>CM042152.1:5980551-6013051 GCA_023376005.1 Doryteuthis pealeii
AATATATATATATATATATATATATATATATATATATATATATATATATATATATAATTTAATATACCAAGCGTGTTGGTAGATCCTTGCGGAGAGAAAAAACCCAGCAGAAAGTTTGATTCTAAAAATATACTACCAAACATCAACCAGGAAGAAAAAAATTTTTGAAAAAAAGAAAAGACCAAGATATTCGTACCAATAAAAAATAATCTATTGGTATAGTATTTGGCCAAAAGAAAAAACAATTTATATGTATATATATGTATATAAGATATATATATATATTCATATAACCGCTAGGAGAAGCTAATTTGTAAAAAGTGCTCGATACCTAAGTAGAGCCAAGTAATAAAGATAATCTACTGAGTCAGACGAACCTACTATTAGTTTCGCATAAAGCTCTTCAGGGCTAAAATCTGACTCCGAGTCAGATTTTAGCCCTGAAGAGCTTTATGCGAAATTAATAGTAGGTTCGTCTGACTCATTAGATTATCTTTATATATATATATATATATATATATATAGAGAGAGAGAGAGAGAGAGAGAGAGAGAGAAAGAGAGAGATAGAGAGGCGGGAGAGAGCGATAGATAGATAGATAGATAGATAGATAGATAGATAGATGGATAAAATGGGTATGAAAACACACAATGTTTTTAAAATGAATATATTTTTATATCATTTTCATTGCTAATATTGACAATATTTCGATTTATAAAAAAGCATCATCAGAGCATAATGATAATTAGGTTCGTTTTTAGACATTTTTAGCATAATTATCATTATGCTCTGATGAGGATTTTTTATAAATCGAAATATTGTCAATATTAGCAATGAAAATGATATAAAGAATATATTCATTTTTAACGACATTGTGTGTTTTCCTACCCTTTGTATCTATACATATATCGTCGGATTCATTTCCTTACTCTTAACTATATAAATATATTAAATATATATATATACAGGGCCGGGTTAGCTCAGTCGGTAGAGCGTTCGGCTAGAAACCACAAGGTTCCTAGTTCGATGTCGGTCCTCTCTAACTCAGCGCATGAGTAGCACAGGGATCTGTGCGGTAAAGTAAGGAGCTGGTGGTAGGTGTGGCGCACCACCTCAGATGCATAAACAATCTCCTTGGTCTAGCGCAAGTGAAAAGGGGATAGAACCCCTCGCTGATTGGCTGATACCGACTTTAGGCCGCCCCGACGACTTTACTTTTTTTACTTTATATATATATATATATCATGAATTACGCGATTCAAAAAAGCGCGTGTCACGTTTGTTCGGTGCGTTACGTTCGTTCAGTGCGTCACGTTCGTTTGGTGTAACAGTTTTTTAAAAAATATGAACTAACATACACAATAGCACACTGCGTAGGATTATGGAATCTTGCGTTATTCACAATTATCATTATGCTCTGATGACGATTTTTTGATGAAAATGGTGCTTGAAAATCTTTAATTTCGTTAAAATTTTAGAGGTAGATTTTATTGGCTTTTTTAATAGATTTCCATGCGTAGAATTCACTGATGTCAAAGAAAGCACATAATTTAAAAAAAAACTGGCAGAGATATGAATATTTTAGGTGTCGAGTATGACAAAACGGACCCCATTCGAAGTTTTTAGTTTCAGCGGTAATAATTCTGGTTGGTTAAATGATACAAGTAATTTACCAAACTTAACAGGAAAGGGTGTGTTGAGCCTCTGGTGCGCAAAATAACTTTTAGCCTCTCAAAGGTTAACTTCCTGTACACTCCCACGGAGACGTATCGAGAGCTTTGATATGCCAGTCGCAATGTCCCAGTAGCCATTTGCAATTCAATTTCACATCGTCTCTGATTCTCTCGCGGGTTGTCAGGAATAAGGTTCATGTCTTGCTATACATGATATGACGCAGTGGCGATGTTCTGGGCTGAAGAATCTAGGAGAGGCTGAGAGTGTTGTAACAGCTCTTTACTTCACACTTTACACAGCAAGGAATGACCGATCATTTTTTTATGATTATTCCAAGGGTTCAGTAAAGCTCGCATCATCGTATCCATATATATATTTACCAACCCCTCCGTACGAGCAGGATGTGGCACAAGGTGAATTTCTTAAGCGGAGTTTAACAGGTTTGAATTCAGAGTTTTGCTTCTCCTACAATGGTTACCTAGCTATGGTTAAAGAGCCCATTCTGCCCTATCTATAGCTGTGTTGGTTACCAACCCTACGAGCAGGATAGGAGCCCAGAAGACCGGTTGCCCCAAGGTTAAAGATCCCACCCTGAGTATTCATACCCATTAGAGCTGCAGTTTTGAACTGTCCATTTCCCATGTTTTCCTACCAGTTTTCTATATATAAGTGTGTGCTAGTTCCCCGCCTATACTTATAGACTGGTCAAGGTCACGTGATTGACTCTTCTAACCAATCACTGGCCTGATAAGATACTTAAACCCCCATAATGGTCACACATCAAATACACCTTTGACGACGGACGCATATAGGATTTCTGGGATCTTTACCAATACTCACGAAGGATATACGATTACCAGTAACTCAGGACACTTTAATAACCGAGGATTCCCATTGTTGACGGACCTTTATCAAGAATTCCACCAGATAAGCGCTTCTGCTATAAGGCCAAGCAATGGCCCTTACAAACTTAACAAGCTGGAAGGAGAATTTGATTCATACCTTTCCCAAGGGTATTAGCGCCTTGTGAAATGCAAACAGATTCGTCGGGCCGACGATTCCATTTCCTACGACTTTAACCATTAGACCACCTGCCTCCATCACTTGATCCATATATGTATCATCATCATCATCATCATCATCATGTTGCGCTGACAGCTTAGATTCCCTTGACTCTCTCTCTCTCTCTCTCTCTCTCTCTCTCTCTCTCTCTCGCCATCTGTCTCTCTCTCGCTATCTGTCTCTATCGGTCATCGCTGCTGGCAAGTCCTCCTCACAACATCCAGTATCCATAGATAGCTGATCATTGTAAGTAATTACTGGTCAACCCACCCTTGTGTGTCCATGTGTAGGTTTCCAGATGGGAACGTCACTTATGCTTTCGTCATTCCCTCGCTAGCATTGTCCATTGTTTATGGTCAGCTTACTTTAGATGTTTGCTTGATAGGTGGCATGTGGCCGTACATCTGTGTTTTTGTGGGGTGCAGCTTTCAAGGTTTCTTAAGGACAGGACGCACCACCCTTGAACAGTTTCCATCTTGCTTTATCTTCAATCCTTTCGTTAAAAATTGAACAGCCATACAGTAGTACTGACACGGCAACAGTTTGGTAGAATTATCGCTTCAGTTGCGTCATTTGCTAACCTCTAGGTTGAGAGGTGGAAATTTATTGTGTTGGACTACTTCTGATATATAATATATATATATAACCCCTCCACACGAGCAGGATGTGACACAAGGTCAATTTCTTAAGCGGAGTTCAACAGGTTTGAATTCAGAGTTTTCCTTCTCCTAGACCTGTTGCCTAACCAAGGTTAAAGAGCCAGTCTGCCCTACTATTTTATCCATAGCTGTAGGGAGAGTAGGGTGCATACCTTTCCCAAGCGCAAAGTGAAATGCAATTACCATATCCAGGATTTTAACTCGGGGCGACGAGTCCATTTCCCATGACTTTAACCATTACACCACACACTTCTGATATAAGATGTGCTCTAATTACCCACCTGGATTTATAGACTACGCAAGGTCACGTGATTGACTCATGTAGCCAATCACTAAACATACTGCGTGACACACTATTTAAACCCTCCACTGGTCATAATTACACATGCGCTCATTGAAGACGGACATAGGATTACCGGACCTTTACCAATACTCAGGAAGGACATATGATTACCAGAGTAACCAAAGGATTCATTATCGAAGGATTCTTTACAAAGAACTGAGAACTCTTTACTAGGATAACCAAAGGATTCATTATTGAGGGACTCTTTATCAAGGATCTCCATTGAATAAGCACTTCTGCTTTAAGGCCAAAAAATGTCCCTTAAAATCGTAACATATTGAATATACTATGGTTCCAGAAAGAATGAGTTATCGTAGTACGTGGCACTATCAAACTGTCTTCAGAACCTTTCAGAATTTTCAAATTGTCATATTGAGATAAAAAAAATTAACATTGCCATAGAGCAATCAGTAAAAAGTAAGGTCGTCGGGGTGGCCTAAAGTCGGTATCGGCCATACAGCAAGGGAGTCTATCCTCTTTCACTAGCGCTAGACCAAGGAGGTTGTTTTTGGCATCTGAGCTGGGGCGCCACACCTACCATCGACTCCTCACTTTATCGCACAGATCCCTGTGCTACTCATACGCTGAGTTGGCGAGGACCGGTATCGAACTCGAAACCTTGTGGTTCTTAGTCAGACACTCTACCGACTGAGTTAGGGCCGGTTAGAGCAATATCATTGCTTAATTTCTAGAACGATGTCGAATAATTTTAAACTGCACCTATAATTTAAGATAATCTATGTCTATGTATATAAACATCATGAGGTCTTGCTGACGGCATCGATTTCCGTGTCTCTCTCGTCGCTAGTACCTATTGTCAACCGCCCCTGGCAGGTCATCCTGGCGGCATCCAGTATCTTCTCAGAGCTGGTCAATGTAGATTTTGGCTAGTCCGTCTACTTCGGCGTATTCGCAAGAGAGAGAGAGCCACTGATGGGTACGTCTTTACCTCTCTATCAATGTCCAGAACATCTCTTAAAATCACCAATTGGTGAGTCCCCTTTAGATGGCGTATTTAAAACACGCAGAATGATAAATTTGAAAAATGAAAATAGTGAAAAAAAATCAGTGAAACGGGAAGATCATACCAATAAGATGTAATTTGTTTGAGGAGGCAAATAGATGTTGAATAAATTTGTATATGTACCAAGGTTTTCATTTATTCATTCATATATATATATATATTGTTGTACCGGCCGTTCCTACAGTGGAGAACATGCACTGGTTCTCACTATAAATAGTGAGACACCGAGTGGAAAGAGAGCACTGTTCCCGTTAACGACAAGCTAGTCGTACATGTACCATGATTGTAAATACACTTTTCTTATTTTACCCTATCTCGACTTGACTTCTTTTTACTGTTGGGACTAACATCACAACATATATATATGAAGGAAGGGTGGATGGATTTAGGATCCGACGATATGCTGTAGATAGAAGGAAAGTGGTCAAGAAATGAACAACTCAAAACAAGTCACAGGGTGAAACGGTTTCGTCTGTGTTCACAGACGATGACTGTCCACAGACAATGACTGATGACGTCTGTGAACACAGATGAAACCGTTTCACCCTGTGACTTGTTTTGAGTTGTTCATTTCTGACCACTTTCCTTCTATCTACAGCATATATATATATATATATATATATATATATATATATATATATATATATATATATATATATATATAAACCGCTAGGATTGTCTAAGGCCTTTGGCCTAACGAAACCGATTTGTTATTCCCTTTTAATTACCTCGATCGATTATAAAAAAATTGCTTATTAAGAAATATCGATACCTACTCGTTCACTTTCCTATACTGAAAGATTTTTAATAAAATCGAAAATATCTAAACTGCGAAGGTATTATATATATATATATATATATATATATATATATATATATATGTGTGTGTGTGTGTGTGTGTGTGTGTGTGTGTGTGTGTAGTAAAAAGTTAATATATATAGAAACAATTATAGAAAAACAAAAGATAATTACTAAGAGCGATTACGACAATTTCCTATTAAGAAATGAGAAATGGCAAGGATATTAATTACAAATAATGGAAAATGACAAAATGTAAAAGAAAAAAAAACCTAGAAGAAGCAAATATAGAAAATTGCGAGATGATAACGGACAAGTAATAAACCCTTGAATAAGCGAAAAAGAAGAATGCGAAAGACACTGTGTTGGGCTGGTCAATGGAAAATACTTTTGTCAGAAAAGAGTTACAAAAAAATCAGGTATATGTCTTTTGTAAATCGAACTTCAAAATGTTGCGTAGCGCCTTCTTTACCGGCACTAAATCGTAATGTTATATACTGGCATCAAATTCTATATATGTTATATAGCAGCTTCTTCAAACTCACGCTGCTAAATCGGCGTACGTATCGTAGCGGGTATCGTCACTAACCCTAGACGATATATGTAGTGGTCGCTTAATGAAATCACAAGGCATGCTGTATGTAGTAGGAGATTGACTTTTTATTTCTTCTCGGCTGCACGTGGTGGGCGGCGAGCTTGACAATGGGAATCTGCCCAAGGGTTGACAATGCGTTGGTGAGGTGGAGGGGGCTGGTGACGTCTCACCGCCCTTGGTCGCGGCGGTGCGTGACCGCGTCGGTCACTCCGTTCTCTTTGCCATCCGCTGTCTCTCTGCGGTCTGTTAACTACTGACCGCTGACTGTCTTTTAGTATATCTCAAAACGCCTACGCGCCTCCTTTGTTTGCTTTTTTCAACGATCAAATCTATTTCCGGCATCTTAACCCCTTTATCATTATTGTGATCCTGGATTAATGATTAAATACAAAGAATTGTCTCTCAAACATGAGACCAAACATTGCAGAAATCGCAAGGTCTCATCAAGATAATGTTTTTCATTAACACAGGAATTAATAAACTTCATAGGGGTATGTTAAGTTTGCTTTTGTTAAATGTTATTTTCTATATATTTAACAGTTTACTTAATAAAACATTAGTCCAATTTTGTATACAGTGCGCTATCAAGTATCTGTCGTACTGTAAGTGCACCAGACTGTATAAAGTTTGAGAACCACTGAGTTAACTTAATAACATATTAGTCCTATTTTGTATACAGTGCGCTATCAAGTATCCGTAGTACTGAAAGTGCGCTCAGACTGTATAATGTTTGAGAACCACTGACTTAATAACATATTAGTCCTATTTTGTATACAGTGCGCTATCAATTATCTGTCGTACTGTAAGTGCGCCCAGACTGTATAAAGTTTGAGAACCACTGACTTAATAACATATTAGTCCTATTTTGTATGCAGTGCGCTATCAAGTATCTGTAGTACTGTAAGTGCGCCCAGACTGTATAAAGTTTGAGAACCACTGACTTAATAACATATTAGTCCTATTTTGTATACAGTGCGCTATCAAGTATCTGTCGTACTGTAAGTGCGCCCAGACTGTATAAAGTTTGAGAACCACTGAGTTAACTTAATAACATATTAGTCCTATTTTGTATACAGTGCGCTATCAAGTATCTGTCGTACTGTAAGTGTGTCCAGACTGTATAAAGTTTGAGAACCACTGAGTTAACTTAATAACATATTAGTCCTATTTTGTATACAGTGCGCTATCAAGTATCTGTCGTACTGTAAGTGTGTCCAGACTGTATAAAGTTTGAGAACCACTGAGTTAACTTAATAACATATTAGTCCTATTTTGTATACAGTGCGCTATCAAGTATCTGTCGTACTGTAAGTGCGCCCAGACTGTATAAAGTTTGAGAACCACTGAGTTAACTTAATAACATATTAGTCCTATTTTGTATACAGTGCGCTATCAAGTATCTGTCGTACTGTAATCCAGACTGTATAAAGTTGAGAACCACTGAGCTAACTTAATAACATATTAGTCCTATTTAGTATACAGTGCGCTATCAAGTATCTGTCGTACTGTAAGTGTGTCCAGACTGTATAAAGTTTGAGAACCACTGAGTTAACTTAATAACATATTAGTCCTATTTTGTATACAGTGCCCTATCAAGTATCTGTAGTACTGTAAGTGCGCCCAGACTGTATAAAGTTTGAGAACCACTGAGTTAACTTAATAACATATTAGTCCTATTTTGTATACAGTGCGCTATCCAGTATCTGTCGTACTGTAAGTGTGTCCAGACTGTATAAAGTTTGAGAACCACTGCTTAAGAGAAACAGCTAGCATTATATTATTTGAACTTGTAGCGGAAGACATTTTTTTTATCCATTTCGAATGATGAACAACAGTTCATAGATGTGGTTGACATTTCTGTTTGAATCATCTGTCTTGAAATAGAAACAGACAGAAACGACAATCAATTTACAATTGTAGAGACGAAAATAAGTAAACAAACAATACGGAGTTTTCACTTTTTTTGACGTTTGGATCACGGAATGTTTACATTCGTTCGACTACCTGTCAGCAGACTTACTCTGTGATGAATTAGACCATATTGTAGTTGGTAGTGTTGGTGCTGTCGCTGCTGCTGCTGCTGCTGTTGTTGTTTTTGTTATTGTGGTGGTTGCGGGTGTTTAAATATACAGCCTATTTCTGGTCTCAATATAGACATAATTTCGAGACACAATTAAGACGAATTTACTATGTACGCAAAGAGGAAGCGTGAACCGTTTTTGGTATAAAAAATAAATATGGTTTTAAGTTCCATGGCCAAGACCACTTCTTATAATATGTTAGGAGGCTTCAGAGAAGCACCAGAATGCAGGTGAATATATGTTGCATAGCGCCTTCTTTACCGGCACTAAATAGGTATATGTTATATACTGGTCTTTTCACAGTACCAAATCATATAACGTTATATACCTTTCTTACTTCTTACTCTGTCGTCTATTTTTCTGGCCGGCTTTCGCTTCTGATCGTCTATCATCTATCTTGGTATGGTATATCTTCTAAGGTCTCGTCTGGTCTTCTATTGAGGATTCCGGGTCTGGTTTCTGTTGGGGATCACTCCTTATCAGAAGCCCTTTGTCATTGTTAGTTTTTGGTAATAAACACAAGACTTCGATTTACGTTGATGTTACTTTATTCCAAATCCCCACCCAGACAATCTGCGCAGATGAGGCTTACATGTGGCTAGCTCGGCTTCTAAGTTCTAACTGACTAACTGAGTTGCTTACTCCTTAAACCGGAAGAGGGCTTTCTATGGGGTTTCCGGTTCTCACGGTCTATCCCCAGAAAGCAAGGTCAGAGTGAGGTCAAACGCTGTCACTCACTCTCAAGGCCATCAGCTGTACTGATCGCCATAATGATTTCTACAATACCTTAAAAATGTATTAGGGATCCAATAATTATGTAACATATACACAACAACTTCCAACAGAAAGGTGCATAACAAAATACAAACCTTATTGACTGAACAAGACTTAACACAAAATACAAAACAGCGAGGACGAATGTCCTAAGAAAAAGAGGCCTTGTTGATAATCTTGGGGCTACTAAATGGAAAATAGAAGTTACTAGTTTAATCTACGCATCGAAACTTATCAGAAAAGCCAGTAAAATCAACACATTAATTTTTCACGAAATTGGTCATTTTCAAGGAATTGAACTCGGGTTGACGACTCCATTTCCTACGACTCTAACCATTTGACTACGCGACTCCAATCAATCCCCACCGCGCGCGTGTGTGTGTGAGTAATATTGTCCTTATTAAATCTAAAATCCTGATCAACAAAACAAACCAAACAAACTAAATAAAACACACTTGTTTACAATGAAGATTATTTCCCACCTTCCATCTTTCTAATCCCTTTCATGGTTGTACCATTTCTTTTTCTTCTTTTTACTTTTTTGTAGCTTACACCCCCATCAACATGGTTGGACCCAGGGTTTTTTAAGTCATGGGTCTTCCTCAACAGGTATTTTTTTTATTTGTTAATGGTAGACACAAAAATGCGTTGATCCCGTTTTTTTTTAAAGGGTCATAAACTCCGCAATTCTCCGAATTGAGCGCTTTCTTTGGTATCAATGAATTCTATGCATCGAAATCTATTCAGAAAAGCCAATAAAATCGACAACTTAAAATTTCACAAAAAAAAGGTAGACTAATAATGCCTTAAAAAGGGCAATTTTAGGGGATCTTTGAAGCCCCTTATCTCCGTCAATTCCCAACAGAATTCAATTTCCTTTTACCATTTTAATCTAGGCATCGACTTCTCTCAGAAAAGCCAATGAAATCGACAACTTAAATTTTCCCGAAATTGGTCATTTTCAGGGTCTATAAGGGGGGGGGGTTATATCTCCGAATTGGGCAATTTCTTTGGAATCAATAAATTCTACGCATCGAAATCTTTCAGAAAAGCCAATTATGTTGTAAAGACACAACTGGTGCGTATAACTTCAGTGGAGTCATAGGGTGTAGAAAGATCTACGTACATACACGGGTACAGGCCTATAGTTGGGGGACAAGGCCTCACAACGTTAATGGACAGACACAACTTCTTTAATATAACCTAGTGGGTACCAGATGAAAGAGATAAAGAATTTTTGGGGTGAGTTTAAATAACCAGGTGTGTACGCCGTCTAGTGGCAAAACCCTGGCAACAATGTAAGATAATCCTTTTCTACTCTAGAGTAGACACTCCATCCCAACAAGGGAATACAACCGTTAAATTGGTGTTGCCATAGCGGCATCGGAATGTATTCTTGATTGCAATAACAGATCTAACCGTCATCAAAAGAATGAAAGAACGTATTCTATAAAAAATAAATTAAGAGTCAAATTTTCACGAAAATTTTGATACTTATTCACCTTTAGATGAATTTACGTTTAAAATAGTTTTTTTCTTAAAAATGTCAGTGGAAATATTTTTTACTAGGTCGACCCTACCTTTTATTTTATTTTATGAAATTTGATTTATATTTGTGAAAGCTCATGAAAAATAAACTAATGAATGGTATTTATACATTTAGAATACAAACATATATTCAATCTGATAAGAAATGCGAATGTCAGAGTGTTAGCGTATCACATTTTCAATTTCAATCCTAGAAGAAATATGCCAATATATCGTACCATACTGGAATCAGACCGACTCTGTGAACCAAGTAGAAACATTTTGGACCGAATCTGGATCCGTAATCTTAAAATTTTGGATTTCCAAGTTTTAATAAACTGCAATTATTTTCATTGCATAGCTCATAGAAAACCCCCATTCACTTCATTGTCGATGTTACACCTCCTCTCTAGACTGGAAAACATGAAGGAGTATTTACACGGAAAAATCTATTCTTTGACAATTCATTGTCAACTCCTGAATAGAGGGGCGGTTTCGAGATCCCGATGTTTAGGTGGTTACTTGTTGCTCTCTCGGTAACTAATTATCTGACCCTTTTTTAAAAGAAATGCCTAACTTATTTCTCTTAGTATTTTTGTTTTTCATTTCAGAGAGAGAGAGAGAGAGAGAGAGAGAGAGAGAGAGAGAGAGTGTGTGTGTGTGTGTGTGTGTGTGTGCGTGTAGAGAGAGAGAGAGGGGGGAGAGAGATCACATGATAAATACTTGCCGTCCATACTAAAACACTGCTTAGAATACTTAGATTTTCGAAGAGCTAAAGAGACTTGATAATTCTTGAACTTGCACTTAAAACCATCAGCGTGAGAACTCGTACAGAGACATTCATTTATATTAATAGCAAGTGAAAATATCATCCCTAAACTGTGTAAAAGCTAAAATAGATAAGACGCAACGGAATAGCAAATGCAACTTATGTCTACAGAATGTTACGATTCCTGCGGCCATTTCTCGGCTGTCGCTGAGAGCAGTTTTCAGTGGAGATCCCTTGTGGCTTAAAGCTTAATCCGTATTAAAGAATTGTATAATCCTTGTCCGTTGGTCCATCTTAAAGAATCGAATAATCCTTGTCCGTTCTTCAGCACATCCCACATCCCAGAAATTGAGCGACAATCCACCAACGCCTTTAGATAGTTAACCAACTACATATTTGTAAGTTTTGATTGACCGATTCAACGTAGTTTGGAAGAGTTTATAAGTACAAGTTGTGGTCCTTAGCACACCTTACACACCAAAATATGGAGGCGGGTGGTCTAATGGTTAGAGTCGTAGGGAATGAACTCGTCGACCCGGTTGAATTCCTGGACGAAGCTACTTGCATTTCACATGGCGCTAATACTCTTGGGAAAGGAATGAATCCAATTTTTCCTCCAGTTATGGGTTAATAGCAGGACAGACTGGGCTCTTTAATCATGGCTAGGTAACCAGTCTGGGAGAAGGAAAACTCTGAATTCAATCCTGTTAATCTCCACTTAAAAAAATTGACCTTGTGTCACATCCTGCTCGTGCGGATGGGTTGGTAAATCTATACACATATAAAGGGCAGTTGTGTGAATATGTATGTCCGAAGGAAACTTAAAAAATAACACAATTAATGACAAGGTATATATATATATATATATATATATATATATATATATATATATATATATATATATATATATATCAAATATCACCAGGGCTTGGTTTTAGAGCAAAAATGTAATGAAGATTTGATTGATATTATCGAATGCATTTAAAAATTAAATACCATTATAAAATAACGTTAAAATTCTACTCGGCCATTTTCGGTGTTTCAATGTTTTTCTCTTCTCTTTCTTTATTCTTCTTTTTCTCCTCTACCCAGTCGACGCCGTGTAGCCGCTTCTAGTATATATATATATAATATATATATATATATATATATATATATATATATTTGGAGGTTATGTGCTTAATTGAAGTCATACCTAATTTTGAAAATTAATTAGTTAATAATTAATGAATTTAGGCGGGCATATATGTTCAAATGTAAGGCTAAACAAATCGAGAAAATGTCAATCCCTGAATGTACATTTCGACTTATTAGGTCTCATCAGCAAGGTTATAGACATGGGAGACTGCTCTGTGTGTGACTTACTTAACCTCATATATATATATATATATATATATATATATATATATATATATCATCATCATCCTCATGTCGCGCTGTTGGCACGGATATCCATGACAATCTCTTCCATCCGTACCTATCGCTCATCATTCTCGGGAGGTCCTCTGTGCAGCATCCTGTATCCGCACAGAGCTGATCAATGTACGTCTTCGCTGGTTGGCCCACATGGTGTCCATGTGCTGGCTTCCACAGGAGGACGTCGCTTATGATGGTTTGGGTGATATGTGGCAGGTGGCCGTACAGCTGCTTTCTCGTGTGGTGCTGTTTCCACGTCTTGTTCAGGATCACCCGTAGCTTTCTTGTGCAGCTCCCATCTAGTTTATTCTCTAGTCGTTTCGTTAGGGTCCAGGTGGTGCAGCCATACAGCAGTACTGACACGACAACGGCCTAGAAGAACCGTCTCTTTAACTTGTCTGTGAGATTGGATTTCCATATGACCGATAATTTATTTATAGCGGCCCATGACTTTCTTATACGTGCATTAACGTCGTTTACTGTGGAGGAGATGTTACTATATATATATATATATATATATATATATATATATATATATATATATATATATACCAAAATAATTCAACAGAGGGAAAGGAAACGGTAAAACACATAATAAGCGAATTCAGCAAACTGAAATAGGACAGACACAACAGGGAGGTGAAGGTGATTTTTGGTAATTGTAGAAATTACTAATATTCCATTATACACTATTCTAAGCCTCGCCGATAGGTTGCTTGATTATGTAAGAAAATATTCAAAATGAGACTTGGTAAAAAGCTAACTCTGCAGACTCTGCAAATCCCATTATTTAACATTTAATGGTAATATGAAATATTTAAGAGAAATGGATAAACTAGATTTGCGCCCCCTACAGGCTAACGACAGCAACGTCTTCATTATGGCCATTAACTGTATATTTTGAACTGAAATTTTTGGGGAAATTCTATTGGAAAATATATTTATTAGATCATCCATGGCCAAGACCCTGGTACATAAATTGTCAGCGTTGGATTGATGAATAGATTGTTCGTATGCATTGATATGTTAGTGCGCATGCGTAGTAGTGGCTTTTATATGGGAGCCCATTTCCGCTTTTATTCAGTTACGATGCGTCATAAATAAGTTGGCGTATCGCCTGACATAATCTTGGAGCACATTGTTCAGGTCGATGCGGCCACGAGTCTTAGAAGTAGACCCTAAGTGGAATTGGTGCAAGAGGAATGGAATCGATAAGAATCCAAAGGCCAGATCTGATTGGTTTAAATCATTGTTTAATATTTTTCTCTTCGTTCCGCCATTGTGGCCTTCATTGCTTCATACTCTTCATTTCTTTCTGGTTTATTATTTTTGTTTCTTCTTCTTTTAACTTTTCTTTTAATGGGCTTTTTTCTGATATAATATTTGCGATGTGAAACAATTGTATTTTAATATCCATAAAGAAATTACTCGGTCCAGAAAGGAATAAAATATTTTGAAAGGAAATAATACAATTTAAAAAAAAAATAAATAAATAAATAAAAAAAAAACATGGATGAAATCATGTCCGCACCATCAAAGAATCGTGTGATGATTCGTTCATGAGAATTATGGCTGGATTTTAAAGAGAAAAAAAAAACAAAAAACGAAGAAAGTAAAAACAATTAAAAGAAATCAGAACAATGTGAAAGGGGAGAATTGTAAAGGAAAGAAGAATACATTGTTAATTCAAAGTAAAAGATTGAGCAAATAACTAAAACTAGACATAAAAGAACAATAACACATGGAAGATTTTTCACACACACACACACACACACACACACACACAATATATATATATATATATTTATTTATTTATTTTACAATGTTTTCACAGATCAATGTTCATTATTAACAGCGACCACGGTTTCATGCTAAATAGCAATCATCAGGTTGTTGAGCAAGATCCTATGGTGTTTGTTGGAGTTCTTTACTTCCGGACTATAACAGCGTCCGCAAAACTAACCGACGTTATTTACAATCCAAAATGTGACATTGAGTAAAGAACTCCAACAAACACCATAGGATCTTGCTCAACAACCTGATGATTGCTATTTAGCATGAAACCGTGGTCGCTGTTAATAATGAACATTGATCTGTGAAAACATTGTAAAATAAATAAATATTAGCTCTTACAAATTGTGATTGAGCACTGTATTTTCTTTGTTTCATCGCAAAAAAAAAAATTTTGTTTTACATATACCTATATATATATATATATATATATATATATATATATATATATATATATATATATGAGGAAGAATGAATAAAGAAAAGAAAGAAGAGAATGGATAATAAAAGACGAATAGAATCAATATCACTTACACATGTGTTTCGGTCAGTTCATCTCTGTGAAGACATTCCGCACACAGAGAAGATTCGACCTATCTGTTCAAATGTAAGACTAAACAAATCGGGAAAAAGTCAATCACTGTATGTACATTTCATGAGGCACAATAGGCCGAAATGTACATACAGAGATTGACTTTTTCGATTTGTTTAGCCTTAAATTTGAAAAGATATGCCCGCCTAATTCATTAATTATCTATTAATTAATTTTCAAAATTAGGTATGACTTCAATTAAGCACATATTTCTCCCCCCCAAAAAAAAAAAGAAATATATATATATATATATATGTGTGTGTGTGTGTGTGTGTGTATGTGAAGAATCTGGTATAGTTTTTTTTCTTTTTTGCAATTGTACATTGGGTTAAGGAAAACATTATCTTTATCCTACTGAAACAATTTGAAGTACGATGGAAGATTTCGACCGCAGTCGATCTTGTTCAAATCTCTTTACTAGTTCTACTAAAGTTAAACATTCCGTATTTCTTGTGTTAATTCGTCGGTGCTTTTACTTGCAATTCCGCTTTCCTCCTGGTTAAACGTTGTCTATATCGATCGCTGATCATCGGGACTTGTGGTGAGTTAACTTCACAATTTAATGCCATCATTACACAGCAGAACACGTCTGTTTGTTTTTATCAAACTTCGCTACTGTAAACACCACGACTACAACTCACTGCTAATGGTACTAAGTACTGGATCAACAAAAATTCCCTGAGTTCTGCATAACTATCAATCAATCCTATATATATATATATATATATATATATATATAGATCCTTTGCCTGACCCTATATATATATATATATATATATATATATATATTATATATATATATATATATAGGTCAGGCAAAAGGATCTGGCACATTTATAGGTTTAATAAAATGCAAAAGAAATAAAGAAACAATGATCTGACACCATTTGTAGGTTAAATAAAAAGGCAAATAAAGTAAAGAAACAAAAAAGTGTTTTTATTTTCGAAAAGTACATATAATGCCATTTTTTCTCATATAATGCCATTTTGTTTTGTTTCTTTATAATGCCATTTTTTTCGTTTCTTTTTCAGTTACTGCCATGAATTGGACTGGTGAGCATCGCGCTTTCAAGTGTGGATATTTCTTCTCATTCATATATATATATATATATATATATATATATATATATATAGATACACACACATATATATATATATATATATATGTGACCGATTTAGCGCAAGGAGTATAGCGTTCAACTAGGAACCACAAAGTTCTGAGTTCGAAAACGGCCCACACCTACTCAGCGTATGATCTGTGCGGTAAAGTGTAAAGCTGATTGTAGGTGTGGCGCTCCACATCAGATGCCGAATCAATGTCCTTGGTCTAGCGCTAGTGAAAAGGTTATAGGCTCCCTCGCTCTCGGTTTGATATGGACTTTAGGTCACCCGATGACTTATATATATATATATATATATATATATATATATATATATATAATTTCGAACGATTACCATGATCGTATTTCGGATGAGTTACGTCACATAATTTCGAAAGAAAATTAACGGCTAAAAAACGCCAAATGCATTCACTTCATTTAATTACTTTTTTGCCCTCATATACAACATTTAATTTGGTTCCCCAGGCCGTCTCATATACCTTGAAAAAGGGTGAACGTTCACCCGAAATATCGGGATTGATCAAACCAGGAACAGAACAACAATTGAATATCAAAATTCTGATATTTGTTCTGTTTTTCTTGCTTTTGTTCTTTTTTCCAATGCTTCAAAAGACCAAACAAACAACGTTCACAAGAACATGACATATATAATTATATATATATATATATATATATATATATATATATATATATATATAGTACTAAGGGATGTGCCTAAGGTAAGATGTGATAAAAGATCGCATATATGTGGTTTCTAGTGAGGATTGAACTCGCTATTCAGTAGTAATTCATCAGTGAGACAAGCTTTCTCAACACGGTGGGTTTTCCCAACCCGTTCGCCATGAGTAGGATGTGATATAATATCATATATATGGTGCTTCTCGCGTGAATCAAACTCGCTATAATTGATCTGTGAGACAAGCTTGCTAAACATTACACCACGATGGGACACCTCTTTTACCCGAACCATTCCCTATTGATAGGATGTGAAAGTAGGTTTAGATGGTAGAAGCAATATTCTCTAATAGAAATGTATTACTGACTACAAAAACAGGCTGGATGTGGGTGCGCGTGGTAACCTAAAGTCGAAAACTCTCAAACCTTCAGCCCAATATTCATGAACTTATCAATATATGCCCAACATATCAAGCTTCGGTTTCGTACGGGTATTCAGTGAGCTTCGGCCACTGAACCTTACAAGTTAACATCGTTGATCCCAAGGGTCCATCCCCAAGGCAACACCTGCCCCTTGATTTAAAGGAACAGGGCTCGGTTTATTGCCCAGTGCCTGACGCGCCTCCTTGAGGGGGAATGCTGACGGGATCAACGCATTTTTTCTGCCACAACCCATGAGCTTTGGCTTGTGGGTGGACCCACATAAAAATGTCCTTGTACCACGCCCCCATAAGTGGGATGAGAGGCGAATACATATCAAAAGTCATCAGCATCACCCATCACATTAGGAAATATACTTCCTTGCTAAGTTATTAAGTTAGTATTAAAAATGTGCAGCTCTTTTTTTACATGTTATGCGTACTTTACTGTTTATTTTACGGTTATTTTATAATTAACAGTTTTACATAGACGTTTGTGTCGAATTCATTAATTACATAATTGGTGGCAACACTACAACTGCAAGGTGGACTTGAGAATATAAGGAGGGGGTTCATGATTGATCAATCAAATTTTGGAGGGGTCTATTTCCGAACTTATTGTTACCTATTCTTCTTTGTTCGCTTTACCCGGAAAAAGTCCTTTATTACTCTTTTCGTCTTCTCCCTGCCTCGATCCAACCGGAAGACCCTATTTCCGTTTTCACCTTCTTTTAAATATCTTCAATATACAACACCATCATCCATCCGACGTACATGGCTCAGACATCGGGGACGATGTCGGTGGTCATCGTCAACGTAGTTTCTGGCTTATTGGTTCGGCTAGAAACAACAAGGTTCCTAGTTCGATACCGGTCCTCGCCAACTCAGCGTATGAGTAGCACAGGGATCTGTGCGGTAAAGTAAAGAGCTGATGGTAGGTATGGCGCACCACCTCAGATGCTAAAACAATCTCCTTGGTCTAGCGCTATTGAAAAGAGGATAGGCTCCCTCGCCGTATGGCTGATACCGACTTTAGGCCGCCCCGTCGACTTTACTTACTTACTGTAAAACGAAAGATCAATATTTCCGGCTAAGGAATATCACGTCTGATATAAGGAGACAATAAATGATTTCCTTGGCTTTGATTTGGAATTTAGTCTTTGGACATAACCTGTCTATTGGTCACGTGATAATTCAGAATCCTTTTGCCCCCTTTATTCGTCCTGATTCTTTGACCGTTGTAGACGTGCTACTTTAAAAAAAAAAAATCTATGATTGGATCGATTCGATCTCACCACCCAGTCAATAACATGCCATTCGTCTCGATATTAAAATGGAAAATAGAATATGTTAAGTCCAGGCATATGTATATGGGTGGGTGTTTTTTCCTTTAAGGAGACAAAGGATCACAGTAAAGTTTAAAACAATTAAACAGCCACCATGAAGTTTAGCTACTTAGAAATAATATCTTTAGAGAGCTAGATTTTAAGAGAAAATGTTGTTTTAAGAGAAAATATGTCTTGAAAAAGTTAATGGTCTGAAAAGTGGGGACACTGAGACCGATAAGTAATGGCTATCGTTTTAGGAGAAATTGTAGACAAAACGTCTGAGAAGAAAATTAAGTATTCATGTTGAGAATTTCGACATATAAGGCGTGTGTTAAAAGCCCACTTCTACTTATAGACTCGCCGAGAACCATGTGACCAACTTCTTGGCCAACCACTGGCAGTACTCCGCTGCTGTTATAATATTCATGCAGGCTGTTCGGATCTTAACTCCTCACAATTGCTTTGAACCTTCGTGGACGATTATATCACTGGACCTTTGACACTACGTAGGATTCCATAACCCAGGACTTATTCACTTACCAAAGGATTCCATAGCTCAGGACTTACTTACTTTAAGTCATTTTCAACTGGCCAAGGATGGCGTTCAACCACTTAAAAGTTCTGGGTGGTCGTATCCATGGGTGTGAGTAGGGGTTGAATTTGCATGTACTCATGTAGGTTAGTTAGTTGGTTTAAAATACCAAGAAAAAGCCGTGAGAAGAAATTTGGTAGGTAAAGAGTTAAATAAACCTTTTTCTAATCTATGCTAGATCCTACTCTTAATGATTGTTAATGGTATCTCTTCTTTTTACCCTTCATGTCTTGAAGTCAAACTCTTGGTCAGGTGCATGTATATGTTTACGAGAAGCAGATGTTTATTTCGTAGAAACGTAGACATAGTTTTCATTTCGAATACATGAAAAAGTAAAATCTGTTTTTGACAAACTTGCAGATATCACAGCCGTCTTTTTTAGTGATTAATGTATTTTCACCCGTTTTTCTTTGCACAAAACTAAATACAACTACATTGTATATTTCATATGATAAATGCACATAGATTTCAATCACTTCTCCCAGAATGTTTTAAACAACTTGAAATCAATAAAAATAGTTTTAAGTATGCGTATTTTTTTAATGAAGTCGATCTATAGACAGGAATATTCTTCCAGTATGTAGCCAAGCCCGCCGCCACGTGCAGGATATGATACAAGACCATTTTAAGCGAAGTACAACTAGGTTCTTGGTGTATCGTCGAGGTAAAATGATACACAGGAGAAATTTACTGATTAATATAACCATTCACACTAGTACTAACAAGTTTGTTTGTTTGTGTGTTTGTTTTGTTTTACGGCATATCAACCTCAGTGGGTCATTTAATGCCGATAAAGTTTTGAAATAAATCAATTCTTAATGGATAATACAATTTTTTTATAAATACATTTTTCAATTTAGCCCATAGATGGGACCCTAACAGGTACTACCACTCCGGGTCAGAGTGGACAAGGAAGCAATGGTGATGAAGGGGTGCTCCACATTTCCAAAACCTCCAAAACTGGAACCTCACCATCAGATAGAGTTTAACGACATTCCCAGGACATGTAGACCCGCAGCAACCCCCTTCTAGCACCCATATAATAAAAAAGGGGTTGGGGCTACTATATATATATATATATATATATACTATATATATATATAATATTATATTATACAACAATATTCCAGCAACTTCACATTTGGTGGTAGCGTCAATCGGGAACGTCACCAGAAAGGACTGTCAAGCCAAGACTGATACGTTACGGCTTTTAGATAAATAAACTGAATATCATATCACCTTTTTTTTAAATAAAAAGGTAATATTTCTAAATGAAAATAAAACTCGAGAAAGAAAATTATGTTGTATTTCTACCGCAGTAAAAACTAAGAAAAGTGTTCTGCATTTCTTAAGTTGAGGAACATAAAGTTAATACTTGATATTGAAAATCTTTTCATAAAGTCAACATAAAATCAATACTAGATATTGAAAACATTTTCCTACTAAACCGATCGTGGAGAGGAAATGATTGTAGCGTTACGGTTATCAGTGAAACGCCACACAGTGTTGCCAATAACCGCACGAACAGTTTCTCTGTGTCCCCAGCACTTTGGAGAGCTTACTTTTGGGATTACCCTTGTATAAGGAGCGGGCTCAGGTGGATGCACAACAAACACAACAGTGTTGCCAATGACCGCACGAAAAGTTTCTCTGTATCCCCAGCACTTTGGAGAGCTTACTTTTGGATTACCCTTGTATAAGGAGCGGGCTCAGGTGCATGCACAACAAACACAACAGTGTTGCCAAACCGCACGCAATAGTTTCTCTGTGTCCCCAGCACTTTGGAGAGCTTACTTTTGGGATTACCCTTGTATAAGGAGCGGGCTCAGGTGGATGCACAACAAACACAACAGTGTTGCCAATGACCGCACGAAAAGTTTCTCTGTATCCCCAGAACTTTGGAGAGCTTACTTTTGGGATTACCCTTGTATAAGGAGCGGGCTCAGGTGCATGCACAACAAACACAACAGTGTTGCCAAAACCGCACGAATAGTTTCTCTGTGTCCCCAGCACTTTGGGAGAGCTTACTTTTGGGATTTACCCTTGTATAAGGAGCGGGCTCAGGTGCATGCACAACAAACACAACAGTGTTGCCAAAACCGCACGAATAGTTTCTCTGTGTCCCCAGCACTTTGGAGAGCTTACTTTTGGGATTACCCTTGTATAAGGAGCGGGCTCAGGTGCATGCACAACAAACACAACAGTGTTGCCAAAACCGCACGAATAGTTTCTCTGTGTCCCCAGCACTTTGGAGAGCTTACTTTTGGGATTACCCTTGTATAAGGAGCGGGCTCAGGTGGATGCACAACAAACACAACAGTGTTGCCAATGACCGCACGAAAAGTTTCTCTGTATCCCAGAACTTTGGAGAGCTTACTTTTGGGATTACCCTTGTATAAGGAGGCGGGCTCAGGTGCATGCACAACAAACACAACAGTGTTGCCAAAACCGCACGAATAGTTTCTCTGTGTCCCCAGCACTTTGAGAGCTTACTTTTGGGATTACCCTTGTATAAGGAGCGGGCTCAGGTGGATGCACAACAAACACAACAGTGTTGCCAAAACGCACGAATAGTTTTCTCTGTATCCCCAGCACTTTGGAGAGCTTACTTTTGGGATTACCTTGTATAAGGAGCGGGCTCAGGGGATGCACAACAAACACAACAGTGTTGCCAATGACCGCACGAAAAGTTTCTCTGTATCCCCAGAACTTTGGAGAGCTTACTTTTGGGATTACCTTGTATAAGGAGCGGGCTCAGGTGCATGCACAACAAACACAACAGTGTTGCCAATAACCGCACGAACAGTTTCTCTGTGTCCCAGCACTTGGAGACCTTACTTTTGGGATTACCCTTGTATAAGGAGCGGGCACAGGTGGATGCACAACAAACACAACAGTGTTGCCAATAACCTCACGAACAGTTTCTCTGTGTCCCCAGCACTTTGGAGACTTACTTTTGGATTACCCTTGTATAAGGAGCGGGCTCAGGTGGATGCACAACAAACACAACAATGTTGCCAATAACCGCACGAACAGTTTCTCTGCGTCCCCAGAACTTTGGAGACCTTACTTTTGGGATTACCCTTGTATAAGGAGCGGCTCAGGTGGATGCACACAACAAACACAACAATGTTGCCAATACCGCACGAACAGTTTCTCTGTGTCCCAGCACTTTGGAGACCTTACTTTTGGGATTACCCTTGTATAAGGAGCGGGCTCAGGTGGATGCACAACAAACACAACAATGTTGCCAATAACCGCACGAACAGTTTCTCTGCGTCCCCAGCACACTGGAGACCTTAACTTTTGTTATTACCTTATATAAGGAGCGGGCTCAGGTGCATGCCACAACAAACACAACAGTGTTGCCAATAACCGCACGAACAGTTTCTCTGTGTCCCCAGCACACTGGAGACCTTACTTTTGTTATTACCCTTATATAAGGAGCGGGCTCAGGTGCATGCACAACAAACACAACAGTGTTGCCAATAACCGCACGAACAGTTTCTCTGTGTCCCTAGCGTTTTGAAGACCTTATTTTAGGATTACACTCGACATAACCATTACAGATTATGCTTCCTATAGTATTTCCGAATTTAGGAGAGGATTTTTAAAGAAACAAAAAGCACAGATGGGCAGCTTTGTACAGATATATTTCTATTTTGTGCAATTTATTATTAAAAAGCCACTTCGAAAGTTCTATATAGTTCACCTGTTCTTTTGCCTCAGATTTTACAGTGTTTCTGGAGTATTTTAATATATTATTTATTATTGGACAAAACGTATCTCTTCTTTCACTAACCCTCTGGATCTAGTTGATAGACATTATAGGCAGCGGATGTTCCTATCAGATACTTAAACTAGGGTTAATTTTGTTATATATATATATATATATATTATATATATATATATATATATAAAGTAAACTACAGACACGTGTTTCGAGGTATCACCTCTCATCAGTGCAGTTATATCGTTTTTTTAGCAGCTACCTCTGGCCGGGTTCGAGACCCGAACTAACTTTCGCTCGCCAATCCTCTTACCAATACGACCACAGTCAGCTGCCAAGTATAGCAGGCTATTTAATCACTACATTTCTAAGCGGAAATGAACTCACCAAGAGGTCTCAAACTTTATGTAAACAAAGTGAGTCTTAGCTGAACACCGAATACGGTGAATTTTGCAATTAAATCCCTTCTAAATAAAGTGCTCAACCGAAATTGGGAGCGTATAATGAAGTAAACTACAGACACGTGTTTCGAGGTATCACCTCTCATCAGTGCAGTTATACCGTTTATGCCAAACCCTCACTCGAGCAGGATGTGTTCAACTTATAAGCGGAATTTAACAGGTTTTCTTCTCCTAGACTGGTTTTATAGCCATGGTTAAAGAGCCCAGTTTCTCTACTATTTACCCATAGCTGGTGGGAGAATAGTTGGGTGAATAGCTTTATCAAGGGTATTAGCGCTATGGGAAAGCCAAAGTGTCTCGTCCTGGATTTAAACACGAATCGACGAGTCCATTTCCTACGTCTCTAAGAATTACACACACACATGAGCACACACACACACACACACACACACACACACATATAATTATAAATACATACATATATATATATATATATATATATATATGCACAATGGAAAAGGTGATTTAACGGTGAATATGGCCACAATGGTTAGTTGATGCAAAATTCAGAAAGGTAAGTCAGCGATATAACAAATAAAATGTGCTCAGTACGTTAGTAGAGCAAATTTATTGCAATATAGGTACAAGTGATAACCTACTCGAGTTTCACCATAAGGATCTTCAGGGTTACATCCACTGAATTAATCAAAGACACACACGTGTAATCGACTGCAATTAATCAATATCTTGATTAATTCTGTGGATTTAACCCTAAAGATCCTTATGGTGAAACTCGAGTAGGTTATCACTTGTACCTATATTGCAATATATATATATATATATATGGGAGTAAATATGGAAAATAAATCCGACAATATTAAAAAATTTGAAAAAAACAAATGTTTCGAAAATTTTTGAACCCTGTGCAATTTCGCTTTTGCCCTCCCTTAACAATCGATATGGCTTTTTTAATATATCCCCGTTTCTAGCTAAAATAGTCTTAAATAACTACAAAATATCAGGCTTAATTTAATTATTTAGTTATCATTCCCACTTTGTTCCCTTTGTTCTCATAAAATAAGTCTATTAATACTTTTTCTCGTCTTTTGTTGAAAGCATTTTTTCGAGTTGCGTCACGCGTCATGACATCTTCGCGTGCGTGGATCGCAACTTGTCTTTCAAAAATTATAACGCTGAACAAATACAGTTACACAACAAAAAATATTTTATAAACATTTTCATCTCCTGTCATCTATGAAACATCCATCATTTTCTTCACCCCAAGATACATCCTGATGAAGGTTTAAAGAAACCGAAATGGTTAAACATCGATAAATAAATTCATCCTATTTTCGGAACATTTGTTTTTTGAAATTTCTTAATATAATATATATATATATATATATATATATATATATATATATATATATATGAATAACATTTTGAAAAAACAATTGGTAATTATTATCTGCTGACAGAATCTGTTTCGACGCCTTAGTAGAAGGGTCATCATCAACGAGCAAAAAAATTTTTTACGAAAGAAAGAAGGGATAAAAAACCGTTGGAAGAGAATAGGGGTACAAACACACGCTGGAATGCTTGAATTTTTTAAAATGCGCATACTGTTTCAAAAATAAATAAATTTTATTTTTAAAAATCAGAAGCATTTTAATTCAAAAATAAACTCAAAAAGAGTTTGGTGTAAATATATAAAAAAGTGTAAGAGATTATCAAAAATGTTCAAAATATAATCCAGCTTAATAAGTTGTTTACATGTCCACAGCACAATTGAAAGAAGATGTTAAGTTTCAAAAAGTTTGTGTGGTGTAGGTAAATTTTTTTTGTAGTGTTCGTAGAAGAAATCTTCGGAGGTGTAAAAATCCGTATATTTGTTTTTTCATGAGACAAATGTGTAAATAAATGGAAATTAATCCGACAGAATGAATTTTAACATTTTTGAAAAAACAATTGGTAATTATTATCTGCTGACAGAATCTGTTTCGACGCCTTAGTAGAAGGTCATCATCAACGAGCAAAAAATTTTTTACGAAAGAAAGAAGGGATAAAAAAACCGTTGGAAGAGAATATATATATATATATATATAAGAAACCTCCTGTGTGTATGTTTTTTGTGTGCCTGTACAAAGACCGAATGCACGTCCTTTTATAAGGGAAAATTGATGAAGACCATCAAAGACCAAAGTTCAATAAAACTCACATCTTATTTTTTTCACTCATTTTCCATCGGAAAAGTTAAATAAAAATATAATAAGGCTATAATTCAATGATATATCAAAACATTAATTTGATGATTATCAAAAAAATAGAACAAATTAATGAAGAATAAATAATAAAAAGCAACCAAGAAAATTCGGTAAAGCAATATGGAAATTTGGTTGGCAAAGAGTTAAATATATTTCATTTCTCTCTCTTCCTTTAAGTATCGATCTGTTTTGATTTAAGAAAATAATAATATATTTCCAAATGTCCAAATAAACATTAGTTTGTTCTCTGGCAAAAATATTCCAAATTAATTATCATAAAGACGCCGACGCTGTTTTTTCCCCACTTACAATGGCAATATCGTAGAAATCGGAGGTTTCGTTATTCAACGTTCTCTCTTTTAAAGGTTTCGAGCAAAGAACAAAGACCTCTTTCAAAACAATATCGGTATTCTTTGATCATCAGAAGAACTGCGACACCAAAGAAACCGAGTAGCACCGAGTTAATTACTCGATGCTAATGGAGTTGAAATGAGGATTCAAAGAAATATTGAAACAATGTATTAAACGCGTATTATGATTTGTTACAAACAAGTCACGTGATTTATCTATTTATTTACTTTTAAATTTTTTATTTATTTATTTATTTATTTATTTTTGTCTGAAGTTCTGAGAATACATAACAATCTTAATTGACTGCATAATTAGAAATGCTGGTATAATTTCTGATGTTTTACTGGTTACGTTTCTATTGGTATCCTCTCCGGTCATCCGCAGGTGTTTATCACATAATCCTTGGGTATTTTCTACTTGTTTTACATTTGTAGATTTTTTTTCATCCCTAGTGTGGTACTATTACATACCCACATGTACATTAGGCATACAATTAGAGAGAGTTCTTCAGTGATAGAGAGAGATTATTTGTCTCATACCCTACCGGTATGGAGTGGGCACAAGGCCTCGTTTTAACGTGGGCCGACCCACAAGCCGAAGCTAATGGGTGGAAGAGAACAAAAATTGCGTCGATCCCTTCGGCATTGACCCTCAAGGGGTGCGCCTCAGGCACTGGGCAATAAACCCAGCCCTGCTCCTTTAAGTCGAGGGGGCAGGTATTGCCTCGGGGACAGCCCCCTGGGATCGACGCTATTAATTGAACAGAACTCACCGGTCCAGTGGCCGAAGCTCACTGGACCTCCGCCCCGAAGGACGGTTTGAGCGTGCCTTCAGTGATAGAGAGAGATATTAGAAAGATACAGATTTGAGACTTACTTGGTGAGGAGATCTTACTTGCTTCTTGCTGATCCTTCTACCATCTACCCCGGCTGCCATCTTGTTGTCTAGTTGGGTTGACTTCAAACTAAGGGAGTTGAGCTCTTCAAAGGGCTTCTGTTGGGCTTTGCTTGAGTTTAATTAAATGAACTACAGGACATTTTTTGTTACTTTATCAAGTTTTTATTTTATCTTTATGTCCATCTCACCACGCGGGGAGACTAACAGACTTCAATCGCGTTACCTATTATTTTGATGAGATCCATGTATGCGCTCGTCGTATAATGGTTATCGTCGTACGAAATGGGCATGGTGACCCGAGTTAAAATCCTGGATGGGGCTGATTACATTTCACATAGGGCTCGTAGACTTGAGAAAGGTGTGAAGCCAATTATTCTGTCTCCACTTATGGGTAAACAGCAGTTTATACTTGGCTATACAACTAGTCTAGGAGAAGGAAACATTGAATTTAAACCAGTTAACCTCCGCTTATAAGCATCCCAGTTCAGTAAGAAGTTAAAAAAAACAGCTTTACTCGTGGTGTAGTGGATCATTGTATGAAATCGGAAACGGGTATTCGAGTTCGAATCCCGAACGAGGATATTTGCATGTTCCATAGTGAGCATACCCTTCGAAAGGGTATACATTCAACTGTTCACCCTCTAACTATGGATAAAAAGTAGAGTAGAATGGGCTTTTTACCAGCAACAGGCCTAGGAAAATGAAAGCAAACCCAATCCTGTTATAACCCACTTAAGAAATTGAAGTTTTGTTGCATCTTTCCTATGGGGAATAGGTTGTATAAATAAATATAATGTGGTTAATAATTTGAGAACTCAAAATTCAACTTGTGAGATTCATCGGTAACTGGTAACTTGCCCGTTTGTCACGCAATCTTAAGACATTTCTAGAATCTTATCAATATCTTTTCATCATCTTCATTGTTATCTGTACAACGTTTCAGCAGATGTGCACTCCGGCCTTCTTCATGTATGTCTTGTCGGACTCGGAAACCTTCTTTTCGGACTCGAGAACCTTCTTTTCGTAATCGGGAACTTTCTTGTAATCGAGAGCCATCACGGAACTTTGAACCTAACACTTTATTCAGTCCACGGAGTTATTCTGTTCTCATTCCGCTAACCATAGCTGCGGTAGAAGCGTTAAGCTGTGTTAATTATTATTCTAGGTTACTGCTGCTCTTGACCAGGAGTGAACCTGCAGTCTAGAGATAATTGTCAATTAGAACTGTCTTAACCTAACTCCTTTATCCACAACGACATGCATCCGAGTTCAAAAAGAAGGTTCCCGAGTCCGAAAAAAAGGTTCCCGAGTCCGACAAGAAATACATGAAGAAGGCCGGAGGGCACATCGGCCGAAACGTTGTACAGATAACATTGAAGATGAGGACAATAGTCCGAATAACACAGATTATACTAATCATCAAGCCTCATCTCAAACATTCAGATAATTTTTTTTCCGTTTGGCAGTGAATGGAAAGAGTTTAAATGTTTATCAGTGACACTGGCACATTGAAAAAGGCTGAATAGAGAATGACTTCTTCTCGATTTGTTTACGCTTCACATTTAAACAGATATATCCGCCTAATTCATTAATTATCAACTAATTAATTTTCAAATTAGGTATGACTTCAATTAAGCACATATTTTCCCGAAAATTGTCGGCATAGCCATATCAAACAAACTGTTTGCGTACTTTCATATATATATATATATATATATATATATATATATTATACTGCCCATTGACAAAGTTTGATTACAGCAGAAACCGTACATGATATTAAATATGTAGATTATCTCATTCACTGGATGCCCCATACTTGCAACCTTGTGTCACATTCCACCCGGGGGATGGGCTGACTAAAGACCTATCTAGGTAATCTAACATTATGTCGGAATGGTAATGCAGAAATCTGCCTGAAGCATATTGAAACATGCACAAAACGACTCCATATTATTAGCGTTATTGTAAATATACTTAATGCCAGAGTGGGAATCTCATTGTTCGTTTCAAATTTGAATAAATGCCGAGCTTAAACGATGTAAATTAGAGTAACGGTTTCCCTAAAATTGATCCTAATGGGAATCAACTAGATACAAAATTGTCTTTTCGCCGAAGGGGAATGTGTTATGGATATAATTACACTTAGCACTCAGTCATAGGATAATAGAAGTAATTTTAAAATTGGATATTCCATACTTTCTTTTTATAGAGTTAAAGGGGTTTTCTGATGTTGATGATGTCTTTTTGAATGAAGCTAGAATAGGGAACGTTATTTCGCTACTAGTATCATTTAACAACACAACACTTGGAGATTGAACATTGGCAAGTGACCATATTGTCCTCTATAATTTAACCAAGAACAACCCAACATTTGGAGAGTGAACATTGGCAAGTGACCAACATGGTCCTCTAACATGTCATGATGTTAAATTTCTTGATGTTGCCCGAGGCGCTCGCGTTAAAATAAATGGAATCGTAAAAACGACAGCAGCAGAAATTTGGTTTTGTTTGATTTCCATTATTAAACAGATCATCCTTGGTGGGTTATTTAATTCCAAAACTGTCCTTAAAGAAAGAATAGTGGTGTTACTATTATTTAACACGAACAAATGCACAAGGATTACTGGATTCTTTAATACGGATCAAACTTAATACCACAAGAGATCTCCACTGTTATACTGTCTTCACTTACAGCGTAAAAATGGCCATACTAATCGTAACAAATTGGACTATATGTTAGGCTCTCATAACACTCAGCATAAAAATGGATATGAAGTCAGTTGATTGAGAAGAAAGGCCGTTCTGTTTCGTGCAGTTTATCTGTTTCCTTTTTAATATCAGTAGCTATTTGCGATTTCAAATCGCCCATTTCGACTCGCAATTCGTCACGAAGTTTAATTATCTGATCGAGAACGTCCGAGATTGAAGTTTCACTTGGTGTAGCCATAATGAAGTCGGAAAGAGTGTTAACTGGCATAAGCAGGCAGTGTATACGATTTAATGTGATGATTGAAGCAGGTTAGTAACGATTCTCAAGTTTAGATAGTATCAGTTTGTTTAGCGCTGATGCCTAAGTGAAAGTTAGAACATCAGATTTTCAGATTACTCACGGATCTCTGAAGACACTGTGAGATCCAAAAAGGCTGATTGGGAAATAATTTCTATCCCTCAATCATAGTGTTGTCCCATACGTCCACGGTGTATGCAGGCACCTAGCGCCTCATCAATAGACCAAAAAATGAGTTTGAAAAAATACTTAATACCCAACAAGAATGAATAAAGCAAATGTCTTAGGCATAAAATAAACCAAGGATTAAGCTGCCGTAAAATTCAAACAACCAGCCATCAACCAAATGTAACATGGTGTACTCACCATTACGTTGCGTAGATGATACGTAACGCAAACGGGAGTTCTCAGAGTAATCACATTCCTCAACTTTCCTCTGTCAGGCGGCAGCAGCTAGGACCACTGTCTTCAGTGTGTGATGATGGTCGGTGAATCGGTGTAGCCACTTTCTCTTATTCTAGGAGTGAAAGAAGCTTAAAAGACGCGTGTTAAACACGAGTCACTTCGTCATGGTTATTGAAGTAAGTCAGTTAGACAGTCAACAATTGGTTTGTGCAATGTGACTGGCCAAGCCCAACTGCACCAGTGTCAAGACAACTGGTATTTATGGGAATTCAGAACAGTCCACCCATGCATTTGGGTGAGTCCATTCCCTGAGTCCTGATTGGCTGCTTGGTTTGTATGGCCCTCTGAGGCTCCATAAATCCTGCCACTTTTCAGTGGTCTTTACGGCATCTCAGAATCGTATTCAGTTACGACTGTTTACCGTCTTGTCTTGGCAATTCGACGGTAATTGGACTTAGTATTCTATAATGATCAATTAGTTTAAGTCAATTATTTTCCTCTGATTCTCTCGCTTTTTGGTATGGGATGAGTCTGCTTACTGTTGTATTTACTCACAACAGCTGGACCTTACGTTCCGTTCATTCGTAGTCTTTTCTGAGCGACGAAGTGCAATAGACACAGAATTTTTTTTTTCTTTAAAAAAAAATCATTTTCTCAAAAAGGAATTCAAGAGAGAGAAAAATCTCTTTTGGTTCGTTCTTGATATCTTACATAAGTTTGTCTGTGTTCTTCGTTAGTCAATTCGTCCGACCCAAGTTCCAGGTACTCGCCGCTCCAAGCCCAAAACTATAACTCTGACCCGTCCGGTTCTCAGACTCTAACGCCTAGTACCAACTAACTTAACTGCTTTCTGGGAATCTGTTTAAATTCTTTTTCTTCAGTACTCTTCAGAAAATTCCAGGATCTTCCACACGTGTTTATCTAATTAAAATTTATTGATCACTTCTAACCCAGCTGGTTCTAAAATCAAAAGGACTAATTCATTTCAGTCGTCATTAAGTCTAGATGTTTGGGGAAATTGTTTATATAAAGAAAACACAGGGTCTCGTTTTGTTTATTTCTAGCCAGTAATAGGCAAATAATTATCTCTACCCCATCAAACGTTTTTCTTTTTCATTATCATATTTCTTTCAGATTCTAGGGAAACCTGTTTTAACCCTTAGCCTGTCCTAGGATATTATTTCTTTCAAGCTTTGAGACACCTGCGCATCCCTTAACCCATATCCGAATACATTACAGAAATCTATTTATATGCGTGTATGTGTATGCTTACTGTTACTTAAATAACTATCTTCTCACAGTTGGCTCTCTTAGTAATGCTTCTGCTGCGTTTCCTTACCCGTTGCTATGTGTGTAATTGTGTATTATTATAAAAACAGACATCTCCTTCATTCTATCGAATATCTGTGATATTATTATGTTCATATTTGTATCTACCAACCCCTATGCATGAGCAGGATGCGACACATGATCAATTTCTTAAGCGGGGTTTAACAGGTTGGAATTGGCGTTTCCTTTCTCCTAGACTGGTTGACTAACCAAGGTTAAAAGGCCAAGTCCGTACTAATATTTACCAATACCTATAGGGGAAATACTTGGATGCATGCCTTTCCCAGGGGTATTAACGATGTATGAAATGCAAACAACATCGATCAGGATTTGCACGTTTCGTTTTCTATTTTACAATGATAACCATTACGCCATCCGACTTCGATTATAATCATCTATGAAGTAATCTTCCTCTATTTATGTGCGCGTTTCGTGTGTATGTATGTATGTGTTGTATATTGTACAAACGGAAATGGGAATTTCCGGTTAAATTAAACAAAGAAAAGACGAAAAAAATGACAAAGGACTTTTTCCAGGTAAAAGCGAACAAAGAAGTTAAAAAACGGAAGAGAGGGTTTCCAGTCAAGGAAGCAGGGAGAAGATAAAGAAATATATAACAAATGTCCGTTATCAGATCAAAAGATAAAGATGCAGAGGCGTATCTATCAATATAAAGGCGAGAAGATTCGAGCCAACACACAGAGACGCCAGCCAGCAGCCAAAAAGGACACTTCACGTCTCCCGTCAGCAAACACCCCTCGGGCACTCATTGTAAGCTCTGTGCCTTCACCACCCACACACCGAAGAAAATAAAGAAAGGTCCTCTCTTTGTACATACGTATCTGTTGTTTATTGAAATCCAGTAGTCGGTAGTA
>CM042152.1:6023051-6040551 GCA_023376005.1 Doryteuthis pealeii
GTCCAGAGCTCTGGATGTCGCAAATGGTGTTTGCCGAGTTGTCTGGTCATGGTAATATTATTCAATTCCTCTATGAAATGTAATATATACCCTTTGCCCATTAGGTTGTGTTCTGAGGATTCGGGCCCCGAATTGGGAAGTCATTGTCCTGGAGGTGATCTTGCCCTCTGTAATCCTACAATGGGATACACGGCAAATACAGGTTAGGTGGGTGCGCAGTTTGAATTACAATTACCATTGACTAGATGATTTGGCATTCTCCGCTTGTGGCATAGGCAGGTGGTCCAGTGTGTAGAGTCTCTGCTCTTCACTCTGTGGTACACTGGTTCAATCTCTAGATTGTGGTATTCATTGCTGATGAGACCAAAGTAGGTAGAAACAGCTGTCCAGTGCACCGGATGTCGCAAATGGTGTTTGCCGAGTTGTCTGGTCATGGTAATATGATTCAATTATTAATTATATATATATATATACATACATATATATATATATATATATATATATATATATATATATATTTGTTGAATTTTTTAAATATAAAGGTTATTTCACCATCGTCAGGTTGCTCCTGGTGTTTCCCAAATTACGTAATTTGCGATCCATAAACATAACAACACAAAATCTCTTCAAAGAAACACCAGTAGCAACCTGACGATGGTGAAATAACCTGAAACCTGGATAGTTGCTTATGAAAAACTTTTATATTTAAAAAATTCAACAAATAAATAAAGCTCCTACAAATTTGTGGTTGATCACTGTGATTTCTTTGTTTCATCCCAAAACAAATTTTTAAATATATATATATATATATACTAGCAAATATATGCACCCTCCGGGTGCAAGTATTTAAGTTTTAATATAATAAAATATCATGTTAAATTAGAAAGGCTAATGAAACTGAATAAGAATTCAGATAAAAATATTTGGAACAGAGGGGGTATAATCGGAAAATAGAACAACTTTGAAACTCACTGTTCCACCATTTTCCCTTACTCCCGTCTTTCAGTGGTAAATTTCCCTAATTTAACTATCTAGTTAAAATAGGAAGAAAAGAATAAAATTACAGTTATTTCTTTATGTTAATAGATTTTTATTAAGATTTATCCCCGAGATTTTTGCTCATATTTATTAATATAAAACCAAAAAAATTAGAAATCAATAATACTAAGCATATATTAATTAAAATCAAATTTTTTAAGATCAATATGCAAATTAGCCTACCCATTCACACTGTAAACCGCTATTTCGTTGAATATATAAATATAATTACATGTTATTAGTATGTAGATATTGTTAACAGTCTTAATGATGTAAAACAATTTTACTAATAATTGAGGTTTAAATAAAAAATAAAATCATGGAGAATGTGTGTAAATAACAAAGGGAATTGTGACTTGTGTAGTTTCGGTTACAGACATACAAACCCACAATCTCCATTATAATAAGATATATATATATATATATATATATATATATATATATCTGTGTGCGTGTGTGTGGTAAGGGTTATCTAATAATGTACAAAAGAGACGTGTAGATATTTATTGATTCACACTGATATATATCCTACATAAAATGTACATTTATTTCATATATCAGACACATCGTATAATAGGTACAATCTGTAATAGACTGAATGGCATGAAAGTAACGCTGTTTTCTCTACCTGCCTCACTTTCTCCTTCAACTTCTCTTTAGCTGATACGTATTGTATAAGAACCATGGATTTTCAAATAGTGTTAGTGCATATCTAGTTGTAAAGAAAACATATCCTGATACACTATCGCAATAAATAAGTACAGCGCGCGATAGAAATATCTCACAAATGTTAAACTGTCACGTGTGTTGTACAAGTGAACTCAGCGAAGTGCTAATCCAGCTAGTTAATATCTTATGTATATCTTGTATATTTTATTATTGTTTCATATAAGACCTAGTCTATTTTTCCATGTGATAATTAGTTAATATCTTATTATTTTTTCATTCTAGTCTAGTTAATATGTTACACTATATCTAATATATTTTAATATTTTTTCATATAAGACCTAGACTATTTTTTCATATAGTACCTAGGTAATATATGACTCTATATCTAGTATATCTTACTATTTTTTCAGATAAAACATAGTCTATTTTTTCATATAGTACCTACTTAATATGTTACTCTATATCTTACTATTTGTTTATATACGATCTAGTCTATTTTTTCATATAGTACCTAGTTAATATGTTACAAATATCTAATATATCTTACTATTTGTTCATATACGACCTAGTGTATTTTTCATATAGTACCTAGTTAATATGTTACTCTATATCTAATATATCTTACTATTTTTTCATATAAGACCTAGTCTATTTTTTCATATAGTTTAATATATCTTACTATTTGTTCATATAAGATCTAGTCTATTTTTTTCATATATTACCTAGTTAATATGTTACTCTATATCTAATATATATTACTATTTGTCTATATAAGACCTAGTCTATTTTTTCATATAGTACCTAGTTAATATGTTACTCTATATCTAATATATATTACTATTTGTCTATATAAGACCTAGTCTATTTTTTCATATATTACCTAGTTAATATGTTACTCTATATCTAATATATATTACTATTTGTCTATATAAGACCTAGTCTATTTTTTCATATATTACCTAGTTAAATGTTACTCTATATCTAATATATATTACTATTTGTCTATATAAGACCTAGTCTATTTTTTCATATATTACCTAGTTAATATGTTACTCTATATCTAATATATATTACTATTTGTCTATATAAGACCTAGTCTATTTTTCATATATTACCCTAGTCTATTTTTTCATATATTACTAGTTAATATGTTACTCTATATCTAATATATATTACTATTTGTCTAATAGACCTAGTCTATTTATCCATATATTACCTAGGCAATATGTTACTCTATATCTAGTATATCTTACTATTTTTTCATATACAACCTAGTCTAATTTTTCATATAGTACCTAGTTAATATGTTACCCAATATCTAATATATCTTACTATTTGTTTATATACGATTTAGTCTATTTTTACATATAGTACCTAGTTAATATGTTACTCTATATCTAGTATATCTTACTATTTTTTCATATAAGACCTAGTCTATTTTTTCATATAGTACCTAGTTTATATGTTACCCAATATCTAGTATATCTTAGTATTTTTTTCATATATGATCTAGTCTATTTTTCCATGTAACGATTAGTTAATATCTAATCATTTGTTCATATAAGATCAGATACGATTATGACTTAGACCGGAGCTCACCCTGTGCTTGTTGTTGAAACTTTTTAAAAGCCTATTGAAACTACACATAGCTCTTTTTGTGCTTCTTTCATCTCATGTCAGAATGATACTGTACTAGATATAATTCTTAACCAATAGCAGTATCGTTTTTCTATCCGGAACAGCAACATTTAGATGCATCTCTCTGTGGATAAAAGCAGTTGAAGGGTTGTCTGAAATCTCTGATGTTGTCACTGGAGGACATTATATATATAGTGAATAAGAAAGTGAATTTCTCTTCTATAAACACAAATGTACGTATTTTGCTTTGAATAAAGTTAGACTGATGATGTTCTTCGTGTGAGAAGGACGAATATTTCTCTCCTACTTCTAATTGTTTGAGTCATTTTTTTTGTTCACTTTTCCTTTTACCTTACCTCATATATATATATATATATATGTATGTAATATATATATATATATATATATATATATATATATATATATATATATATATATATATATATAAATTCACCCAAGAATTTGACTTTCTCCTCCCTTACTAACCCAGATCTTAGCCCTGAAGAGCATTAAGCAAAACTTTTAGTAGGTTCGTCAGACTCATTAGATTTATCTTTATTATTTGCTCTACTTAGGTATTAAGCACTTTTTACTTATTAGCTTTAGTCTCCTGGCGGTTTTATAGGAATATATATATCTTATATATATATATATGCATATAAATTGTTTTTTCTTTTGGCCAAAATATTGTACTAATAGATTATTTTTTGTTGGTACAATTATCTTGGTCTTTTCTTTTTTACAAAAATTTTTTTCTTCCCGGTTGATGTTTGGTAGTATATTTTTACAATCAAACTATTTGCTGGATTTTTTCTCACCGCGAGGATTTACCAATAAGTTTGGTATATTATATATACTAGCAAATATATGCACCCTCGGGTGCAAGTATCTAAGTTTTAATATAATAAAATATTATATTAAATTAGAAAGGCTAATGAAACTGAATAAGAATGCAGATAAAAAGATTTGGAACAGAGGGGTATGATTGGAAAATAGAACAACTTTGAAACTAACTCTTCCATCATTTTCCATTACTCCGTTTTTCATTGGTAAATTTTCCTAATTTTAACTATTTAGTTAAGATAGGAAGTAAAGAATAATATTACAGTTATTTCTTCTTGTTAAGGATTTCTTTAAGATTTATCCCTGAGATTTTTGCTCATATTCAATAAGATAAACCAAACAATTAGAAATTAATAATACTAAGCATATATTTATTAAAATCAATTTTTTATATCAATATGCAAATTAGCCTTTCCATTCACACTGTAATCCACTATTTTGTTGTATATATAAATGTAATTGCATGTTTTTAGTATGTAGATATGGTCAACAGTCTTAATGATGTGAAACAATTTTATCAATAATTGAGGTTTAAATAAAAAATAAAATCATGGAGAATGTGATGTAAACAACAAAGAGAATTGTATCTGTATAGTAATATAGTTCGGTTACAGACAAAAAAAACACACAATCTCCATTATAATAATATATATATATATATATATTATATATATATATATATATATATATATATATATTGATAATTACATAACAAAATGCTCAAGAAAACTATAGACGTTGCCTTGGGATACACGTGCGCATGGGCTGTGCAGTCTATGCAGGTATAAATCTGCACATTTTATTATTTCAGCTAATCCAGTTATAACACAAGAACGTTCAATTCTAAGTAAATTGAAATTCATATTCAGGTTCATAACATTTTATATTCTGACAGCGTTCATATAAATGCACACACACACATACATATACATATATATGTACATATACATATATATAACGAGAGAGGGAGTGATGAAGAGAGACACAGATAGATATATAGATAGATAGATAGGTGTGTGAGTATATATATATATATATATATATATTATATATAAGAGAGAGAGAGAGAGAGAGAGAGAGAGAGAAAGAGAGACTGATAGAGAGAAAGTGATGGACAGTGAGACAGACAGATGTCTCTCCCCCCCCTCTCTCTCTCTCTCTCTCTCTCTCTCTCTCTCTCTCTCTCTCTCTCTCTGTATATATATATATACAGAAAAAGAGAGAGAGAGAGAGAGAGAGAGAGAAAGTGTGTGTGTGTGTGTGTGTGTGAGAGAGAGAGAGAGACAGAGAGACAAAGAGACAGACAGAGAGAGAGAGAGACAGACAGACAGAGACAGAGAGAGTTTGCTTTTGAGTAAAATTAAATTCATATTCAGGCTCATATCACTGTATTTTCTGAAAACGTTCATTTAAGCACATACACACACATACATATGTTTGCGTGATATATATATATATATATATATATATATATATATATATAGAGAGAGAGAGAGAGAGAGAGAGAGATACCACCGCCTAAATTTGTACATGTTAAATTTTGACAAAAAATAAATATTCCCTAAAATAATTATTATATAAGAATTCGTACCGATCATTTTTAAACATTTTATAAAAAATATTCCGTCTTGCCCTCCCATTTCTTTTGACCAAGTGTTATAGTATCAATCGATTAATTTTGGTTGTTACGACCATCTTGGTCCTTTCTTTTTTTTTTTTTTCATTCTTTCCCTAGCTGAAGTTTGGTAGTATATTTTTACTATCAAACTATTTGCCTTTTTTTTTTTCTTACAGCAAGGGTTTACCAATAAGTTTAGTAAATTATATATATATATATATATATATATATATATATATATATATATATATATATTGTAGTGCATACAAAAATGACCTACTCTAGTTTCACCATAACAATCTTCAGGGTTAAAATCACTGAATTGATCAATATATTCATTAATTACAGCTAACTGCGGGAGTTCTTGGAATTCTCAGCGATCTGATAATTACAACATGAACTCCCACAATTAGCTGTAATTAATCAATATATTGATTAATTCAGTGGGTTTAACCCTGAAGATCCTTATGGTGAAACTAGAGTCGGTTACTTGTGTACACTCTATAATAATAAAACGTATTGAGCAATTTATATTTGTTATAACGCTGACTTATCTGAGTAACACTTACACCAACCAAATATTGAAATAAACCCAATATATTTACCGGTAAGTCATTCCTTTTACACACACACACACACACACACACACACACACATACACACACACAAATATATATATATATATATATATATATATATATATATATATTTTGTGCGTGTGTGTGTGTGTGTTTAAAAGGAATATATATGTGTGTGTGTGTGTAATGGAAAAGGTGACTTACCGGTGAATATGGTCACGATGGTTCAATAATGCAAAATTAAGGAAGGTAAGTCAGCGATATAACAAATACAAAGTGCTCAATACCTTAGTAGAGCTAATTTATTACAATATAGGTACAAGTGATAACCTATTCGAGTTTCACCATAAGGATCATCAGGGTTAAATCCACTGAATTAATCAAGATATTGATTAACTGCAGTCGATTACACGTGTGTGTCTTTCGCGATAACCGTTTATCGCGAAAGACACACACGTGTAATCGACTGCAGTTAATCAATATCTTGATTAATTCAGTGGATTTAACCCAGAAGATCCTTATGGTGAAACTCGAGTAGGTTATCACTTGTACCTATATTTGTAATAATATATTATATATATATATATATATATATATATATATATAAATAAATAATGAGCCGGAGAGAGAGAGAGAGATTGATAGATAGATAAACGTTCTTTTATTATACTTTAAAATCAACAGAAACTTAATCAGTAAACTTTTATAGTCGAAATTAGATTCATCATTATTTATTGAAGAGGGAAAATGTCGTGTTAATGTGATTATATTCAACGTTTTGGAATAAAATAGATTCTGCCTTATTTTTCTTGTTTAGGCTTTTAAAAAATCCATTGAGTTTACAAAAAATATATAAATTATTCATCTCGATAATCTTAAAGTTAAAATATAAGGTAAAAGATTTGTTCGATCCTTTTTTTGTTAAATCCTCGACGTTCGTGCAGAGAAATGTGTCTTCTTTTTTAGAGGGGTGGGGATAAATTTTAGTTATTCAATGAAATATCTAAATTTTTCTATAAATGAAAAAGCTGAGCAGAATAAGATTTGAGTCACATATCAGATTATGCAAAGTAAATTTATTTGCCTCTTTCGAACGAAATGCATCATTTTAAAAAAAAAAAGAAAAAAAAAACGAAAAAAAAGAATCGTAATATGAAAGCAATTAAATAATGCTACAGTAAGGGCCGGTTTACTCAGTCGGTAGAGAGTTCGGCTAGGAATCACAAGGTTCCTGGTTCGATAACGGCCCTCGCCAATACAGCGTATGAGTAGCACAGGTATCTATGCAGTAAATGAATGGTACAGAGAGCTGTGCGGTAAGGTGAGGAGCTGATAGTAGGTGTGGCGCCCCACCTCAGATGATGGAATAATCTCCTTGGTCTAGCGCTAGTGAAAAGGGGATAGACTCCCTCGCTGTATGGCTGATACTAACATTAGGCTGCTTCGACGATTTTACTTTTTTATATCATATTTACAGGAGTTGATGGTACGTGAGACGCTCCACCTCAGACGCTAAAAATAATCTCCTTGGTCTAGCGCTAGTGAAAAGGGGATAGACTCCCTCGCTGTATGGCTGATACTACCATTAGGCTGCCTCGACGACTTTACTTTTTTATATTATATATATTTACAGGAGTTGTAGGTATGTGTGGCGCTCCACCTCAGACGCTAAAAATAATCTCCTTGGTCTAGCGCTAGTGAAAAGGGGATAGACTCCCTCGCTGAACGGCTGATACTACCATTAGGCTGCCTCGACGACTTTACTTTTTTATATTATATATATTTACAGGAGCTGATGGTAGGTGTGGCGCTCCACCTATGACGCTAAAAATAATCTTCTTGGTCTAGCGCTAGTGAAAAGGAGATAGACTCTGTCGCTGATATCGACATTAGTACACCCCGACGAATTTTGTTTATCTCTTTAAGGAAACGTGCATGGTGTAATTGGTATAGTAGTTGAAAATGGATTGAGTGATCCGTGTTCAAATCACTAACGAGGCAGTTTGCGTTTCACTTCACGTATATATAATAAGTAACTAAAGGCGTCGGGGTTGCCTAATGTCGGTATCAACCAGACAACGAGGCAGTCTATTCCCTTTTCACTTGCGATATTATCTTCCAAGGAGATTATTTTTCGTCTGAGATGAAGCACCACACGTACCATCATCTTCTTAGTTTACCACAAAGATATATATATATATATATGTGTTTTTTAAAAGTTATTACGAAGCATCTAAAAATAAATGAATGAACTTGATGTTATGGAGTATTGGATTCACTTATTTTTTATCATAATTTTTCGGGTTCGTTAGATACCTTTTTCAAATGAATGTTGCTCGTTTAACGGATCTTTTCTCTTTGTTGTTATTGACAGCGGCAGCGTCTGTAAAATATTTAAAATACCGGAGTATTCCGATGTCAGCGTTCAGTCCTCTCACAGTCCTGAGTTTGTAATTTTAGAATCCATTTAGTTTCTGCTTGTTATCGAGATTGCGTTGTTGGAAATGCGTATTCTATTAAAATATATTTGAGGTGTGTAAGGTTGTGTGGTAGGGTGTTAAAGTGAAGTGTTATTGTACTATGCGGGGATTTGAGTTTTATTGTGGATTTGTGGTTATTTAATCTTAGTCTAAAAGATGTAGATTTTCTCCCACATATCCTATATATATATATATATATATATATATGAAGGAGGGTGGATGGGTTTAGGATTTCTTGACCACTTTCCTTCTTCTACAGCATATATATATATATATATATATATATATATATATATATATATATATATATATATATATATATTATATAAACCATACTGACTTGCGTATTACCCCACTGATATTTTCCGTCCCAAAAATAAGGGCGGTCAGCGTTAAGTGATCTGAACAAAATCAGAAAGTTTTGAAATAAAATAACTGATACATTATAGAATTCATTCATTGATAAATCAACACTGAAAATTGCATTAAAATCGGATAATTACCCGATTTTGGGTCATTTTTTTTCAATCGAGGGGGGGGGCATATTTGTTAAATCTGAAAAAAAAAAATACAAACATTCAGCCGAAGAGTTAAAAAAACAAAAAAACTACGGCCGGAGTGTTAAAAAACATTTTTTTTAAATCATTTTGTAAGATTTCTAAGAAAGAAGCGGTTGACCTAATTTAAATCAAAATTGATCATGGAATTTTATTAAGCTGTGGACTCTTAGCTGCCGATGTGAATCTTAACATACAAATAAAGTGTGTGTCTCTCTAAATCATTCTCCCATCTCCCCCTTAATCTCATAGATAAACTAAAATATTTAACGAGGAGATAATAAAGAGATACATACAAAAGGGGAGACTGATAGGCAAAATGTTAAAACAGGGACGAGTTAGTTTTTGACTTAATTGCAAAGTACGACTAATTACAACTAATTAAAATGAAATTCTTTTCAAACATAATTCAATCGTAAAACTAAGGAATAATTTGGTATAACATTCGTGTAATTAAACTAAACAGTAAAAAGCATTTAAGAAATAAAAGTTGATTCGTTAAGCTTTAGTATATATATATATATATATATATATATATATATATATATATATATATATATATATATATATATATATATATATATATATATATATATATATATATATATATATATATATATATATATATATATATATATATATATATATATATATATATGAGTATCTCATTTGTCTGCCAAAGAATGTCTGTTAATGACAGCAATATGCTTGCTAATAAAGAAATAGAGCTTAATTTTTAAAAATATTACGAAGATTAATTTAATGTTCTTTAAGGGATTCCAAGAAAATATATGTTTTGTCCTCCAGGGATTTTCATCTCGAGCAAAGCTTGCACCGTATCATAAACAATACACACAGACACATAGGCTCATACACATATATACACGTGTTTACGTGATATACACCATATAATATATATATATATATATATATATATATATATATATATATATTATATGGTATATATATATATATATATATATATATATATATATATATATATATATATATATAAAGAGAGAGAGAGAGAGTGTAAATTAAATTTTCATCCAGATACATATATTATATTCCGACGCCGTTCATTCAAACACACACACACACACACAAACACACACGCATATATATATATATATATATATATATATATATGTGTGTGTGTGTGTGTGTGTGTGTGTGTGTGTTGAAAAGAGAAAATAAAGGAAAGAATATATATATATATATATATATATATATATATATATTTCACTCTGATGAAGGTCGAATATTCTCTGTTGCGGAATATTTCACACAGATAAACTGACCGAAACACATGTGTAAGTGATATTGATTAAATTCATCTTTTATTATCCATTCTGTTCGTTCTTTTCTTTATTCATTCTTCCTCATATTGTCGGATTCCTTTCCAATTCCATTTTTACACACTCACACACACACACACACACACATATATATATATATATATATATATATATATATATATATATATATATATATATAGAGAGAGAGAGAGAGAGAGAGAGAGAGAGAGAGAGAGTATATATAGTATCCAATTGCTGCTTTAATTTTTCCGTCTCAGTGGCATCAATAAATAATCCCAAAATGCTCAATATATTAAAAAATACAGAGCAGTAATAATACTTATAATATTATTATTAGAGGAAAAATAAAGATGTCTAATCACATTTATTTCTTAATTTAACTAAGGATTTAACTTACAATCTAACTAAGGTATTAAATCGACTTAGTTAACGTAGGTTAGGGTCCTGAACAAATCATTTGAATTTTATTGAAACCATGGCAGACCCTTTATTTTTCCTCTAATGATAATATTAGTAGTATCATATATATATATACATATATATATATATATATATATATATATATATATATATATTTGGGAATAAAAGGCCTTAAATACCATGGATATCGTGGTTATGGACCATTTCCACTCGCAAGTATGCCCACGAGCTTCTTCAGACCACTGACATCTTTTACGCATGCGCGCACACGAACATAGAGTCTTTCCGGTCTCGCTGAATAAAAGATGTCAGTGGTCTGAAGAAGCACCTGGGAATACTCGCGAGTTGAAATGGTCCATAACCACGATACCCATGGTATTTAAGGCCTTTTATTCCCAAATAACTTTGCTCTGTTTACAATAATTAAACATTGAGCTCTCATACGGAACCTGAACGCTACAACAAACTACTGGTAGAAAATTAGGACCCGCCTAGAATCACCTTGTACCAAGAAACTTGGTACCGCACCAAAGTATATATATATATATATATATATATATATATATATATATATATATATTTGTGTGTGTATGTGTGCGTTTGTAAATGGATAGATAGGTAGATAGATAGATAGATAGAAAATAGATTTTGAATAAATTGAAATATTCAGGCTCATATCATGTTCTTTTCCGACAGCGTTCATTTACTCCACTTAAATTTGATCTTGAATCACTTCTTCTATCGATAAAAGACACATCTCTCAAAAAATGTCATTTTTCTTATATATATAAGTGAAATAAGTGTATTTATTCAAAAACACCTTCATTTCATTATGTATTCTATTCTCTATCTATTACCCCAGATAGTTGAACATGTTGTTGCACGTGATGGTTCTTCTATTATATTTCTCTAATCAGGTTTTGTTGGATTTTACGGCATGACAACATTTGTTGGGCTATGTTATGCCTAAGACGTTTTAGTTTTATTCATTCTTGTCTGGTATTCAATTTTTCTTTTATTCAAACTCATTTTTGTCAATTGAACCTATAGATGGGACCCTAACAGGTATTACCACTAGGAGTAATGGCGATGAGGGAGTACTCCACACTCCACAGAAGTCCACAATTGGAATTTCACCAGCTCTTGGGAACCCTGGAGAAAAAGATGTACACATCAGCCAAATATGTTGGGAATAAAGTTTTGAAATAAAATAGCTGATGCATTATAAAATTCAATAATTGCTAAATCAATACTGAAAATTTCATTAAAATCGGATAATTACCTGATTTTTGGTAAATTTTTTTGCAAACGTGAATGTTACAGTAAAATTGTAAACAAGCACTTAAAAACATCGAAAACGAGGCTGACTGGCTAATATCGTCGAAATTGACAAAAAACAAATAGTTTTAAATCTTTTTAAAATAAACTGCATATGTAATTATATTTTTCTTTTTTTAATGATGGTTATTATGTTACTACTTATCAATTTAGACAAAGTTTGACCTTAAATAATAGATTTAATTATTTCTAATTCGCTTTTAAAACTCCTAGCAGACGAAATTAATGCCACTCCCTAATTTATTTAAACTAGCTCTGTTTTTTTTTCCTTTTCTTGCTCAGAGGGGTGCAAGTATTTAAGTTTTAATGTAATAAAATATTTAAAATATATTAAATTAGAAAGACTAACGAAACTAAATAAGAATGAATATAAGAATATTACACTTATTTTAATGTTATTTTAATTGATTTCTATATAAAAAAAATTGACGACTGTTATATACTGTATCAATTGAAAATGCTGGTGTGTAGTACACTGGATTAAAAACCAACACAGGTATACAAAAGAAAGCTGGACTTTATTTTCCTTCCTCGGTTGGCGTGGATGAAAGGAGGTGTGATACGTGATAACGCCGGCTTGGATGAGTGGTGAAATGAACCGTAGTTATAACAGGTCTCTTCCTCGGAGAGTCGACGGGAGTCTGAAGTTAGCGGCTGCCAAATCTCAACTGCTCACTCTCCGGGCTAACCGTCACTTTTTCAATTTTAAAATTGCTCTGGTCTATTCAAATTACACCGGAACTGTACTGCGTGACCTGCAATCCTAGATGTGTCACCAGTCAATAGGAAGTCCTTTGTCATCCTGCTATTGTTGTTTTTCCGGACAGTTCGTTTGACCCGGTCAGCAGTAAGCCTCCGATCTTAATCACTTTTCGTCTTTATTCGATCCAGACTTCTGTCTGGAACATCCTTTGTTTCCCAATTCCCTTGTCTTTTTAACTTCTTTTCGCGCCAAAAGAATTGAAACAATAGTTAATCTGCAACAACGACAGTCTAGCACATATATGATAAAAATGGGGGGTTTGACATAAGGACTATTGAGTTGGGACAATCATACAAGTGCTCAGGCAGGGTGTGATTGAAAGGTACCTCTCCAACCACCCATATAGCCTAAGTAAAAAAGTAAAGTTGTCGGGGGGGGGTCAACAGTCGTTATCAGCCAATCAGTGAGGGAGTCTATCCCCTTTTCACAAGCCCTAGACCAAGGAGATTGTTTTTGCGTATGAAGTGAAGCGCCACACCTACCATCAGCTCCTTACTTTACTGCAAAGAGAACCCCCCTCTAAAATACATTTAACGCCCTAAGTTGGTTGTTTTCTTTCAAGTAAAACCGCCGAGACGACATAGTGGGGACGTTATTTTAATAGTCACCGGGTAGCAATTTCCGAGGCAGGAGACCGAGACGCACTCCCATCATAAATTACCCAATCATATAGATACTAGGGTTTTACGTAACCAACTGGTTGATTCGCAGGGGACTCTCTGATGACCCGTCTAGCCTAATTACGTGCCAAAGGGAAGTGTCGCATGACATTGACTGTTCAGACACCATGATTCCGTCATTAAGCATAACAGGTCGCCACACTCGGTTAACAGGAGCTTTAATTTGGGGTGGGGATTTTACGCCAGTGTATTCTAGAGCCCCTGCGGACAAGGCGGTCTCTAATAAGGATTCCTCTTTTATCCACAGGAGAGTAGCCTCGACAGCAGACCCAGAAAGCATCACAGTTTGTGTGCATTCAGCGCACCAAAGACTGTCACTCTAGAATTGGCCTGCAGAGTCACTTGTGCAGATGCAGATCATTTACATATTTATTTATTTATTTTGGACACTACGACATCGTCTTTAGGAAAGGTGCCACCATCATCTCCAACGTTAGCACTTCGAGGTAGACCCCTACGAACAAGTCTCATTACTACTCTAGAAAATATTCAACTCTAATGCGAGGCTTTTACAGGTATACCTCCGGTGAGTTACATAATATTTGTAGTTTCAAACATTTAAATGAAAACTGATTCAAAATAACTGTGTATACATATCCGTGGCGATATTTTCACAACAAGCGATCGTGCTGCATTACATCTATGCGTAATGATATATACAGCGAGACCGGAAAGACTCTATGTTCGTGTGCGCGCATGCGTAAAGATGGACAACGAAAGCCATCCATCACGGCAGACAGTCAATACAATTGGCACGTGAGGCGAGTCACCTAAGGTATAAGCAATGCGCTAAAGCCTCATTCATCAAAATCTACCGCTTATGGCCAATGTTTAGAAACGGAGTGAACACCAACACATGTACGAACGCATACAGAGAGAGAGAGAGAGACAGAGACAGAGACAGAGACAGAGAGGGGTAAATTTACACGCATTCGCGCAGTTATACATATATGCTCACAAATTCCTAGAAACTCAATAACATCAAGAATATCCGGAACACACACACTTATACAAGGTGTGTCATAAAAGTATCGAGATTGAAGCTGTATTTACCAAGACAGAAATGAACAATGAATGTAACTTTAATTTCTTTCAGAATTCTAGGTGTGTCATAAAAGTATCAAGATTGAAGCTGTATTTACCAAGCTTGAATTGAACAATGAATGTAACTTTAAATTTTTTCAGAATACTAGGTGTGTCATAAAAATATCGAGATTGAACCTGTATTTACCAAGACAGAAATGAACAATGAATGTAACTTTAATTTCTTTCAGAATTCTAGGTGTGTCATAAAAGTATCGAGATTGAAGCTGTATTTACCAAGACAGAAATGAACAATGAATGTAACTTTAATTTCTTTCAGAATTCTAGGTGTGTCATAAAAGTATCAAGATTGAAGCTGTATTTACCAAGCTTGAATTGAACAATGAATGTAACTTTAAATTTTTTCAGAATACTAGGTGTGTCATAAAAATATCGAGATTGAACCTGTATTTACCAAGACAGAAATGAACAATGAATGTAACTTTAATTTTTTTCAGAATACTAGGTGTGTCATAAAAATATCGAGATTGAAGCTGTATTTACCAAGACAGAAATGAATAATGAATGTAACTTTAATTTTTTTCAGAATAATAGGCGTGTCATAAAAGTATTGAGATTGAAGCTGTATTTACCAAGACAGAAATGAACAATGAATGTAACTTTAATTTCTTTCAGAATACTAGGTGTGTCATAAAAGTATCAAGATTGAAGCTGTATTTACCAAGCTTGAATTGAACAGTGAATGTAACTTTAATTTTTTTCAGAATACTAGGCGTGTCATAAAAGTATCGAGATTGAAGCTGTATTTACCAAGATAGAAATGAACAAAGAACGGGACGTTATTTTTTTCAGAATACAAGGTGTGTCATAAAGTGCCGACTTTGAAGCTGGATTTACACAGATAGAAATGAACAATGAATGGAACGTTAGTTTTTTTTTTTCAGAAATACAAGGTGTGTCATAAAAGTATCGAGATTGAAGATGTATTTACCAAGATTGAAATGAACAATGAATGGAACCTGAATTTTTTTCATAGTACAAGGTGTGTCATAAAACTGCCGAGTTTGAAGCTGTATTTACCAAGATAGAAATGAAGAATTAATGAAATTTTAATGTTTTTCGGATATAAATAAACGATGAATGGAACGTAAGTTTTTTTCAGAATACAAGGTGTGTCATAAAAGTGCCAAGTTTGAAGCTGAATTTACCAAGTTAGAAATGAACAATAAATGGAATGTTAATTTTTCAGAATACAAGGTTGTCAAAAAGTACAAAATCTCGATACTTTTTGGACACACGTTTAAATATTATATATATATATATATATATATATATATATATATATATATATATAAAATGTGTGTGTGTGTGTGTGTGTTTGCTTGTTTTGTTTTTTTGATGATTGTCAAACCATATAATATTAACATTAATGCAAAGTAGCCTACCTAGGGCAATGGTATCTAAGTCCACTTCAAATTACTCTTGTAATCTTACATGGGTATTGATAGAGGCCCATTGCGTTACGGTTATCATAGAAACGAAAGGAACTCTGAGATCAGAATTCAAATTCGGGACGAGGTTGTTCACGTTTCACTTCACGATAAGGCCCATGGGAAGGTCATTTATCAATCTATTCTCTCCGTTCCAAAATCCTGTCAGTTGAGCTTAGGATATGCTGACTGTATTCCCTTTGCCGCAGTTAAGACCCCCGCCACCGACTGCACCTCTGCAGAGGAGTAAGACTACCCCAATGGAGCCGCCTGTTAGCCGTGGGTGGCGACCCGTGATGCTTAAGGATAGAACCCAGGTGGATGAGCAGTCCATGACCTGCAATACTCCACTTTGGCCCTTTTCTTGGGCTAGACGGGCGGTCGGAGAGGCCTCCGATCAATCGGCTGGTCACGTCAAGCCCTAGCACCTATATGATTGCCCCAACCCTTATATACCCTTATGGCAAGCGCAACCCATTTTTATCATATGGATGCTAGAAGGCGGAGGCTGAGGGTCTACATGTCCTGGGAATGATGTTAAACTCTGATGGTGAGGTTCCAGTTCTGGATTTTGGGGAATGTGGATCACCCCTTCATCACCATTGCTTCCGGGTCCACTCTAACTCGGAGTGGTAGTAGCTGCTAGGGTCCCATCTATGGTTTAAATAGAAAAATGTATTTATAAAAAAAATGAGTATCCATTAAGATTGACTTTATTTCAACATTCTGTCCGCATTAAAGGACCCACTGAGGTTGATATGCCGTAAAACAAAAGAAAGCAACCAAACCACTAAACTGCATTTGATGGTAGAGGTCAGGTTCTAGAAATCTAGAGTGAGTCAAGTAACTCTACACCACTATTACTCCCAGGTCAACCCTGAATCGTTGTAGTAGTATTTGTTAAGGTCCCATTTATGGTCAGCCTAGGAACCACTAGGTTCCAGGTTCGATACCGTCCCTCGCCAACTCAGTGCATGAGTAGCACAGGCATCTCTGCGGTAAAGGGCGGAGCTGGTGGTAGGTGT
>CM042152.1:6045551-6058051 GCA_023376005.1 Doryteuthis pealeii
GGGCTCTTTACATTTTTGCTACAGATATGCTACCCATAAATTATGCAACACATATTTGGATTCAGTTCCATTATTAGATTTTTCAATTTTTCCATAGTTGTCTCATGTCAATTCACTGCTAACGTCATAAACTAGCTTCGATTAAATCCTACTTAACGGACCTAAATTCCACCATTGTATGTCACCCCACCGAAAGAGAAAAAATACTAAAAATCAGGGAATTAACTGAATTTAATGAAATTTTCATTGTTGATATATTAACCAATAAACAATATAATGCATTAGTTATTTTATCTGAAAACACTTACATTTTTTCAGGTCAGTTAACTTTGAACCACGTATCTTTGAGGTGTATCACAGATTCGCAAACATACGTGGTTCAAAGTTAATTGACCTAAAAAAAGTAAAGGTTTAAACTTAAAATAATTAGTGCATTATATATTTTATTCATTAATACATCAACACTGACTGTTACATAATCTATGCGGTTGCATAAGATTATTGTCAATCCCTTGTACTTCTGAGGGGATGAACCCTTTCATACCATGGCCATACCATACCATTTCAACACTGAAAATTTCATTAAATTCAGTTAATTCCTTGATTTTTAGTATTTGTTTTCTTTCGGCGGGGTGGCATACGATGGTGGAATTGATGTACGTTAAGTAGGATTTAACCGAAGTCAGTTTATGACGTTAGCAGTGAATTGGCATGGGACAAATATGGAAAAATTGAAAAATTTAATAATGGAAATAACTTAGGTCCGTTAAGTAGGATTTAGCCCTGACTTCCATGTCTCATTATTTTGCACATGTAGACGTCGATTCATTGATTTCAACTGCAACGCTAACATCTAAGAACGATCTAGTTAAGGACAATTTAAAACCATCAAGAGCGAAGATATCGGTGGCTGGATTAGTTCAAAGAAAAAGCAGGAAAATTTAATCTAGAGAAATGTTGTAGAGTAGCTATCACCCCTTCAACACTCTACCCGATAATAGCCTTAAATAGTCTAGAACTTTAACAGTTGATTAATGAGCTAATTAATATTCGGACTGATCTTACTGCGTTCGGCTATACCGCATTTGACTATTTCTTATTACTTGCTTAGTAACTTATTGTTCTAGGTTTTTGTATGTATCCGTTGGCAACGGATACCGGTGCTGAATAAATATATTAGGCACTCAGTTTCTTCCGTGCATCATTTCACCTTGAGAATACGTGATCATAATGTGTACGAACATGTTACCATTTTAATAAGATGAATAATACCTTATTTATTTTGTTGATTAATAACTGAATGTTTTGATTTTTAATATCTATTATTATTATTATTATTAATATCTAAAAAAAGCAGTAAGTGGTACGAAAAAGCAATAAAGATTAGAGAATTCTCGTCGTAATGTACTTTTAGTCTTTTCTTCTCCTTCTTACTTTGATATCTAAAAATGAAAATATAAAAGCGAAAACTATTCTCATGTCAAGCAAATCTTATTATAATGGAGATTGTGTGTTTTTCTGTCTGTAACCGAAACTATATTACTACTCAAGTCACAATTTCCTTAGTGATTTACGGCACATTCTCCATGATTCTATTTCTATTTAAACCTCAATTAATAATAAAACTGTTTGACATTATTAATACTGTAAGCCTTACCTAAATACTAATAACATGTAATTGTATTTATATATACAACAAAATACCAGTTTTCAGAGTAAACGTAAAGCTAATTTGCATATTGATATTTAAAAAACTGATTTTAATAAAAATGTGCTTGGTATTATTGATTTCTAATTGTTTGGTTTTATTTAATGAATATGAGTAAAAATCTCTTCAATAAATCCTAAAAGAAATTCATTAACAGAAGAAATAACTGTAATTTTATTCTTTACTTCCTATTTTAACTAAATAGTTAAATTAGGAAAATTTAGCATTGAAAAACGGAAGTGATGAAAGAGTAAGTTTCAGTTGTTCTATTTTCCGATTATACCCCCTCCGTTTTAAATCTTTTTATCTGAATTCTTAATTAGTTTCATTAGCCTTTTTGATTTAATATAATATTTTATTACATTTAAACTTAAATACTTGCACCCGGAGGGTGCATATATTTGCTAGTAAAGATAAAATAGAAGCGAAATTGCTTAAATCATAAAGCACTAAGCAAAGAGAAAGAGTTACGTATTAATAGTCAGCTGTCTTCCCCCTCCCTTTCAATTTTTTTTTACTCCAAGTTTTCTACATAATAGAATATTAAATAATCAATAAACAAGTGGTTTTATAATCTACACACTTATATTTTTCCTCATTCTGAAAACAAGCAATTTCCTCTCCTTAATTATATATTCAACACTTCCACCACGTGCAGGATGTGGCACAAGGAGTATAGCAGGTTTTTCTTCTCCTAGACTGGTTGGCTAACCAAGGCTAGATAATCCAGCCCACGCTACTATTTAGCCCTTTGATCTTAGAAATTTAGAAAGGGGAAAATCTAGATGGCTCTGCTGAAAGGTTGAATATATTTCGTGAGTAAACTTTGTTGCTTTTTTTTTAAATATGTTTCTCTTAATGTTAATTGTTGCTATTTTTGACATGATTTTGATACCATACGATAGATATGAACAGACTTAGATAGAGATATATGAACAGATTTAGATAGATAGATAGATAGATAGATAGATAGATAGATAGATCAAACAGACTGCGATATATATATATATAATATATATATATATATATATATATATATATATATATATAGAGAGAGAGAGAGAGAGAGATAGATAGATAGATAGATAGATAGATAGATAAGAACAGGCTTAGATAGATAGATAGATTGATAGATAGATAGATAGATAGATAGATCAGAACAGACTCAGGTAGATAGATAGATAGATAGATCAGAACAGACTGAGATAGATAGATAGATAGATAGATAGATAGATAGATAGATACAGATAGATCAGAACAGACTGAGATAGATAGTTAGATAGATGGATTGATAGATACACAGATAGATCAGAACAGACAGAGATAGATAGATAGATAGATAGATAGATAGATACGAAAAGAGATAGATAGATAGATAAATCAGAACAGATTGAGATAGATAGATAGATAGATAGATAGATAGATAGATCAGAACAAATTGAGATAGATAGATAGATTGATAGATAGATAGATAAGAACAGACTTAGATAGATAGATAGATAGATAGATAGATAGATAGGAACATTTGTGCAACTTTATTATATGGTTATTTTAATGAAATTGTTATAATTTAGCAAGATCTTAGGTTGCCGTGTTAAATAATTCGTTTAAGTTTCATCTTCCTTATTTTTCCAGCTTCGTTTTTGCGAATTTTATGTTTTTAGTGTAAAAACCTACTTTACTCAAACTGGCAAATTTAAAAAAAAATGTGTTTATAAGTCTAAATCGGTTTTAACTGAATACAGTTAAAATAGTTATTTATTTATACATGATTTTCCGACGATATACATATATGTGTGCATTTGTGCATGTCCATGAGCATATGTATGTTTATATATATATGTAAACAAGTTTTTGGTACAGCTAAATTTATATATAATTTTGAAAAGTATCCTATAATTTTGAAAAGTATCAGCAACTTAAACGAATAAATAAAAGAAAAGAAAGCGAAAGATGATAGAAACTTAAGGGACTTTTCGACCGGTGCTTTTTCAAAAGTTAACAACTGGTGGATCGTTTAAAAATCAAATTGTATATATTGGGTAAAAGAGAGGGATAAGATTATGTAAATGTTGGAGCAACAAGAAGGGGAAAAAATTATATAGTTTACCTTCACGTTACCCCAACTTCAGCACCTACGTCTTTTTTAAATGTCGTTGTCTACACAAAACCGAGCAGTAATATATATATATATATATATATATATATATATATATATATATATATATATTATTTTGTTTTTCTTTTTTTGAAGGCAAAATAATGCAGATTCATGTTGAAAAACATATTTATTCCTGTGCTCTTAATTTTCGAATAAAATCCATCTTCAGAGAGTTTATTATAGAGTTGAAAATGTTCCATCTGTGTTTTTTAAAGTCAACTTGGTTCTAATGACGTTGAGCTTGATGGAGATTTGAAATTTGGAAGAGATCGTAAGCCTCCGTTAAGATTTCAAATTCGGTAGAGATCGTGCAGTTCCGTTAAAACCCGTGAGTTGTTAAATTGCGGGACGTTTGAAATCATTTAAGATTTTTTTTTCTTTTAAATTTATTTTCTTTAATTTTTTTTTATAAGGAATTTTTTTTTTTTTTTTTTTCCTTTTTAGTACTATAAAAACAATTCCCGCTCAGGGCATATTGAAATAAAAAATGTTTGTTTGTTTTTATAGTGTGATAGAAGCATTATTTATAAATGTAATACAATATATATTTTTTTCTTTTTTTGAAGGCAAAATAATGCAGATTCATGTTGAAAAACATATTTATTCCTGTGCTCTTAATTTTCGGATACAATCCATCTTCAGAGAGTTTAGGATAGAGTTGAAAATGTTCCATCTGTGTTTTTTTAAGTCAACTTGGTTCTAATTACGTTGAACTCTTCCAACTATAAATAGCTGCAGGTTCTGCACTTAAGCGAGAATTAATATTTCAGTGGATAGCCGATAAGACAGCTTAGCGTGTCACCGTCTTATTTGTATATGTGTGTACTACTGTGCTTTCTTGATGTATTTGTTTAACTCATTTCCTCTTTTGTGTCTTTATTCTGACCCCTAACCAGGCCACAAAAGTAGGTATAAAGGATTTTGGGACTTGTCCAACGAGAGAAAAATGTTTTATAATACAATATAACGATAAAGATAGTAGAAGGCGTAGGTTTTTTACTACTTGCATAAATCCCCAAATGGGTTTGAAGAGGCTCCTTAGCCTTGGTCGGCAACCCATCAACTCAAGGAGAAGTCCGACACAAAACCTCTGCTACCTTTCAACGAAAGCCTAGGGGAGTAAACCCCGAAAATAAATCAGGGTCCGGAGTCCCTAAAGTGGTGTGATGCTGAAATCCAGTGCTACCCATCAACTACTACGATACTACTGTTGCCAAACCGCATTGGTATCTTACCTTTCCTTTGGATCCCAGCGGCATTGTAGAGAGGGGGGCGGATTTGCTGCAAGGGCAACAGCTTATCCTCCACATGAACAATATTTAAAAAAAAAGAAAAAAAAGTCCGAAAAATACTTACTACTGATATGGAAAACTTTATATTTCATGGCGGAAGTCGTGGGTAAATACAGACAAAATGGGCGATACTTTAACGTTGTGGATTCTATTTGTGAAATTGACCATGTGTCGTATCCTGATTGTGTTGGAGGAGTTGGATAAATCCAAATAGATAAAATAGTAGGACAGACTGAGATCTTTAATCTTGGTATGTCAACCAGTGTAGGAGAAGGAAAACTCTGAATTCAAACCTGTTAAACTCTTCTTAAGAAATTGATATGTTGGTGTTGAGGTGTTGATAAATACATACAAACATTTGGTAGAGTACAGTAGCATTGCCCTTCATTTTAATCAGTGTTATTCTGACTCTTCTCCATCGGAAACAATGGTTAAGAGGTGGTATGCTGACTTTAAAACCGGTCATACAGGCACAAATGATGCTGAACGCTCAGGTCGTCCAAATAAGGCAGTTGTCCCCGAAAATACCAAAAGTCTTCACGAACTCCTTTTGGCTGATCGTAAATTGAAGTTGCGTGAGATAGCAGAGGAATTGAAGATATCAGAAGGCGGTGTATTCACCATTTGGTATGAATATTTGTCACTGAGAAAGCTGTGTTCTAAGAGGAATTACGGGGGATCGTAGCGAGCTCTTAAATCTCCCGATGGTCGGCAATTCTACGGACGAAAGAAGACAAACAACACAAATGGAAATTATACACATGTATTAAAGAAAGAAACAAAAATGCTGCAAATTTGTTGGCATTTGCTACGAGACTTATCTTGAGAGGCGAAATTAACAGTTCGTTGGTGAATTGGCGCTAGAAAGGGATTCTTACTCGCCGTCGTTTTGGAGTGCTGTTGAGACGCGTCCGTCCTGGTCGGTTCTCGTCCATTAGTGTTGGGGTTTGGTTTTGCCGACAAAATCGTATGTTGCCGATTCACCTCCTAGTGGCAAGGGAAGGTAATTCTACTATCGGTTTTCCGATAGTTCAAAGTGAGCTCCGTGTTTTTCTCACAGTCGATCAAAAACAATAATGTGTTGATGATTCAGAGCGTTGTTTGCGACTGTTTCAATACATCAAAAAGGAATTTTTGCATAAATATGTAAGAATGGAGGAAAAATGGATCCACCACTTCACGTTTCTATTAAACCTAGGAATATGAGGGCGTATCCAACATTATATCCCTAGAAGTCAGACAATCGCATTCACAAAAATGTCAATATGGACGTACTGTCCATATTGACATTTTTAGTGTAGTGGTTTCAGAAAAGGAATATTTTTGGTGCACAATTTTATATATCAAAACTTATAAAAATTGAATTACCCCATCATTGAAAAAAAAATAAGTGTACACTGTTGGATAATTTGGTGATACCGTACACCACTTAAATTTATAGAATTGGTCATATAGTTTCTAAAATCGAATGACTAATTTTCTATTAAAACTTGCTGCTACAAGTATGAGACATCTGTTAAGAATGGAACTCACTACATAGTTGATATATAATCCTGACCCGACATTTTTACAAATTTTGACTTCACTGGAGAAATGTATCTTAGGAAAAAATATAAAAGTTATACCCTTTTGGTAACCACTGGTATTTTAGATCCTTGATTAAATTGTGACTCAGGTTATATGGAGAAAAAAAAACTCAACCTCATTATGACGTCGTCCATAATGGAATTTTTTTTTTTTTTAGCTGAGTTTAACAAATGTGACACATTTTAAAGTCAAGTTTAACACCCAAGACGAAATATCAGCGGACATATTTATTATTATTATTATTAAGAGAAATTATTATTGGAGAACGAGATTTTTTTTTTTTTAGCTTTCCTGAAATCACCTGAAAATTCATTTTTTGTTTTTCTTTTTCATTTCTCCCTTAAAACAACACAGTAAAAAGCATGCTTTTTTTTTCTCAGGAAACAAGCCTTTAAATTAAGGAAATGGGAAAGCTTAACGTGTAGCATGTGTGCAATTCTAGGGCTTATGGGGCTCAATTATTATTGGGAGATGGAATTGCACTGTATGCTAAATTAGAACTCAAATCTTAAAAGGTCGAGGCTTGCAGTGAAACCATGTTGAAAGAGTCGGTTCTAGTTTGATCACCGAAGTTAAGCAGCGATGAACCTGTTCAATACGTAATTGGGTGACCACTTAATCAACATCACTTACTGTCGGCAACCTGATTACTTTGCTTATCAAAATGACTTGAGTCGGCATTAAATGGCCCGAAAAGGGTTGATATGCCGTAAAACAAAATATCGAAACCAACCAAACAACCAAATTAAATCCCCGCCCTGTTGGTGGGGTGTTAGAATGCACCGACTGCACCTCTGCAGAGGGGTAAGACTCCCCCAAATGGGGCTACCTGTTGGCCGTGGGTGGCGACCCGTGATACTTAAGGATGGTGGATGAGCAGTCCATGACTTGCAACATTCAACTTAGACCCTTGCTTAGGCTAGACGGGCGGTCAGAGATGCCCCCTCCGATCAATCTGCTGGTTACGTTAAGCCCTATATGTTTGATCTTTTAGTTTAAGGTCATAACAACTTTTTGTGGGTTATTTAAAGCCAAATCCAAAGCCGGTTCAATACTTAGAGGTGTAACCATTTAAGTAAGAGAACTCATCGTAAGAAACTTCTAACAGCATGGTTTACTAAAAAAATGAAACTGCTACGATAATCTCGTAAATTCCCACCTACACACAAAACCTTCAGTACACACAAAAAGTAAAGACTACAACAGTATGTCAAGTCCTTCAACATCACGCATGCGAAGCCTGTAGGAGAACTGCCACCCAACGTCCACTCGTCTGTTTTTAAAATGTCTCGCTGCTATCTTGTACAAATAAGTCTTTAGGAAGCGCGTAGTGTAATGGTTAAAGTCATGGGAAATGGACTCGTCGCCCCGAGTTCAAATCCTGAACGTGGTAATTGCATTTCATTTAGCGCTAATATCCTTGGGAAAGGTATGAATCCTACTCTCCCTCCAGTTATGGATAAATAGCAGGCCAGACTGGGCTCTTTAACCTTGGTTAGGCAACCGGTCTAGGAGAAGGAAAACGCTGAATTCAAACCTGCTGAACTCCGCTTAAGAAATTGACCTTGTGTCGCATCCTGCTCGTGCGGTGGGGGGGGGTTAAATATATATACAAATAAGTCTGTAGCATAAAAATGGCAGTTTTGCGAACGGTTTTCAGAAACTAGATCGACATGCGAGACAGTGAATGCGTTTAGCTTCCGGTAAGTCATTGTGACTTCTTTTACAAAACTGAAAATCAAAATTAATTGAGTAAATACACACGAAGTGTTTCAGCTAATATCAAGGTTAATCGAATGGATTCAGTATTCGAAGAAATTTGAAGACCATCAGTTCAAAAATGTGGTATTCAACTCCAACGTGGTTTATCCTCTGAATCGAACTAATCTTTCGGACCATATGACCTTTAGGCACCCCTTTTTCATCTCGATTAAGAAAGAACACGTTTTTCATTCACACCGTCAATATCCGGTTGTTTTAACAGAAGATTTTTAGATTTTCTTTTAAATTATAAAACTAACCCCTAACCCTAAACCCTAACCCCTAACAAACAACCGGATATTGGCGGTGTAAATGAAAAACATGTCTTTCTTAATCGAGATCAAAAAGGGGTGCCTAAAGGTCATATGGTCCTATCTTTCTTCAACTTAGGAAAATGTTCACAGCAGGCACGGCGTCTAAACGATCCATCTCCATCCTCTTCATCTATCAGCTTCTTGCTTCTGTCGCTTACTTGTTAAATTTGATGAATAACAACAAACCTTGCACCACGTATATCTTTTCTGTTGCAGTTTTTCTTTAGCATAAATGAAATGACTGGTAATTTAAAAACGATCCGAAGCCATTTACACTATCTATGTAGCGCAGTTAACAATGACTGCTATGTCAGTGATGGCTCTTAGTCGCCTGGAAACCCAGAAAATTGCAACTTTTTTAGCGTTAGGACCCTTTGATGTTTTATAATACCTGCTCACTCTCTGTGGCAATGCAAACCTTTGTCTCCTCATACCCCAGCCTCCAAAAAGAAAAAGAGACTGAATCGTGTAATTCGTGATATATATAAAGTAAAAAAAGTCGTCGGGGTGGCCTAAAGTCGGTATCAGCCAATCAGCGAGGGAGTCTATCCCCCCTTTCACTAGCGCTAGCCCAAGGATATTGTTTTTGCGTCTGAGATGGAGCGCCACACCTACCATCAGCTCCTTACTTTACTGCACAGATTTTACTGTGCTACAAATGCACTGAGTTGGCGAGGGCCGGTATCGAACTAGAAACCTTGTGGTTTCTAGCCGAACGCTCTACCGAATGAGATAACCCGCTTGTGTGTGTGTGTGTGTGTGTGTGTGTGTGTGTGTGTGTGCGCGTTAGTCTATCTCAGCTGTGTGTGTGTACAAAGTTTCACAGAATATTAACATCCTACTCGCTCTTCAGCATCGAATTGATGACATCGAACACATCCGTCACCATTTAGGCCAGGTGACCTGGTCCCGAAGCGCTAAATCAAACGTATCACGTTACAGCTAGCACAGTGGAAGTGTTGTTGTTGTTGTTGTTGTTGTTGTTGTTGTTGTTGTGTGTGTGTGTGTGTGTGTGTACAAAGTTTCCCAGCACATCACCATCCCACTCGCTCTTCGGCATCGAATGGATAACATCGAGCACATCCGTCACCATTTTAGGCCGGGTGACCTGGTCCCGAAGTGCTAACTCAAACGTATCACGTTACAGCTAGCACAGTGGAAGTGTTTGTTTTTTTTCTGTTTTTTATTTTTCTTCTTGATAACCCGGTTCCATTTGCTTACAATGTTACACTCTAGATGGTGTTTGGATTTTTTTAACACTCAAGAAATAATGGCAATTACTTTTTTTTTTTAACGAACTCTAAGAGATATACGTCATAGATATCGCGTAGCATATAAAAGGTTTCTTAGCATTGCTGAACTAATTCATACAGTCGACGTCCGTATCTACATTCTCCATCTCATTCGTCGTCGTCTTAAAGTCCAAAATCCAATTAGACAAACAATATTAAATCGCCGAGAAACGCGAAAAAAACAATTTTAACGAACATTTCACGAACATTAAATTCATTGAGGATAATTAGCAATACAGTACGAGTGTAATCAGTGATCAAATAGTGAGGCGAATTTAATTTGAAAGTAGAATTTAATTCTAAAAGAAAGAAAGGAAATCTGTTATCCTTGGGATACTGGGAAATTTACTTAGCATTTCACGCTCTTTCTCGGTATTGTCTAGCGCATTGTAAAAGCCGTATGGTAATAGACGAGTGAATGTTTGCGACATTCTCGGTTCAATAAACTGTACAACATGAGCTGATTGTAATAGTTCGTATTTAAAATGAGTGCCCATGTTTATTTCAGTCATAAAACGACAGTAAAATTGAAAGAAATCAAATTTTTACACTAATGAAAAAAATTTCCATATATCTTATTATAATGCAGATTGTGTGTTTGTTTGTCTGTAACTGAAACTATATTACTATCATCATCATCATCATGTCGCGCTTGCAGCACGGATATCCATGACAATCTCTCGCCAACCCTCCCTATCACTCATTGCACCTGGGAGGTCCTCTGCTGAGCATATAGCATCCTCGCATAGCTGGTCAATGTAGGTCCTTGCTGGGCGCCCCACACTTGCATGTCCATGTGTTGGCTTCCACAGGAGAACGTCGCTTATGAGCTCGTCCTTGCTTCTCCAGCAGTGTCCTGCTGCATGCCTTGTCCGTAGTCACAATTCCCTTAGTTATATACATCACATTTTCCATGATTTTATTTTTTATTTATACCTCAATTATTAATAAAATTGTTTTACATTATTAATACTGTTGATCATATCTACATGATATTTTCCACGTACCCCACTTGTACGGGTCAGGCACAAAGTCCCTATTAACGTGGGACCACCCACAAGCCGAAGCTCATGGAGTAGCAGGTGAAAAAATTGCGTCGATCCCGTCGGCATTCCCCCTCAAGGGGGGCGCCTCAGGCACTGGGCAATAAACCCAGCCCTGCCCCTTTAAATCGAGGGGGCAGGTGTTGCCTGGGGGGATGGCCCCCTGGGATCGACGCTGTTAATTATATCAATGGTCCAGAGGCCGAAGCCACTGTTGACCATATCTTTTATTTACCGCGTACCCCACATGTACGGGTCAGGCACAAAGTCCCTATTAACGTGGGACCACCACGGCCGAAGCTCGTGGAGTGGCAGGTGAAAAATTGCGTCGATCCCGTCGGCATTCCCCTCAAGGGGGGCGCCTCAGGCACTGGGCAATAAACCAGCCCTGCCCTTTAAATCGAGGGGGCAGGTGTTGCCTGGGGGGATGGCCCCCTGGGATCGACGCCGTTAATTGTATCAATGGTCCAGAGGCCGAGGCCACTGTAGACCAAATCTACATGGTATTTACGCGTACCCACTTGTACGGGTCAGGCACAAAGTCCTATTAACGTGGGACCACCCACAAACCGAAGCTCATGGAGTGGCAGGTGAAAAATTGCGTCGATCCCGTCGGCATTCCCCTCAAGGGGGGCGCCTCAGGCACTGGGCAATAAAACCAGCCCTGCCCTTTAAATCAAGGGGGCAGGTGTTGCCTGGGGGGATGGCCCCCTGGGATCGACGCTATTAATTATATCAATGGTCCAGAGGCCGAGGCCACTGTAGACCAAATCTACATACTTATAACATGCATTGTATTTATATATATAACAAAATAGCGGTATACAGTGTGAACGGGAAGGCTAATTTGCATATTGATCTTAAAAATTTGATTTTAATAAATATATGCTTAGTATTATTGATTTCTAATTGTTTGGTTTTATCTTAATGAATATGCGCAAAAATCTTGGGGATAAATCTTAAAAGAAATCCCTTAACAAGAAGAAATAACTGTAATTTTATTCTTTACTTCCTATTTTATCTAAATAGTTAAATTAAGAAAATTTCCCAATGAAAGACGGGAGTAATGAAAAAAATGGAAGAGTTAGTTTCAAAGTTGTTCTATTTTTCAATCATACCCCCTCTGTTCCAATTTTTTTTATCTGCATTCTTATTCAGTTTCATTAGCCTTTCTCATTTAATGATATTTTATTAGATTAAAACTTAAATACTTGCACCCGGGGGGGGGGGGCATATATTTGCTAGTTTTCTTAACGATTCATTGACCAAGTGGAAGTTAAATATAATTTTCACTTGTTATTTTTTGATGCTATCAATATATATACACCCCTTGATATTTGCC
>CM042152.1:6063051-6068051 GCA_023376005.1 Doryteuthis pealeii
AGAAAGAAATGAAGAAAGAAGACAGGAGATAAATAATAATTAATTGTACTAGCAAATATATGCACCCTCCGGGTGCAAGTATTTAAGTTTAGATGTAATAAAATATTAGATTACATCAGAAAGGCTAATGAAACAAATTAGGAATTCAAATAAAAAGATTTGAAACGGAGGGGGTATAATCGGAAAATAGAACAACTGAAACTTACTCTTTCATCACTTCCGTTTTTCAATGCTAAATTTTCCTAATTTAACTATTAATTAAAATAGGAAGTAAATAATAAAATTACAGTTATTTCTTCTTGTTAATGAATTTCTTTTAGGATTTATTGAAGAGATTTTTACTCATATTCATTAAGATAAAACCAAACAATTAGAAATCAATAATACCAAGCACATTTTTATTAAAATCAGTTTTTTTAATATCAATATGCAAATTAGCTTTACGATTACACTGAAAACTGGTATTTTGTTGTATATATAAATACAATTGCATTTTATTAGTATTTAGGTAAGGCCAACAGTATTAATAATGTCGAACTGTTTTATTATTAATTGCGGTTTAAATAGAAATAGAATCATGGAGAATGTGACGTAAATAACTAAGGTAATTGGGACTTGAGTAGTAATATAGTTTCGGTTACAGACAGAAAAACACACAATCTCCATTATAATAAGATTAAAAATAGTTACTGGAACCAATCATTGCTTACAAGGGATTGTTATTATTAGTCACTTGAAACAATACAATTGTTTGCAAACAAAATGATTTTTATCAAATAGAAATAATTACTTGAAACCATAAATTGAAACCGTACAACTATATTCAAATTATTTGTATTAGATAAGAATAATTGATAATTTATAAAAGTGCGCAAAAAATTTTTTTATAAATGTAAATATAACGGTATATTGAACATTCCTTAACATCTAGGCATAAAATAACGGGAGACGGGTTGACATGCCGTTAAAATGCTGTGAAAAGATAAAACAGAGAGAAAGTAAAATACTTAGAAAGAAAGAAATAAAGAAATAAAGAAAGAATGGATGAATGAAAGAATGAAAATAAAACGAAAGAAAATAGAACAACAAAAGAAAAGGGGAACAATAGACGTAAAAGAAAATATCTCAGTCGGTAGAGCGTTCGGCTAGAAACCACAAGGTTCCTAGTTCGATACCTGCCCTCGCCAACTTAGCGTTATGAGTAGCACAGGGATCTGTGCGGTAAAGTAAGGAGCTGATGGTAGGTGTGGCGCTCCACCTCAGATGCTAAAATAATCTCCTTGGTCTAGCGCTAGTGAAAAGGGGATAGACTCCCTCGCTGTCTGACCGATACCGACATTAGGCAGCTCCGACGACTTTACTTACTTTATGAAGGAAGAAATGCAGAAAGAAGACAGGAAATAAAAGATTACCGTATATTGACAGTATATAAGACGCACGGACGTATAAGACACACCCCCCCCCCGATCCAGGAAAAAGTTTTTTCGTGTATTTAAGCATATATTATTGAAAACAGTCTAGCTGTGCATTGGGCAGCAACCACAATCTCCTTATTTTGATAGCCGGCTCAGATGATGATGATATAAGTTATTCTCTTCCATGATTCAGGTGGGTTGCCCGCCCTGTCGGCTGGGGCGTTAGAATGCACCGACTGCACCTCTGCAGAAGGGTAAGACTCCCCCAATGGGGCCACCTGTTGGCCGTGGGTGGCGGCCGTGATGCTTAGGGATAGAGTCCAGGTGGATGAGCAGTTCATGACATGCAATACTCCACTTTGGCCTTATCTTGGGCTAGACGGGCGGTCGGAGAGGCACCCTTCGATTAATCGGCTGGTTACGTCAAGCCCTAGCACCTATATGATTTTCCCAACACTATTGCCTTTATGGCAAGCCCCAACCCTTTTTATCATATGGGTGCTAGAAGGCGGTGGCTGCGGGTCTATATGTCCTGGGAATGACGTTAAACTCTATCTGATGGTGAGGTTCCAGTTTTGGAGGTTTGGGGAATGTGGAGCACCCCTTCATCACCATTGCTCCCTGGTCCACTCTGATCCGGAGTGGTAGTACCTGTTAGGGTTCCATCTATGGGTTAAATAGAAAAATGTATTTATAAAAAAAATTGTATTATCCATTAAGAATTGATTTATTTCAAAACTTTATCGGCATTAAATGACCCACTGAGGTTGATATGCCGTAAAACAAAACAAACAAACAAATATAAGACGCATGGGACGTTTTTTCGTGTATTTAAGCATATATTATTGAAAACAGTCTAGCTGTGCATTGGGCAGCAACCATAATCTCCTTATTTTGATGAGATGATGATGATATAAGTTATTCTCTTCCATGATTCAGGTGGGTTGCAGTCATCCATTCTATCTGTCATCACGTATCTGAACAAAGAAGGGTTCAAGCTTTTAAATGATGCGCAGTGTGCGTCGATACCTCCAACCTACGGAGAAAAATAACCATATATGAATATATCAGAGAAAGCGCGTGGTGTAATGGTTGAAGTCATGGGAAATTGACTCGTCGCCCTGAGTTCAAATCCTAGACGTGGTAATTGCATTTCACTTTGCGCTAATACCATTCGGAAAGGTATGAATCCTACTCTCCCTATAGTTATGGGTAAATAGCAGGGCAGACTGTGTTCTTTAACCATGGCTAGGTAACCAGTCTAGGAGAAGGAAAACTCTGAATTCAAACCCGTTGAACTCCGCTTAAGAAATTGACCTTGTGTCGTATCCTGCTCGTGCGGAGGAGTTGGTACATATTATATGAATATATCAAAATTATCCCGAACACCCCGTACACATATTGTATATTTCATTTGCATATTGCAAAGAAAAACAAATGCGGTAATAGCTTGACTTTAAGCTTTACTGAAATATATCACAACTATGGTCAGTTAGAGTGGAGCTTTTTTTTCTGATTCGGCTTGTGACGGTATATTTGCGAGAAACGCAGATTATCTGCGTATTCCGCATCTGTAATACTCTCTGCGATAACACACTGTCAACGACCTTTGAGATATTTTTTATTGACACTTAAAGATATTAATAATTATTAGTAACAAAAAGAGAGAAAAGTAAAGGGAGTAAATATTACCTTTCCTTTCTTCTTTATTTCATTCATTTTGCTAATCAAACAGAAAAGGTTTTTAAGATAATAAATTAATAAACTTAAAAAGTGGAGCAGAAAAAAAACACAACGCAAGAAAAAAGTAAATAACAGAAAAAATAAATAAAAACAAAAACATACTACTTTTGGTTTGGTTTGTTTTGTTTTACGGCATATCAACCTCAGTGGGTCATTTAATGCCGATAAAGTTTTGAAATAAATCAATTCTTAATGGATAATACAATTTTTTATAAATACATTTTTCTATTTAACCCATAGATGGGACCCTAACAGGTACTACCACTCCGGGTCAGAGTGGACCTGGAAGCAATGGTGATGAAGGGGTGCTCCCCATTCCCCAAACCTCCAAAACTGGAACCTCATCATCAGATAGAGTTTAACGTCATTCCCAGGACACGTAGACCCGCAGCCACAGCCTTCTAGCACCCATATGATAAAAAGAGGTTGGGGCTTGCCATAAGGCAATAGTGTTGGGAAAATCATATAGGTGCTAGGGCTTGACGTGACCAGCCGATTGATCGGAGGGGGCCTCTCCGACCACCCGTCTAGCCCAAGATAGAGCTAAAGTGGAGTATTGCATGTCATGAACTGCTCATCCACCTGGGCTCTATCCTTAAGCATCACGGGTCGCCACCCACGGCCAACAGGTGGACCCATTGGGGAAGTCTTACTCCTCTGCAGAGGTGCAGTCGGTGCATTTTAACGCCCCAGCCGACAGGGCGGCATACTACTTTTACTATAACGAGGGTAAAGTAAGTGTTTTTCTTAGTTACCACTAAAAATTAAAATCACTAACACCGGTGAAAATAAAAATTAAATAAATACTTATATAAATCATTGCCGATGAAGAGGATGTTGTACGCTTTTCTAAGGGGCCTTTAATGATAGTCCCATTAAATAAACATATATATATATATATATATATATATATATATATATATAGAGAGAGAGAGAGAGAGAGAGATAAGTAAAATGATTTTCTTAGAATTGTGCATTTTTCTTTGATGAGATTTTATAATGTTAGAAGTACGTATTTTTAAGCATATTATAAATATTATAGATATACATTATATACCCTTTTACATCGGGTATATAATAGCTAGAGAGAGAGAGAGAGGGGGGAGACATCCAGACAGACAGAGAGACAGAGACTGTGAGAGAGAGAAAGACAGACAGACATACATACACTGGGAGAGAGAGACAGACAGACAGACAGACACTGGGAGAGAGAGAGACAGACAGACATACAGACAGAGACTGAGACAGAGAGAGACCGAGAGAGAGACAGACAGACAGACAGAGACTGAGAGAGAGAGGACTGAGAGAGAGACAGACAGACAGACAGACAGAGACTGAGACAGAGAGAGACTGAGAGGAGACAGACAGACAGAGAGAGAGACTGAGAGACAGACAGACAGACAGACACTGAGACAGAGAGAGACAGACATACAGACAGACAGAGACTGAGACAGAGAGAGAGAGACATACATACATAGAAACAGACATGAATTATAAAGCTTTCCATATCAGTAGTAAGTATTGTCCGAACTTTGCAGCATCACACGAACACAAACTGGCTACTGGTACAATTTAAGCATATTATAAATATTATAAATATTTATTGTAGAACCCCAGCGGTAATGTCAAAGAAATCTTTGGCACTATCAGGTGAACGAATCATTGATTTTGTGTCTTTCTAGAACATCATTATTGTGGTACAAGTCAAATACTTTTGTTATATACCCTTTTACATCGGATATATAATGGAAAGAGGGAGATAGGGATAGATAGATAGATAGATAGAGAGAGAGAGAGAGAGAGAGAGAGAGAGAGAGAGAAATAGAGAGAGAGGCGGGGAGA
>CM042152.1:6073051-6075981 GCA_023376005.1 Doryteuthis pealeii
CTGATTTTCTAAAATATATTTTGCTTTCGTTTAATTCCGTCTATTTCGTACACACAGACACACAGACACACACACAGACACACACACACACACACACACACACACACACACACAGACACACACACACACACACACACACACACACACATATATATATATGTATATATATATATATGTATATATATATATATATACCAATACATCCGCACGTTTGTCAGTATAAAATGTTATTCCAACTGTTGATCGTTTCTAGCAGTCGGCAAAGCAGTGAAAGATAGAGATATAGATAGATAATATTTACACCAATAATGAAAAGAAAGAAAGAAAGAAAGAAAGAAAGAAAGAAAGAACGAAAGAAACCGAATTTGACTAACCATTTTTCATGGCCTGTGTGTATATTAATACCTGGGCGGTGTTTCTGTCTTCTTTTCTTCTTTCTGTGAAAATCCGATTTTATATATACCTAAACCAGCTGTCCCAAACCTTTTTTTGCGCCACGGACCGGTTTCGTCTAAGAGAATATTTTCACGGACCGGCCTTCGTATACTCCGGCCTACATTTGCTCGATAATCGTTAATGAAGTAATCTAATAATAAATCATCCGCAGTGGTCTTATGTCAAATGCAAACATCAACAGACAATAAAAAACCTTTTAGTATTATCTGCGTTATTCGGACTATTGTCCCCATCTTTATTGTTATTTGTAGAACGTTTCGGCCGATATGCCCTACGGCCTTCTTCAGGTATTTCTTGTCGGACTCGGGAACCTTCTCGGACTCGGGAACCTTCTTTTCAAACTCGGGAACTTTCGTGTCGTAATCGGGAGCCATCATGGAACTTTGAACCTAACCCTTTATTTAGTCCACGACAAGAAAGTTCCCGAGTTCGAAAAAAAGATTCCCGAGTCTAAGAAGGTTCCCGAGTCCGACAAGAAATACCTGAAGAAGGCCGGAGGGCATATCGGTCGAAACGTTGTACAAATAACAATGAAGATGGGGACAATAGCCCGAATAACGCAGATAATGCTAATCATCAAGCCTCATCTCAAACATTCAGAGAAACAACCTTTTGTTCATGAATTAATAATCAACAACATCTCTGTAAACGAACATATTTATTTTAGAGCGAAAATCTTTCTAATAAGAAATAATTATAATAAAAAAACTCGTTTTGTTCGGCCCGGTACCGGGTCGCGACCCGTTGGTTGAGAACTGCTGACCTAATGTATATGTCAGTATGTTTCCACAACATGGAATCTTTTAGATTCTCACCCGTAGTGACAAAGTCATATTTGTAAACATTTTCTTGGCAACAGCAAGCTTCTCACCGTGCACATCGCCAAATCTTTTCACATGGGCTGCATTCTTCAGCCACCAGATATCTGACGACATGCCTCTGTTTATGGCTGGAGCACTCTATTTGATTTGCCGCCAATTTGAATAACGTGAAAATAAATATTTTTTGCGATATTGATAAAGATTTTGGATATAAACCAATTCCAAACAATACAGAGTTTACATTTATTGAACGACTTACTGAAAAGAAAAGTGTATTTTGCCTTTTTTTCTTTCAAATATAAATCCTTTTATATATTGAATGATATGTGCACACACACACACACACACACACACACACACACACACACACACACATACATTCATAAACAAAGGCAAACACAAAAACAAGAACACACAGGCATATTGTATATTTACCCTCATACTGTCGTGTAGCAAGTCAATAAAAAGTGGAATATAAATAAGTTTCAAAACAAACGGAGAAACTGGAAATGGCCAGCTAGTGTAACAGTTAGAGACTTTGCCTGTCAGCTTGACAGTCAAGGTTTCGAGTCACACACAGAGCAGTCTCCCATATCTATAACCTTGCTGATGAGACCTAATAGGTCGAAATGTACATTCAGGGATTGACATTTTCTCGATTTTTTAGCCTTACATTTGAACATATATGCCCGCCTAAATTCATTTAATTATTAACTAATTAATTTTCAAAATTAGGTATGACTTCAATTAAGCACATATCCTCTAAAAATTGTCGGCTTAAAGCCATATAAAAAAAATAAACACATGTGTTTTTTTACTTAACTTCATACTGTCGTGTAGCAAGTCAATAAAAAGTGGAATATAAACAAGTTTCAAAATAAACGATGAATCTGGCATTGGCCAGCTAGTGTAACGGTTAGAGACTTCCACTGTCAGCTTGACAGTCGAGGTTTCGAGTCACACACGGAGCAGTCTTCCATGTCTATAACCTTGCTGATGAGACCTAATAGGTCGATATTTATATATTATATATATATATATATATATATATATATATATATATATATATATATATATATTTGGTTAGGAGGTTGATTTAGAAGGCTATCACAATGCAGTTTGGAATAAATAAAAATAATAATACGGTAACAATGGTGTTGTGTGTTGACCTGTATTTTTATTATTTCTTGAATTTTCGAGGTAATACCTCTTTATCAAAAGAATTGAATTGAAGCAGTCCAGCTATGGCATTTCTTCCCAGATGATTTTTTTGGGAAAATGATGTTATTTTTTAAATAACTGTATTCTCGTGTGAGCGTGAATGCGTTAATTTTTGTTTGCACGTGTGTGTATGTTGTAATGCGCGTGACATTGAAAATGCGTGTTGGTTGTGACGTTAAGACTGTATCCTAGCGCGGGATTTTGTACGTGTGTATGTGCGAATGAAAAAGTGTATTTGTGTTTTGTTTTTTCCCATGCAATGATCACGTCATCAGCTTTCGTATATAAACGCACATATAACAAATAACGGTAAATAACATTATATTCACACATTCACCATACACTTAACATTTTTTCCCTTACAATGCAAAAGTAAGGCTTGTAAGGGAGAAAATGTTAAGTGTATGGGTGAATGTGTGAATTATATGTTTT
>CM042152.1:6076081-6078581 GCA_023376005.1 Doryteuthis pealeii
AATGGCCACTAAAATGTTAAATTATATATTCCCAGAATACAGTGTGCTCACAGAGGACAGTCACACTTAAATTCTCCCCGATACCCTCTTGGAATACCACGTCTTACAACATATATTATATATATTATCTAATATATATATATATTATCTATACTATATTAAATGTGTCTGTGTGTGTGTGTTTTGGCTTTGTTTGTTGTTGTTTTTTTGATGTATTGTGGATAATACGCATATTAACATTTAATGCAAAAAGATAGCCATACCTAGAGGGAATGGTATCTAAGGTCCACTCCAAATTACTCTTATGGTAACTCCTTCATCGGTTATTGAACATAGAGCGCCCATCTGCGGCGATTACGGTTATCACTAGAACGAAAGGACTCTGAGATCAGAATTCAAATTCCGGGACGAAGGTTGCGTTCACGTTTCACTTCACGATAAGGAACCATGGAAGCGCTCATTTCCATCAATCCTACTTCTCATACCGTTCCCAAAATCCTGTCAGTCATGAGCTTAGATTACGCTGACACTGTATTGCCTTGCGAATGCAGATGGTAGACCACCCCCCCGCCAAACAAAGGGAATGTTCTGGTTATGACAATCTAAACTGGCGCCGCTGTTTCGGACTAGGGCGCGTATAGAACTAGCACCGACTTGCTCACCTCTGCAGAGGGGATAACACATCCCCAATGGGCTGCTTTTTCTCTGCGTGGTGGACCAGACCAAGTGATACTATAAGGATAGAACACAGGTGGATGAGCAAGTCGCATCGACGCTGCACTACTCCACAACAGTATGGAGCCCTTATCTTTGGGCTTAAAAGCGGAGGCGGAGCCGGGAGACTGCCGGGCCCCTCCGAGATAATCACGGCCTCGCGCTCACATCCAAGCCGCTCACGCAAACTATCACTCGCACGCCCCAACCTTACTCACTACCTATAGATGGAGCACACGAGCCCAAACCAACTTATTTTTATCATATGGGTGGATACGAAAGGCCGGAGGCTCGAGAGGGTCTCACATGTCCTGGGAATGATGTTAACAACTCTATCTGACTGGTGACGGTTCAGCTTTCTGGAGGTGTTTGGGGATGTGGAAATCAACCCTTCATACTCGTTACAAAACGCCATTGCCCGTGGTCACTCTAGCTCGGAGTGGTAGTACCTTGTTAGGGTCCATCTATGGTTTTACAATAGCAAAAAATGTAAGTTATAAAAAAAATGTGTATCCATTTAAGAATGACTTAATTTCAAAATTTTGTCGGCATTAAATGACAATTGAGGTTAATCATGCGTAAAAACAAAAAGCAAACTAAACAAAACGCATTAAAACTGCAATTTGATGGTACGAGGTCAAGTTCTCTCACGCAAATCTCCGAGGGATCCAGTAACTCTACACCATATTACTCCCAGGTCACCCTGCATTGTTGTACGTAAAGTATTTTTTCAGGTCCATTTAATGGTCAGCCCCTAAGGAACCGACTAGGTTCCAAGTTCGATACCGCCCTCGCCAACTCAGCGTATGAGTAGCAACAGGCATCTTTGCGGTAAGTGCGGAGCTGATGGTAGGTGGTGGCGCTCTACATCAGAGCCAAACCACATCCCACTTGTATAGCCCGCTAGTGAAGAGCGGGGCTAGACTCCCTCGTTGTCTGGCTGATCAGTGTTACCTGATAGCCACTCTAACAACTTTACTTGTTATGAGTAATAAAACTATTCAAAATCGATATGTACGTTGACCAAAAAAACTCTTAAGAAACAATTGTACAAAAGTCGTAAATGCACAGCATACAATGAACGCGATCCTAACCATATGCATGAATTAACGCCTGACCCTTTGACTTGCCCAAAATCAACTAATCAGCATCCCTTCCCGTTGTGGATGAAATTGTATTGTACCATTTTTTCCCAAAGTATTGCTCACTGTATCATTATGATCAATCATCATCATCATCATCATGTCGTGCAAAGCAGCACGGATATCCATGGCAATCTCTTGCCAACCTTCCCTATCACTCATTGCTCCTGGGAGGTCTTCTCTGCAGCAACCAGCGTCTCGCATAGTTGGTCAATGTAGGTCCCTTAGTGGGCGGCCTACGTTAGCATGTCCATGTGTTGGCTTCCGAGCAGAGAGAACGTCGCTTATGAGTCGTCCCCGCTTCTCCAGCAGAGTCCTGCATGTCTAGTCCGTCTCACCCGGATGGTTTGTGAGATGGGGGGGTCAGGTGGTCATATACTTGCTTCCGTTTGGGTTGCTGTTTCCACGACTTGTTCAAGATTGCACGCAGCATTCTTGTGCAGGTACCATCTAGCTTATTCTCAATGCTCTTCGATAGGGTCCAAGTGGTGCAGCCATACAGCAGTACTGATATAACCACAGCCTGGAGGAATTGTCGCTTTAACTGGTCAGCAAGATCGGATTATTGGTGATAGGTAGATATATTTTTTAAAATTGAATACACAAGAATAATAAATAAAACAAAATCGTCTTTGGTATAAAAT
>CM042152.1:6083581-6108581 GCA_023376005.1 Doryteuthis pealeii
CTTATTTTGGAACACTTCGTTTTTCAAATTTCTTCATATATATGTATATATATATATATATATATATATTTTAAATCTTAAAAAAGATGTGGCAGCAACACCCCACGAGAAAACAGCTGTACGGTCACCTGCCCCATATCGCACAAACCATCCGTGTTAGGCGAACAAGACATGCTGGGCATTGCTGGAGAAGCAAGGATGAACTCATTAGTGACGTTCTTCTGTGGAAGCCATCACATGGGCAGGCCAGAGTAGGCCGTTCAACAAAGACCTACATAGACTAACTCTAAATCAAGGAATTAACTGAATTTAATGAAATTTTCAGTGTTGATATATTAATAAATAAACAATATAATGCATCAGTTATTTTATCTGAAAACTCTTACATTTTTTCAGGTCAGTTAACTATGAACCACCTATCTTTGAGGTCTATCACAGATTCTCAAACATACGTGGTTCAAAGTTAATTGACCTGAAAAAAGTAATGGTTTAAAATTAAAATAACTGGTGCATTATATCTTTTATTCATTAATATATCAACATTGAACATTTCATTAAATTCGGTTAATTCCTTGATTTTTTGTATTTGTTTTCTTTCAGCGGGGTGGCATACGATGGTGGAATTTAGGTACGATTTAACCCTGACTTCCCTATCTCATTATTTTACACATGTAGACGTCGATTCATTGATTTCAACTGCAACGCTAACATCTAAGAACGAACTAGTTAAGGACAATTTAAAACCATCAAGAGCGAAGATATCGATGGCTGGATTAGTTCAAAGAAAAAGCATGAAAATTTAATCTAGAGAAATGTTGTAGAGTAGCTATCACCCCTTCAACACTCTACCCGATCATAGCCTTAAATAGTCTAGAACTTTAACAGTTGATTAATGAGCTAATTAATATTCGGACTGATCTTACTGCGTTCGGCTATACCGCATTTGACTATTTCTTGTTACTTGTTTAGTAACTTATTGTTCTAGGTTTTTGTATGTATCCGTTGGCACCGGATACTGGTGCTGAATAAATATGTTAGGCACTCAGTTTCTTCCGTGCATCATTTCACCTCGACAATCCAACAAGAAAGAAAATGTTAATCAGAATACGTGATCATAATGTGCATGATCATTTTACCATTTTAATAAGATGAATAATACGTTATTTATTTTGGTGATTAATAACTGAATGTTTTTTTTTTAATATCTAGAGAGACAAGCACTTTCCTCTCCTTAATTATATATTCAACACTTTCACCACGTGCAGGATGTGGCACAAGGAGTATAGCAGGTTTTTCTTCTCCTAGACTGGTTGGCTAACCAAGGCTAGATAATCCAGCCCACACTACTATTTAGCCATTTGATCTAAGAAATTTAGAAAGAGGAAAAGCTAGAAGCCTCTGCTGAAAGGTTGAATATATTTTGTGAGTAAACGTTGTTGCTTTTTTAAAAAGTATGTTTCTCTTAATGTTAATTGTTGCTATTTTTGACATGATTTCGATACCATACGATAGATATGAACAGACTTAGATAGATAGATAGATAGATAGATAGATCAAAACAGACTGCGATAGATATATAGATAGATAGATAGATAAGAACAGACTTAAATAGATAGATAGATAGATAGATCAGAACAGACTGAGATAGATAGATAGAAAGATAGATAGATCAGAACAGACTGAGATAGATAGATAGATAGATAGATCAGAACATACTGAGATAGATAGATAGTTAGATAGATCGATAGATAGATAGACATATAGATCAGAACAGACTGAGATAGATAGATAGTTAGAAAGATAGATAGATAGATACGAAAATATATATATATATATATATATATATATATATATATATATATATATATATATATATATATATAGATACGAAAAGAGATAGATAGATAGATAGAAAAGAGATAGATAGATAGATCAGAACAGATTGAGATAGATAGATAGATATATAGATAGATAGATAAGAACAGACTTAGATAGATAGATAGATAGATAGGAACATTTGTGCAACTTTATTATATGGTTAATTTAACGAAATTGTTATAATTTTACAAGACCTTAGGTTGCCGTGTTAAATAATTCGTTTAAGTCTCATCTTCCTTATTTTTCCAGCTTCGTTTTTGCGAATTTTATCTTTTTAGTCTAAATACCTACTTTACACAAACTGGCAAATTTAAAAAAAAAATTATTTATAAGTCTAAATCGGTTTTAACTGAATGAAGTTAAAATAGTTATTTATCTATTAATGCTTTTCCGACGATATACATATATGTGTGCATTTGTGCATGTCCATGAGCATATGTATGTTTATATATATATATATATATATATATATATACACACACACACACACACACACACACACACACACATATATATATATATATATATATATATATATAAATAAGTTTTTGGTACAGCTAAATTTATATATAATTTTGAAAAGTATCATACTTTATTTATGATCAGCAATTTAAACGAATTAATAAAAGAAAAGGAAGCGAAAGATGATAGAAATTTAAGGGCCCTTTCGACCGGTGCTTTTTCAAATGTTAACAACTGGTGGATCGTTTAAAAATCCAATGGTATATATTGGGTAAAAGAGATGGATAAGATTATGTAAATGTTTGGAGCAACAAGAAGGGAAAAAATATACATTTTACCTTCACGTAACCCAACTTCAGCACCCACGTCCCAGCAAAAATTTTCTGGGAGTATTTATTTTTAAATGTCGTTGTCTACACAAAGCCGGACAGTAAAAAAATTATATATATATATATATATTATATATATATATATATATATATAACAAGCGTTCATCTATAAAAGATAAGACCCATTTCAACAGACATACGTGGTACCAACTGATATTAATCGAAAACTCGATTAATTCAGCAGATGTAACCCTGACGATTCAGATGACGAAACTCGAGTAGGTTACTTTATATCCATTTCTTAAATAAAATTTGCTCTACATTGTATTGAGCACTTTTTATTTGTTTTTTCGGGGTCTTAATCCCTGCATACTGTGCGCTCCCAACGATCGTACCCGTACCTACCGGTAAGCCACTACTCATACATTAACGTATATATATATATATATATACATAGATAGATAGATAGATAGATAAATAGATAGAAGTGTGTTTATGTATGTATGTATGTATGTGTGTGTAATGGTAATTTACCACGCACACATGAACTCTTCCAACTATTAATAGTAGCAGGTTCTGCACTTAAGTGAGAATTAATATTTCAGTGGATAGCCGATAAGAGAGCTTCGCGTGTCACCGTCTTATTTGTATATGTTTGTACTACTGTGCTCTGTTAATATATTTGTTTAAATCATTTCCTCTTTTGTGCCTTTATTCTGACCCCTAACCAGGCCACAAAAGTATGTATAAAGGATTTTAGGACTTGTCCCACGATAGAAAAATCCTTATTAATACAATATAATGATAAAGATAGTAGAAGGCTTGGGTTTTTTACTACTTGCATAAATCCCCAAATGGGTTTGAAGAGGCTCCTTAGCCTTGGTCGGCAACCCATCAACTCAAGGAGAAGTCCGACACAAAACCTCTGCTGCCTTTCAACGAAAGCCTAGGGGAGTAAATCTCGAAAATAAATCAGGCACCGGGGTCCCTAAGGTGGTATGATGCTGAAATCCAGCGCTACCCATCAACTCCTGCGACACTACCGCTGCCAAACCGCATTGGTACCTTATCTTTCCTTTGGATCACAGCGGCATTGTAGAGAGGGTGGATTTGCTGCACGGGCAACAGCTTATCCTCCATATGAACAATATGTTAAAAAAAAGGAAAAAAAAGTCCGAAAAATACTTACTACTGATATGGAAAACTTTATATTTCATGGCGGAAGTCGTGGGCAAATACAGACAAAATGGGCGATACTTTAACGTTGTGGATTCTATTTGTGAAATTGACCATGTGTCATATCCTGCTTGTGTTGGAGGAGTTGGATAAATACAAATAGATAAAATAGTAGGACAGACTGAGATCTTTAATCTTGGTATGGCAACCAGTGTAGGAGAAGGAAAACTCTGAATTCAAACCTCTTCTTAAGAAATTGATATGTTGGTGTTAAGGTGTTGATAAATACATACAAACATTTGGTAGAGTACAGTAGCATTGCCCTTCATTTTAATCAGTGTTATTCTGACTCTTCTCCATCGGAAACAATGGTTAAGAGGTGGTATGCTGACTTTAAAACCGGTCATACAGGCACAAATGATGCTGAACGTTCAGGTCGTCCAAATTAGGCAGTTGTCCCCGAAAATACCAAAAGTCTTCACGAACTCCTTTTGGCTGATCGTAAATTGAAGTTGCGTGAGATAGCAGAGGAATTGAAGATATCAGAAGGCAGTGTATTCACCATTTGGCATGAACATTTGTCACTGAGAAAGCTGTGTTCTAAGAGGAATTAAGGGGGTTCGTACGGAGCTCTTAAATCTCCCGGTGGTCGGCAATTATTAGGATGAAAGCAGACAAACAACACAAATCGAAATTATACACATGTATTAAACAAAGATACAAAAATGCTGCAAATTTGTTGGCATTTGCTACAGGACTTATCTTGAGAGGTGAAATTAACAGTTCGTTGGTGAATCGGCGCTAGAAAGGATTTCTACTCGCCGTCGTTTTGGAGTGCAATTGAGACGCGTCGTCCTGGTCGGTTCTCGTCCGATAAGTGTTGGGGTTTGGTTTTGCCGACAAAATCATATGTTGGCGATTCGCCCCCTAGCGACAGGGGAAGATAATTCTACTATCGGTTTTCCGATAGTTCAAAGTGGGTGCCGTGTTTGCTCCCAGTCGATCAAAAACAATGATGTGTTGATGATTCAGAGCGTTGTTTGCGACTGTTTCAATACATCAAAAAGGAGTTTTTGCATAAATATGTAAGAATGGAGGAAAAATGCATCCACCACTTCACGTTTCTATTAAACCTAGGAATATGAGGGCGTATCAAACATTTCATCCCTAGAAGTCAGTCAATCGCATTCACAGTACGTCCATATTGACATTTTTAGTGTAGTGGTTTCAGAAAAGGAATATTTTTGGTGCACAGTTTTATATACCAAAACTTATAAAAATAGAACTACCCCATTATAGAAAAAAAAAACCAAGTGTACAATGTTGGATAATTTGGTGATACCATACACCACTTAAATTTATAAACTTGATCATATAGTTTCTACAATCGAATGACTAATTTTCTATTAAAACTTGCTGCTACAAGTATGAGACACTTGTTGAGAATGTAACTCACTACACAGTTGACATATAATCCTGACCCGACATTTTTACCAATTTTGACTTCACTGGAGAAACGTATCTTAGGAAAAAATATAAAAGTTATACCCTTTTGGTAACCACTGGTATTTTAGATCCTTGATTAAATTGTGACTCAGGTTATATGGAGAAAAAAAAACTCAACCTCATTATGACGTCGTCCATAATGGAATTTTTTTTTTTTTTAGCTGAGTTTAACAAATGTGACACATTTTAAAGTCAAGTTAACAACCAAGACGAAATATCAGGGACATGTTTTTATTATTATTATTATTATTATTAAGAAATTATTATTGGAGAACGAGATTTTTTTTTTTTTAGCTTTCCTGAAATCACCTGAAAATTCATTTTTTGTTTTTTTCTTTTTTCATTTTTCCCTTAAAACAACACAGTTAAAAAGCATGCATTTTTTTTCTCAGGAAACCAGCCTTTAAATTAAGGAAATGGGAAAGCTTAACTTGTAGCATGTGTGCAATTCTAGGGCTTTATGGGGCTCAATTATTATTGGGAGATGGAATTGCACTGTATGCTAAATTAGAACTCAAATCTTAAAAGGTCGAGGCTTGCGGTGAAACCACGTTGAAAGAGTCGGTTCTAGTTTGATCACCGAAGTTAAGCAGCGATGAATTTGTTCAATACGTAATTGGGTGACCACTTAATCAACATCCCGTACTGTCGACAACCTGATTACTTTGCTTATCAAAATGACTTGAGTCGCCATTAAATGACTCGGAAAGGGTTGATATGCCGTAAAACAAAATATCGAAACCAACCAAACAACCAAATTAAATCACCGCCCTGTTGGCTGGGGCGTTAGAATGCCTCGACTGCACCTCTGCAGAGGGGTAAGACTCCCCCAAATGGGGCCACCTGTTGGCCGTGGGTGGCGCACGGTGATACTTAAGGATGGTGGATGAGCAGTCCATGACTTGAAACATTCCACTTAGACCCTTGCTTAGGCTAGACGGGCGGTCGGAGAAGCCCCCTCCGATCAATCTGCTGGTTACGTTAAGCCCTATATGTTTGATCTTTTAGTTTAAGGTCATAACAACTTTTTGTGGGTTATTTAAAGCCAAATCCAAAGCCTGTTCAATACTTAGAGGTGTAACCATTTAAGTAAGAGAACTTACCGTAAGAAACTTCTAACAGCATGGTTTACTAAAAAAAAATGAAACTGCTACGATAATCTCGTAAATTCCCACCTACACACAAAACCTTCAGTACACACAAAAAGTAAAGACTACAACAGGATGTCAAATCCTTCAACATCACGCATGTGAAGTCTGTAGGAGAACTGCCACCCAACGTCCACTCGTTTGTTTTTAAAATGTCTCGCTGCTATCTTGTACAAATAAGTCTTTAGGAAGTGCGTGGTGTAATGGTTAAAGACATGGGAAATGGAATCGTCGCCCAAAAATCCTGGACGTGGTAATTGCATTTCATTTAGCGCTAATATCCTTGGGAAAAGCATGAATCCTACTCTCCCTCCAGCTATGGGTAAATAGCAGGGCAGACTGGGCTCTTTAACCTTGGTTAGGCAACCGGTCTAGGAGAAGGAAAACGCTGAATTCAAACCTGCTGAACTCCGCTTAAGAAATTGACCTTGTGTCGCATCCTGCTCGTGCGGGGGGGGGGGTAAATATATATACAAATAAGTCTGTAGCATAAAAATGGCAGTTTTGCGAACGGTTTTCAGAAACTAGATCGACATGCGAGACAGTGAATGCGTTTAGCTTCCGGTAAGTCATTGTGACTTCTTTTACAAAACTGAATATCAAAATTAATTGAGTAAATACACACGAAGTGTTTCAGCTAATATCAAGGTTAATCGAATGGATTCAGTATTCGAAGAAATTTGAAGACCATCAGTTCAAAAATTTGGTATTCAACTCCTGCGTGGTTTGTCCTCTGAATCAAACTAATCTTTCGGACCTTTAGGCACCCCTTTTTCATCTCAATTAAGAAAGGACACGTTTTTCATTTACACCGTCAATATCCGGTTGTTTTAACAGACGATTTTTAGATTTTCTTTTAAATTATAAAACTAACCCCTAACCCTAACCCCTAACAAACAACCTGATATTGACGGTGTAAATGAAAAACATGTCCTTTCTTAATCGAAATCAAAAAGGGGTGCCTAAAAGTAATATGGTCCAATCTTTCTTCAACTTAGGAAAATGTTCACAGCAGGCACGGTGTCTAAACGATCCATCTCCATCCTCTTCATCTATCAGCTTCTTGCTTCTGTCGCTTACTTGTTAAATTTGATGAATAACAACAAACCTTGCACTACGTATATCTTTTCTGTTGCAGTTTTTCTTTAGCATAAATGAAATGACTGATAATTTAAAAACGACCCGAAGCCATCTACGCTATCTATGTAGCGCAGTTAACAATGACTGCTATGTCAGTGATGGCTCTTAGTCGCCTGGAAACCCAGAAAATTGCAACTTCTTTTAGCTTTAGGACCCTTTGAGGTTTTATAATAACTGCTCACTCTCTGTGGCAATGCAGACCTTTGTCTCCTCACACCCCAGCCACCAAAAAGAAAAAGAGACTGAATCGCGTAATTCATGATATATATATATATATATATATAAAGTAAAAAAAGTAAAGTCGTCGGGGTGGCCTAAAGTCGGTATCAGCCAATCAGCGAGGGAGTCTATCCCCCCTTTCACTAGCGCTAGCCCAAGGATATTGTTTTTGCGTCTGAGATGGAGCACCACACCTACCATCAGCTCCTAACTTTACTGCACAGATTTTACTGTGCTACAAATGCGCTGAGTTGGCGAGGGCCGGTATCGAACTAGAAACCTTGTGGTTTCTAGCCGAACGCTCTACCGAATGAGATAACCCGCTTGTGTGTGTGTGTGTGTGTGTGTGCGTTAGTCTATCTCAGCTGTGTGTGTGTACAAAGTTTCACAGAATATTAACATCCTACTCGCTTCTTCAGCATCGAATTGATGACATCGAACACATCCGTCACCATTTAGGCCAGGTGACCTGGTTCCGAAGTGCTAAATCAAACGTATCACGTTACAGCTAGCACAGTGGAAGTGTTGGTGTTGTTGTTGTTGTTGTTGTGTGTGTGTGTGTGTGTGTGTGTGTGTGTGTGTGTGTGTGTGTGTACAAAGTTTCCCAGCACGTCACCATCCCACTCGCTCTTCGGCATCGAATGGATAACATCGAGCACATCCGTCACCATTTAGGCCAGGTGACCTGGTCCCGAAGTGTAAACTCAAAGTATCACGTTACAGCTAGCACAGTGGAAGTGTTTGTTTTTTTTTCTGTTTTTATTTTTCTTTCTTGATAACCCGGTTCCATTTGCTTACAATGGTTACACTCTAGATGGTGTTTGGATTTTTTTACACTCAAGAAATAATGGCAATTTACTTTTTTTTTTAACGAACTCTAAGAGATATACGTCATAGATATCGCGTAGCATATAAAAGGGTTCTTAGCATTGCTGAACTAATTCATACAGTCGACGTCCGTATCTACATTCTCCATCTCATTCCTCGACGTCTTAAAGTCCAAAATCCAATTAGACAAACAATATTAAATCGCCGAGAAACGCGAAAAAAACAATTTTAACGAACATTTCACGAACATTAAATTCATTGAGGATAATTAGCAATACAGTACGAGTGTAATCAGTGATCAAATAGTGAGGCGAATTTAATTTGAAAGTAGAATTTTTAATTTTAAAAGAAAGAAAGGAAATCTGTTATCCTTGGGATACTGGGAAATTTACTTAACATTTCACGCTCTTTCTTCAGTATTGTCTAGCTATTGTAAAAGCCGTATGGTAATAGTACGAGTGAATGTTTGAGACATTCTCGGTTCAATAAACTGTACAACATGAGCTGATTGTAATAGTTCGTATTTAAAATGAGTGCCCATGTTTTTTTTCAGTCATATAAAACGACAGTAAAATTGAAAGAAATCAAATTTTTACACTAATGAAAAAAATGTCCATATATCTTATTATAATGCAGATTGTGTGTTTGTTTGTCTGTAACCGAAACTATATTACTATCATCATCATCATCATGTCGCGCTTGCAGCACGGATATCCATGACAATCTCTCGCCAACCCTCCCAATCACTCATTGCACCTGGGAGGTCCTCTGCTGAGCATATAGCATCCTCGCATAGCTGGTCAATGTAGGTCCTTGCTGGGCGCCCCACACTTGCATGTCCATGTGTTGGCTTCCACAGGAGAACGTCGCTTATGAGCTCGTCCTTGCTTCTCCATCAGTGTCCTGCATGCCTTGTCCGTAGTCACAATTCCCTTAGTTATATACATCACATTTTCCATGATTTTATTTAAACCTCAATTATTAATAAAATTGTTTTACATTATTAATACTGTTGATCATATCTACATGATATTTACCGCGTACCCGACTTGTACGGGTCAGGCACAAAGGCCCTATTAACGTGGGACCACCACAAGCCAAAGCTCATGGAGTGGCAGGTTGAAAAATTGCGTCGATCCCGTCGGCATTCCCCCTCAAGGGGGGCGCCTCAGGCACTGGGGCAATAAACCCAGCCCTGCCTTTAATCGAGGGGCAGGTGTTGGCCTGGGGATAGCCCCTGGGATCGACGCTGTTAATTATATCAATGGTCCAGAGGCGAAGCCACTGTTGACCATAATCTAACATACTTATAACATGCATTGTATTTATATATATAAACAAAATAGGTATACAGTCTGAACGGGAAGGCTAATTTGCATATTGCATCTTTAAAATTTGATTTTAATAAATATATGCTTAGTATTATTGATTTTCTTAATTGTTTGGTTTTATCTTAATGAATATGTGCAAAAATCTTGGGGATAAATCTTAAAGAAATCCCTTAACAAAAGAAGAAAAAATAACTGTAATTTTTATTCTTTACTTCCCCTATTTTATCTAAATAGTTAAATTAAGAAAATTTCCCAATGAAGACGGGAGTAAATGAAAAAATGGAAAGGTTAGTTTCAAAGTTGTTCTATTTTTCAATCATACCCCTCTGTTCCAAATTTTTTTATCTGAATTCTTATTCAGTTTCATTAGCCTTTCTCATTTAATGATATTTTATTAGATTAAAACTTAAATACTTGCACCCGGAGGGTGCATATATCCTAGTTTTCTTAACGATTCATTGACCAAGTTATTTTTTTGATGCTATCAATATATCTACACCCCTTGATATTTACCTATCTAATAATCTAGTTCAAACTCATCATATCTATCTATCTTTATAAACGAGCGTAAGTTCAAAAAGTAATGCCATTTTCTTTATTTCATACTATTTCTTGGGATTTTTGGGATGAGGCTTGATAATTAGTACTATTTGGATTATTCGGACTATTGTTCTCATCTTCATTGTTATCTGTACAAAATTTCGGACGATGTGCCCTCCGGCCTTCTTCGGGTATTTCTTTTCTGACTCGAAAACAGGATACCCCCGTGGACTGAATAAAGAGTTAAGTTCAAAGTTCCGTGATGGCTCGCGATTACGATAAGAAGGTTCCCAGGTTCGAATAGAAGGTTTTCCAGTCCGAAAAGAAGGTTCCCGTCTTCGAGAAAGTTCCCGAGTCCGACAAGAAATGCCTGAAGAAGGCTCAAAGCAAGAATCCGACAAGTAAGACCTAACTTGCCAATCAACAATGTCCTCGTTCTGCATGACAATGCTCGAACACACACAAGCATCAAAACAAGAGGGAAAGTCGCCTCATTCTGGTGGATAACTTTACTGCGTCCTCCATACTCACAACATTTAGCGCCTTTAGACTATCATCTCTTAGGCCCCATGAAAAAGTGTTTGAGAGGCAAACATTACTCCAGTGACGAGGAGATGAAATCTGTAGTGAAGAAGTGACTTAAATAACAGTCAACAGAAATTTACGAGGCAGTGATACATTCTCTCATTCGAAGGTGGAACATTGCTAACGGTGTCTATGTGAAGACGGAGGAATGTGATCCACAGAGGACCGGCTTCATTTCTAAGTATGATACATGTTCCTGTGTTGGTAATTATATTTATATAGCTGGAGGGAGAATATATGGATTCATACCTTTCCCAAGGGTATTAGCGCTATGTGAGATGCCAACAGCTTCGTCTAGGAATTGAATTCGAACCGACGTCCATTTTTCACGACTCTAACCACTAGTCCTCGTGCCTCCAGCTATGGGTTAAATAGTAGGACAGACTGGGCTCTTTAACCTTGGGTAGGTAACCAGTCTAGGAGAGAGATAACTCTGAATTCAAAATTCCGGAGGTCAGTCGTTGATTGGGTTCGTGGCATTCCTTGATGCACCAATTATTTCCTATCAACTGTGCCAAAATGTGTGGAATGATCCTACACACGCCTTTACCACTATAAACAAATCACTGTGTTGGTTGTTCATTGGATGAACACACATGCGTCGAAAATCGACGAGAGAGTCTATTTTATATATATATATATATATATATATATATATATATATAAAACTTGAAGCAATCATGTTTTATTTAAGGATTATTATTATTATTTACTTAAAAAAATATAAGTGTTTGCAAACAAATTATACCTAAAACGATTTCATTATTATTAATTATTATTAGGAATAATTTGAAACCAGACAACAGCATACAAGATACTTGTATTAGATAACTTGATATTATGTAAAAGTGCCCACAAAACCTGCTAAAATATAAATATAACCGTATAATGAACATTCCCTAACATCTAGGCATAAAATAACCTTAGACAGGTTGACATGCCGTTACAATGGTTCAATAAATCAATCTCTTATACATATATATGTGTGATACTTTATCTAATGCTTAGATTCAAAATTGCCTTTAAATGAAAGGCACCCTGGTTTATATAGTGTCATCTGTCAATAGTTGACCTTGGCACTCTTTAACATTTTCATTTAGCCTAGGATTTTTCTATTTTGTAGCACAAGAACTTTTTATGTATGTCATTTTATACTAGTATTATCTGCATTATTCGGTCTATTCTCCTCATCTTCATTGTTAACTGTGCAACGTTTCGGTCGATATGCCCTCCGGCCTGCTTCAGGTATTTCTTGTCGGACTCGGGAACCTTCTCGGACTCGGGAATTTTCAGTTCGGACTCAGGAACCTTCTTTTCGGACTCAGGAACTTTCTTGTTGTAATCGGGAGCAAACACGGAACTTTGAACCTAACCCTTTATTCAATCCACGGGGGTATCCTGTTTTCATTCCGCTAACCATACCTGGGGTAGAGGCGTTAAGCTATGTTAATTATTATTCTATATTACTGCTGCCCTTGATCAGGACTGAACCTGCAATCTAGAGATAACTGTCACTTAGAACTGTTTTAACCTAACTCCGTTATCCACTAGGCCATGTGTTCAATTGAATAACGCAAATAATACTAATCATCAAGCCTCATCTCAAACATTCAGAGAAATATCATTTTATATGCATTAGAATTTAGAAAAAGAAACTTTCTTTTTAATTCTAATTTTTCGCCTCTATTATAAAGATTTTACTTATCAGCTATTAACACTTGATGAGATGTATCTTAAAACATTATTGATTTTAACACTTTAGAAACTTATTTTTTTAACCAACTGAAATAGCAGTATTCTTCTAACACACGCACACATACACACACACACACACACATTTATATGTATACTAATCTGTCAATGAAACAACTAAAATATCTATATCAATCTATGAAATTATCTATATATTTTATCATATGATATGATATATATATATATATATATATATAATATATATAATATATATTATATATGAGGTAGGTAAAAGGATAAGTGAACAAGAAATGATAACTCAAAACAAATCTAAGAGTTGAAATATTTCGTCGCGTTTTGTACGGACATCATCAGCCAAAGATTTTTATTGAAAGCAAAATTACGTGGGCCGGGTTAGCTCAGTCGGTAGAGCGTTCGGCTAGAAACCACAGGTTCCTAGTTCGATACCGGTCCTCGCCAACTCAGCGCATGAGTAGCACAGGGATCTGTGCGGTAAAGTAAGGAGCTGATGGAAGGTGTGGCGCTCCACCTCAGATGCTAAAAACAATCTCCTTGGTCTAGCGCTATTGAAAAGGGGATAGACTCCCTCGCTGACTTGCTGATACCGACTTTAGGCCGCCCCGTCGACTTTATTTACTTACATGTGATTTAGTGAGGGGGTGAGTTAGTAGCGGAAGTGAAGGGAGGGAGGATAGGGGCTGACATGAATGAAGTGTGGGGATGGTTTACAGGAAGTAGAGAGAGGTTAGGAGTTAGATGGGTACAGGGGTAGGTCAAGGGCGGAGGGTAAAGTTCTTGGTAGTGGTGTGTTTGATGTCAGGGGAAGATAAGGAGGAGGGGAGAGTTGAGTGATATTACGTCCCAAAACTCTTAGATTTGTTTTGAGTTATCATTTCTTGTTCACTATCCTTTCACCTACTCATTACTGTCGGATTCTACTATATCCATCCTATCTTCATATATATATATATATATATTATATATATATTATATATATATAGTAGATAGATAGATAGATAGATAGATTATAGATATATAAGTTAGTAACGGCTTATTTAACCCTACTTTTGTATATTTCCTATTTACAGTGCATAAGGAATGTTATCCCAAATTGTTCGTTTATAAAAAATAATACACGACAACCTGTGTGTTCTACGCCATCTTTTCTTCATTGTCCTTGAAACGAGATGATGTATTGAAAGGAATTTGTCAATGGTATGTCTCCATTGTTTTGTCATTTTTTCGAGGCCGAATTCTACGTAATGTTGAAGTTTTTTTAGGACGTAAATTCACTAAGAAATAAATCAACAATTTTTCCTACAATGGGAGTGGGATGCATTTTTTTTCCAGTGAAAACATCCCTGGAGGTAAGTGACAGGGTTTCTATAGGGATATTCAAATTACATTGGCAGTCTTTCATTTATTCACTGAATTATATTGGCTGATAAAAAAAAAACTGTAAAGAAAATGAATAATAAAAAGAACGTTACAGAAACATGTGGTAAGAGTAAGTGGAAAGGGAGAAATTGGGAATATGCGGTTGGGTTAGGGTTAATAAAATCAAATAAATACCGAGAATGAAAGAATATTGAACGGTGGAAATGGCTGACAAGAATGAGTATGTAAACGTTAAAAGATAAAAGGAAAAAGAAACAGAAAACAGAAATAGAAAGAAAGTTAAAGTACATAGAAAGAAAGAATGAAAGAAAGAAAGAAAATGGCTGACAAGAATGAGTATGTAACGTGAAAAGATAAAAAAGGAAAGAAACAGAAAGAAAGTTAAGTACATAGAAAGAAAGAAAGAAGGAAAGAAGAAGAAAGAAAAGAAAATGGTGACAAGAATAAGTATGTAAAAATAAGTAAAAACGGATAAAGAAAAAGAAAGAAAGGTACAATACAAGAAAGAAGGGAAGAAAGCTAAAAATGAAATCAAAGAAAGGGGAAAGAAAGAAAGAAAGAAAGAAAGAAAGAAAGAAAGAAGGAAGGCTAAAGAATGAAATAAAAAGAAAGGCGTTGAAAAGAAGAAAAAGAGAAGAAAGAAAGAAAGAAAGAAAAGAAAGAAAAAGAATGAAATGGAAAAGAAAGAATGAAAGAAGGCTAACGATTGAAATAAAAGAAAGGGAAAGAAAGAATGAGAGTTAAAGAATGAAATAAAGAAGAAAGGGTTAAGAAGAAAGAAAGAAAGAAAGAGAAAAGGTAAAGAATGAAAAAGAACGAAAGGGTTAAGAAAGAAAGAAAGAAAGAAAGAAAGAATGCTAAAGAATGAAATAAAAAGAAAGGGTAAAGAAAGAAAGAAAGAAAGAATGAATAAATGAATGAATGAAAGCTAAAGAATGAAATAAATAGAAAAAGGTAAAGAAAGAAAGAAAGAAAGAAAGAAAGAAAGAAAGGATGAATGAAAGCTAAAGTGGAAATAAAAAGAAAGGGTAAAGAAAGAAAGAATGAAAGAAAGATAGAAAAAAGCTAAAGAATGAAATAAAAAGAAAAGGGTAAAGAAAGAAAGAAAGAAAGAAAGAAAGAAAGAACGAAAATGAAGTGAAAGAAAAGAAAGATAAAATTAATTCAATTGTAGAAAATAAGAAAGTATGAATAACAAAAAAGAGGAAATACGTTAGAAAAATGAAGAAAGAAATGAAGAAAGAAGACAGGAGATGAATAATAATTAATTGTATTAAAAATAGTTACTGGAACCAATCATTGCTTACAAGGGATTGTTATTATTAGTCACTTGAAACAATACAATTGTTTGCAAACAAAATGATTTTTATCAAATAGAAATAATTACTTGAAACCATAAATTGAAACCGTACAACTATATTCAAATTATTTGTACTAGCAAATATATGCACCCTCTGGGTGCAAGTTTTTAAGTTTTAATATAATAAAATATCATGTTAAATTAGAAAGGCTAATGAAACTGAATAAGAATTCAGATAAAAATATTTGGAACAGAGGGGGTATAATCGGAAAATAGAACAACTTTGAAACTAACTGTTCCACCATTTTCCCTTTACCCCCGTCTTTCAGTGGTAAATTTCCTAATTTAACTATTTAGTTAAAATAGGAAGAAAAGAATAAATTACAGTTATTTCTTTATGTTAATAGATTTCTGTTAAAATTTATCCCCGAGATTTTTGCTCATATTTTATTAAGATAAAACCAAACAATTAAGAAATCAATAATACTAAGCATATATTTATTAAAAAATCAAATTTCTAATATCAATATGCAAATTAGCCTTCCCATTCACACTGTAAACCGCTATTTTGTTGTATATATAAATACAGTTGCATGTTGTTAGTATGTAGATATGGTCAACAGTCTTAATGATGTAAAACAATTTTATTAATAATTGAGGTTTAAATAAAAATAAAATCATGGAGAATGTGATGTAAATAACTAAGGGAATTGTGACTTGAGTAGTAATATAGTTTCGGTTACAGACAGACAAACCCACAATCTCCATTATAATAAGATTAGATAAGAATAATTGATAATTTATAAAAGTGCGCAAAAAACTGTATAAATGTAAATATAATGGTATATTGAACATTCCTTAACATCTAGGCATAAGATAACGGAAGACGGGTTGACATGCCGTTAAAATGCTGTGAAAAGATAAAACAGAGAGAAAGTAAAATACTTAGAAAGAAATAAAGAAATAAAGAATGAATGAATGAAAATAAAACGAAAGAAAATAGAACAACAAAAGAAAAGGGGAAGAATAGACGTAAAAGAAAATAGCTCAGTCGGTAGAGCGTTCGGCTAGAAACCACAAGGTTCCTAGTTCGATACCTGCCCTCGCCAACTCAGCGTTATGAGTAGCACAGGGATCTGTGCGGTAAAGTAAGGAGCTGATGGTAGGTGTGGCGCTCCACCTCAGATGCTAAAATAATCTCCTTGGTCTAGCGCTAGTGAAAAGGGGATAGACTCCCTCGCTGTCTGGCCGATACCGACATTAGGCAGCTCCGACGACTTTACTTACTTTATGAAGGAAGAAGTGCAGAAAGAAGACAGGAAATAAAAGATTACCGTATATTGACAGTATATAAGACGCACGGACATATAAGACGCACCCCCAGATCCAGGAAAATATTTTTCGTGTATTTAAGCATATATTATTGAAAACAGTCTAGCTGTGCATTGGGCAGCAACCATAATCTCCTTATTTTGATGAGATGATGATGATATAAGTTATTCTCTTCCATGATTCAGGTGGGTTGCAGTCATCCATTCTATCTGTCATCACGTATCTGAATAAAGAAAGGTTCAAGCTTTTAAATGATGCGCAGTGTGCGTCGATACCTCCAACCTACGGAGAAAAATAACCATATATGAATATATCAGAGGAAGCGCGTGGTGTAATGGTTGAAGTCATGGGAAATTGACTCGTCGCCCTGAGTTCAAATCCTAGACGTGGTAATTGCATTTCACTTAGCGCTAATACCATTGGGAAAGGTATGAATCCTACTCTCCTTATAGCTATGGGTAAATAGCAGGGCAGACTGTGTTCTTTAACCATGGCTAGGTAACCAGTCTAGGAGAAGGAAAACTCTGAATTCAAACCCGTTGAACTCCGCTTAAGAAATTGACCTTGTGTCGTATCCTGCTCGTGCGGAGGAGTTGGTAAATATATATATGAATATATCAAAATTATCCCGAACATATATTGTATATTTCAAAATTATCCCGTACATATATTGTATATTTCATTTGCATATTCCATAGAAAAACAAACGTGGTAATAGCTTGACTTTAAGCTTTACTGAAATATATCACAACTATGATCAGTTCGAGTGGAGCCTTTTTTTTTCTGATTCGGCTTGTGCCAGTATCTTTACGAGAAGCGCAGATTATCTGCGTATTCTGCATCTGTAATACTCTCTACGATAACACACTGTCAACGACCTTTGAGATATTTTTTATTAACACTTAAAGATATAAATAGTAATAAAAAGAGAGAAAAGTAAAAGGAGTAAATATTACCTTTCCTTCCTTCTTTATTTCATTCATTTTGCTAATCAAACAGAAAAGGGTTTTAAGATAATAAATTAATAAACTTAGAAAGTTGAGCAGAACAAAAACACAACGCAAGAAAAAAGTAAATAACAGAAAAAAATAAATAAAAACAAAAACATACTACTTTTACTATAACGAGGGTAAAGTAAGAGTTTTTCTTAGTTCCCAATAAAAATTAAAATCACTAACAACGGTGAAATAAACATTAAATAAATACTTATATAAATCATTGCAGATGAAGAGGATGTTGTACGCTTTTGTTCGGGGCATTTAAATGATAGTCACATTAAATAAACATATATATAGATAAGTAAATGATTTTCTTAGAATTGAGCATTTTTCTTTGATGAGATTTTATAATGTTAGAAGTACGTAATTTAAGCATATTATAAATATTATAGATATACATTATATACCCTTTTACATCGGGTATAAAATGGCTAGAGAGAGAGAGAGGGGGGGAGACATCCAGATAGATAGATAGACAGACAGAGAGAGACTATGAGAGAGAGAAAGACAGACAGACAGACAGACAGAGACTGAGACAGAGAGAGAGAGAGACAGACAGACAGACATACATAGAAACAGACAGAGACTGAGAGCGACAGACAGACATACAGAGCCTGAGAGAGAGAGAGAGACAGAGACAGAGACAGAGACAGACGGGGAGAGAGAGAGACATACATACATACATGCAGACAGACAGACAGACAGACAGATATGAGACAGAGAGAGACATACATACATACAAACAGACAGAGACTGAGAGAGACAGACAGACAGAGAGAGAGGAGAGAGAGAGAGAGAGAGAGAGAGAGAGAGAGAGAGGGAGAGAGAAAGGGAGAGAGAGATATTGAGAGAGGGATAGGGTTTATATTATTAGCGTTATTCTTCAAAGTGGAGTATGTATTTACCCACGACTTCCGCCATGAAATATAAAGCTTTCCATATCAGTAGTAAGTATTGTCCGAACTTTGCAGCATCACACGAACACAAACTGGCTACTGGTACAATTTAAGCATATTATAAATATTATAAATATTTATTGTAGAACCCCAGCGGTAATGTCAAAGAAATCTTTGGCACTATCAGGTGAACGAATCATTGATTCTGTGTCTTTCTAGAACATCATTATTGTGGTACAAGTCAAATACTTTTGTTATATACTCTTTTACATCGGGTATATAATGGAAAGAGAGAGAGAGGGGGCAGAGGAGTAGAGAGAGAGAGAAGAGAGAGAGAGAGAGAGAGAGAGAGAGAGAAGAGAGAGAAAGTTGAGAGAGGGTGATGATGAGGTGGTGATAGATTTGGTTCTTACTTCTGTTCTGCTTGTCTACCTGGTCGTCTGCCATCTTCTCAGGACCGGGTTGATTTCTTCTTTCTGTTTGGGCTGGTCTCTGCTCATTTCTTATGGATTTGTTGATACGCAAGATTTTGTTGTCTTCTTAATAGTTTTTATAAAAAAAACAGCCCAAAACCGCGTAGTGAAAAGTGACATATTGAGAGCCGACGACAGCGTTTTCTCTTATTTATGTAACACTTTGGTTCTTACTTCTGTTCTGCTTGTCTACCTCGTCATCTGCCATCTTCCCAGGGTCGTTTCCTTCGGGTTGATTTCTTATTTCTGTTTGTGCTGGTGTCTGCTCATTTCTTATGGATTTATTGATACACAAGATTTTGTTGTCTTCTTGTTGGATTTTTTTATATATAAGCCATGGGGCAGATGGTCACTCCTAAATATAGACTCGTTGACTACCACGTGACCTGAGAAAGATTCCCATTGTCCAATCATTGGCAGTGCTGCTGCTGCCGCTGTTGTTGTATTAATAGAGGCCTGGTTCTAAACTTATGTCATTGACACTCGGACCATCTTGGACGACGGACTTACAAAGAATACTATAACACAGGATACTTATTGGCTTGCTTACTTATTCACTACATCTGGAACTAAGGATGGCTGCCAGATACTTAACACTTCTTAATAGTTTTTAGTAAAAAAAAAAACAGCCCAAAACCGCGCCGTGTGAAGTGACATCTTGAGAGCCAACGACAGCGTTTTCTCTTATTTATGTAACACTTTGGTTCTTACTTCTGTTCTGCTTGTCTACCTCGTCATCTGCCATCTTCTCAGGGCTGTTTCCTCCGGGTTGATTTCTTCTTTCTATTCAGGCTGGTGTCTGCTCATTTCTTATAGATTGATTAATACGCAAGATTTTGTTGTCTTCTTAATAGCGTCTTTTTTTCTTTAAAACCCAGCACAAACCGCGCAGTGAGAAGTAACATCTTGAGAGCCGACGATAGCGTTTTCTCTTATTTATTAACACTTTGAGGAGCCTTTAAGCAGTGGCGTTTCTTCTAGATTCTTTGTTCGAACCGTTTCGAAGATTCGACGAATAGTCAGCTGGATTAACTAGGGGGAGACAAATCTTGTTGACTTCACCACTCACATAAATAAATATTGGAATATACACAACTGACTAATAAATTAAATTTAAATATTTCGGCAGTCATTTAGTCTTCACTATCAATTTGCATCTTTAAAAAATGAAAAATGATGTCAACTAAGAATAATTAACCGTAAAAAATGTTGATGAAAGCGAGGCTTCAGTCGGCCGCCATTGTAGTCAAATTTCTATTAATGTACAAAACAAAAATGGCTCATAAAAGATTGCTATCCATTAGAAATGTTTACAACTTTCAAATAAAAAAAATATTAAAAGCTTAAATATGACATTGAAATTCATTTCTTTTTAAAAGCAAGTCGCTGTTATTAACACAGATGAGTGACATAAACTAATTTGGCCACAAACACGAAGTTATCAAAGTAATTACTAATTCTATAGAAAACAAATATTTCATATAATTAATTAAGATTTTTACTTTAGTTTTTATCAAAAACAATAATGGATATAATAATTAAAACTTCGTAATGTCCAAAACATATCTGATTATCTAAATTGTATTTTGCTTTCGTTTTAATTCTGTCTATTTCGTTCACACACACACACACAAACACACACACACACACACACACACACACACACAATATATATATATATATATAATATATAATATATATATATATATATATATATATAAACAATTTTTTTGTGATGAAACAAAGAAAATACAGTGCTCAATCACAAATTGTGAGAGCTAATATTTATTTAATTTGTTGAGTTTTTATAAATAAATGCTTATTATAGACAGCTACCCAGGTTGTCTTGCTAAGTCGCAATCATCAGGTTGTCAAATTAGATATTATGGTGTTTATTTGAAGATCCTTTCTTAATGTTATATTCTGGACCGTAAATAACGTCGGTTATTTTTGTGGACGCTATTACGCTTCGGATTCTTAAAAATTCAATTTTTTCAAAAGTCGCATTTTTTTATGAAAATGCTAACGAAGTTACCTCCCTTTAGTTAATAAAATTAGAAAATTTTTCTTTTGAAAAAAAAAATTAAAAAAATTAATTCCTTATGTTAAAGTATGTATGTATTAGCGTAATAGCGTCAACAAAAATAACCGACGTTATTTACGGTCCAGAATATAACATTAAGAAAGGATCTTCAAATAAACACCATAAGATCTAATTTGACAACCTGATGATTGCGACTTAGCAAGACAACCTGGGTAGCTGTCTATAATAAGCATTTATTTATAAAAACTCAACAACTTAAATATATATATATATATATATATATATATATATATATATATATATATATATTATATATGTGTGTGTGTGTGTGTGTGTGTGTGTGTGTGTATCCTTCATACTCATAAGATTTAGCGCCCTTAGACTATCATATCTTAGGCACCATGAAAAAGGTTTGAGAGGTAAACATTATTCCAGTGATAAGGAAGTGAAATCTGTAGTGAAGAAGTGGCTTAAATAACAGTCAACAGAATTTTACAGGGCAGAGATACATGTTCTCATTCGAAGGTGGAACATTGCTAACGGTGACTATGAGGAGAAGTAGGGGTGTGATCCACAGAGGAACGGCTTCATTTTGAGATATGATATATGGTCCTGTGTTGGTAATTATACCTGTCCTAAACCAAATGGCATTACTTTTTTTACTCACCCTTATATATATATATATATATATATATATATATATATATATATATATATATATATAAGTAAATAAATAACAACATAGAGATTTTGCTTTATAGTCTATTTCAGGGAGCATAGACAAATTGTCTAACTCTCCCGACTCATCAAATGCGAATGATGAATTCTTTATTACTTTAAAGGCATTTGAAAGCAGTTTTTTTTAAATATTTATAGTCCTGTGATATGAATTCAAAACGAAAACCTTCATGTTGTAAAAAAGTTCTGTTGTAGTTTCAAATATTAGCACTTCCGCCACACTTATCTCGGTCACCAAATCATGTATCTCTTAATGTAACAGTTTTAAAAAAGAAGACATATTCCAAGTTCGACACTAGACGAATTCTCTAATTGTGTCGTAAGGAAGATTTCTTCTCTGGACCTTTGGATTTATATATATATATATATATATATATATATATATATTATATATATATGTGTGTGTGTGTGTGTGTGTGTGTGTGTGTGTGTGTGTGTTTATGTGTGTGTGTGTGTGTATAAATATATATATATATGTATGTCTCTCTCTCTCTCTCTCTCTCTCTCTCTCTCTCTCTCTCTCTCTCTCTCTCTGTGTGTGTGTGTGTATGTTTGGCACTATTATACTTGAAAAAGTGGTAGTAATCCAACATACAGTGTTATTAGAAGAGTGCTCAATATCTGTGATAGAGCCTTAATAGATAAATAAATAAATATTTTGATTTATAGTTATTTGTATTGGAACCATTTTGCTACAATTTGTTTCTTGCTGTGTAGCAGTAATCAGGCAACGGAGATGTTTTGAAAAAACAAACAAAAAACAACATTTTTTTCAATACATTTTCGTTGCCTGATGACTGATACACAGCAAGAAACCAATGGTAGCCAAATGGTCCCAATGTAAATAAATATAAACTAATATATATATATATATATATATATATATATATATATATATATGCTCCCATAAATTTGGTATGAGCTCTCGAATTGGTAATTTAAATTAACTTTCACTAAGCAAATAAGCAATGATCGTTTTCCCGGAAACTTTATATCTCTGTGATCGTAAAAATATATAAACAAACCTATGTATCTAATAGTTTAAAAACACCAGTCCGGTTGCAGCAGCTGTCAGTGGCCGAGTGGATAAGATATCAGGTTGGCAAACAGTCAGTCTGAGTTCGACCCTAACCAAGGATAGTTGTTGTGTCTAGCCACACTGAAGGGGCGTGAAACGCCGAAACACGTGGCTGTGGATGACTTATTAATATATATATATATATATATATATACTTGCAAAATAAAAAAATTTTTGAAAGATATTGCTTGAGGAGGTGGAAGTTGAAAATTAAATGTCGGAGAGTTTGAACCATAAATCATCAAATCATCAAATTTATTAAAGGAGTAAAAAAATAAAACAATTTGAAATCGAAACTAAGTTCTATTAACTTTGAATATCTATTAAAATAAAACAAACTATATATAAATATATAATACTGGGGATGTATCTATTCAAACTTGTTTTAAAAAACAATGAGGACTGTCTAATGTTGCATGCTCAAAGTTTGAGTGTTTTTATTCTATGTTATGACGATTTCGGATATAGTGACGTAATTTTTGTTACAGACAAAAACCGGAAGCGAATCTCCATTATTAATATATATATATATATATATATATATATATATATATCAACACATCCGCCCGTGAAAAATGCGAAACAAGGTCATTTTTTACGCGGGGTTTAACAGCTTTGACTGACGTAAATTAATTCGGCTACAAATATCCAAGTTATCAAAGTAATTACTAATTCTACAGAAAACAAACTTTTCATATAATTAATTGAGATTTTTAATTTAGTTTATTTCAAAAACAGATGCATTAACGACATTAAGACAAAAATGTCTCCAAACGAATCATTATTTACAGGATTAAGTGTAATTCTTCTGGGCTGATGGTTTTATTTAATTTTATACTTATTTTCTTTTAACAAAGATTGGATAAAAGATTGAATTTATTTGTTTAACAAATAGATTCATGAGATTAGCTCGCTAATCATCATGCTCTGTAAAGCATTCTGTATGTAATTGAATTTGGATAGCCAAAGTTTGATGAAGCATTAAGTGCAGCCTTATGCAGGCGGCGTAGTTGAAATAATAATTAAAGCCGCGTATGTCCATAAAACATCAATCTGATTTTCTAAAATATAGTTTGCTTTCGTTTAATTCCGTCTATTTCGTACACACAGACACACACAGACACACACACACACACACACACACACACACAGACACACATATATATATATATATATATATTATATATATATATATATATATATATACCAATACATCCGCACGTTTGTCAGTATAAAATGTTATTCCAACCGTTGATCGTTTCTAGCAGTCGGCAAAGCAGTGAAAGATAGAGATATAGATAGATAATATTTACACCAATAATGAAAAAAAAGAAAGAAAGAAAGAACGAAAGAACGAAAGAAACCGAATTTGACTAACCATTTTTCATGGCCTGTGTGTATATTAATACCTGGGCGGTGTTTCTGTCTTCTTTTCTTCTTTTATATATACCTAAACCAGCGGTCCCCAACCTTTTTTTGCGCCACGGACCGGTTTCATCTAAGACAATATTTTCACGAACCGGCCTTCATATGCTCCGGCCTACATTTGCTCGATAATCGTTAATGACGTAATCTAATAATAAATCATCCGCAGTGGTCTTATGTCAAATGCAAACATCAACAGACAATAAACAACCTTTTAGTATTATCTGCGTTATTCGGACTATTGTCCCCATCTTCATTGTTATTTGTAGAACGTTTCGGCCGATATGCCCTCCGGCCTTCTTCAGGTATTTCTTGTCGGACTCGGGAACCTTCTCGGACCTGGGAACCTTCTCGGACTCGGGAACCTTCTTTTCAAATTCGGGAACTTTCTTGTCGTATTCGGGAGCCATCATGGAACTTTGAACCTAACCCTTTATTTAGTCCACGATAAGAAAGTTCCCGA
>CM042152.1:6113581-6191744 GCA_023376005.1 Doryteuthis pealeii
TGAAATTAAATGTGTGTATAAATTTGAAAAAATTTGATGAATATGATAGCTTTTATAATTAAATTTAATTAATTTAATTTTCAAAATTGAGTTAAATATTTGAGTGTAAACATATTTGTGTGTATTTGTGGGTAACTTTTGGATGTTGTCGCTAGGTGGCGCATGCAGAAAAATTGACCCATGCTACTTATGAACTAATAGCAGTTTAAAGGCGCTTTTATCGACAAATTAATGTGACTAGAAAGCGATATTTTACTGCCCAATCGAAGTTTTATATATAAATAGTTTAACCCCACCTTTAAAAATGTTGGGGTTTTTTTTCGATAATTTTTTTATATTTTAATTCAAAACAAATATCACGTCTTTTTAAATAAATACGACAGGGGGTCAAAATATTTACATTTACTTGTCGATAAAAACTTGGGGGGGGGGGTGCTGTAAAATATCGTTTTCTTATCGCATCAATTCTTCGATAAAGACATCTTCAAACCGCTATACAGTCCATAACTAGCGCGCGGGTCAATTTTTCAGCGGGCACCGCCTTGCATATTTTAGAGCAGAATTATGCTTTTTATAACATGAAAAAACCTAACAAGAATAAATGAAATATCTTAAAATTGCAAAAAATAAAGAATGAATAAAACAGTTATTCATTTTCAATCTCCTTTTTTTTTAATAACCTGTTTTCTTTTTCAATAAAATATTTTTTTAAAGGAATATATACAAATTAGTTTATACCATTAGGAAAAAAGTGCTACCTTATTTACCAGGCTAAAAGTGTTACATTTATTTAGCAGATTACTCAGAAACTTGTTTGAAATGGAAAGAAGTGTATATTGTGGTGATACAATTTTATGTAGAAAACAGACAAACAGACACTACACTTTATATATAAGACTAGGACATTACCTATCTATAATAACTAAAGAAGGTATTCAAAAATGTAATTCACTTACAATTAAAAGCTGTTGGGAATTAAACTTAAATGTGTATATATATATATATATATATATATATATATATATATATATATATATATATATATATATATATATATATATATATATATATATATATATATATATATATATATATATATATATATATATATATATATATATATATATAAGTAATTGGTAATTTGCTTTATGTTAAGTATGTTATAAAATATTAAAATTCGAAGGCAATACAATGCGTATAAAAATAAAGACAAAAAGATGTTTTTTATGTCTTATCGATTTCGAAGCAAGAGCTTCATCATCAGAGTTTATTTTCAGAAATGACGTGCTTATGTTTTTATCTGTGTGGTTATAATTTCTCTTCTTATTTCCTTTTCCTCTCCTTTTTTTCCTCTCTTTCTTCTTCTCCTCCTTTATGAATGGGCGAATAACTGTAATTTCTTATTTCTCTCTTTTTTTTTCTTTTTTCTTTTTTTAAGTTTGTGGGGAACGAATATTCTTAATATCGGCTGTCATTCTGTCAAATGTTGCAACTATTATTGGCAACATAGTTGCCTTCGAATTTTAATATTTTATAATATTATATATATATATTATATATATATATATATATATATATATATATATAATATATATATATATATATGTATATGGGAGTAAATATGGAAATTTTCTTTATATATATATATATATATATATATATATATATATATATATATATATACCTACACTAATAATTGTATAGCTGACCCAGAAGGGTAGTACCTGTCCCATCTATGGGTTAAATTCATGAAAAAAATTGAATACCCAACAAGCATAAAATAAACCAGTTGTTGACATACCATAAAATGCAACCAACCAACCATCTTCTGATATCACATTGTTAGTACATATACAAAATATTAAAATGGCATGAATATCTATACAGATAATATAAAATCAACAGGTGGGATTGAAATTAGCTATTTATGTTTGATGTCAATGAAAATCGGAAGCAGATTAAAAGTGGTGTTAAATTTTTCATTTTATTTCACATTCATCCCAACTCGATTTTTTAAGATTCCTTACTGTTGTAATGTATTCCTGTATGTTGGCACATTTCCGTCCACTAAGGACGATGGCATAGCGTCCAAAAAATAAAAAAAAATTAAAAAAATTATCTGCATCTTCTCAGGCCAATTCCTTAGTGAGAGTCTTTTTGGTGCACTGACTTTGGGGCTGCTGTCTTTTCTCCCTCTTTCTGGCTCTCTTTGCTGTCGAGACTACTCTCCTCTCCGCATCACCACTTTCCGTACCTTGCTTAACGTTAAACCGCCAGGCACTCGATTTTTGCATCTACCTCCCATGTGTTTGTGTCAATATAGCATATCCTCATGTCTCTCCTGCAGACATCTTTAAATCGTAGGCGTGGCCTACCTACCGATCGGGAGCCTTTTATTAATTCGCCGTACAAAAGATCTTTTCGGATGCGCCAATTTCCCATTCTCCTGTATGTTTTAAGTAGGACTTTTAAGCATGAAAATTGCTGAGTGATCTCTTAGTTCAATTTGCTGTTCTTGAGGTTGATCTACACATGAACAATACAATTGCTGATTTTTTATTCAAACATATCTATTGACGCATTCATCATATCGACGTATATATGAATGTAGACATTCATTCAATGGAGGCGCGTGTAGTAATGGTTAGCGTCGTACGAAATGGACTTGTCGACCCGAGTTCAATTCCTGGACGAAGCTGTTTGCATTTCACCTGGCGCTAATATCCTGGGGAAAGGTATGAATCCAATTCTCCATCCAGCTATGGTTAAATAGCAGGGCAGACTGGGCTCTTTAACCATGGCTAGGTAATTAGTCTAGGAAAAGAAAACTTTGAATTCAAACTAGTTAAACTCCCCTTCAGAAATTGACCTTGTGTCGCATCCTGCTTATGCGGAGATGTTGGTAAATATATATATATATATATATATATATATATATATATATAACATATACATATATATATACATACATATATAATATATATATATATATATATATATATATATAAGTAAAAAGAAAGGAAATTAATCCGACAATATGAGTAAGAAAAGGTGGAATGAAAACATCACACAATGCTGTTAAAGAAGAAAACAATTTATAATATAATCATAGCTGATATTGATCAATATTTCGATTTTACAAAAATCATCATCAGAGCTCATTCACTCCCGTAGTTGTTTGGGTCGGAGAGGAAAGTTAAAATGAGTTTACAAAACAAAAACCTTAATACTGCAAAAAACGAAAGACGTTACAATATTCACCAACGTGGGCATTTCGCGCCATATATATGTCGGTCATGTTCCATGTATATCTTTTGACAATAAATGTAGCGAATTTTTGAGATGTTGGCAACAAAGCGAAAACAATTTAAACGGAAGGGGATGGGTGTTAAGAAATGTGACGGTTGGAATTCAAAAGACTTTTATTAAAGGATTTTTTTTACGATTAAATGTTTTATATTTAAATTTTATTTTTAAGTTCTGTGATTCATAAATGATTAGATATTTACTGTAATTAGTTTTTATATATAAAGTGAAAAAGTTATGAGCGGAATATGTTAATATTTAGAAAAGGAGTTTTTATATATTTTATTTAACGATTAATTATTTTTAAATTTCTAATTATTATTATTATTAAGTTCTGTATTTAATAAATGATTAAATATTTATTGTGTTTTGTTTTTATATATAAAGTAAAAAAGGTTATGGGCGGAATTGGTTATTATTTTAGATAATGTTAAGCGATTTGGATCTAATGTAAGGTATTATTTTAAACCGAAAACAAAAACAAAATAAAACGGAAAAGATCTTATTCATAAAACAAAACAATAAACCAAAATTTAATTTAATGGGACGTAAATAACGGAAAAAGTTATGTGAAGGGATTTTATGGTTTCTGATAATAAGAGTCGCTAGATAAGGGGATATATTAAAGAAACCTTGTCTTTGGGGTATGGTTTTATGGGTAAGAATAACACAAGATTCCATAATTCTACGCAGTGTTTTATCATGTATGTGGGTTAATATTTTAGCACCTTTGAAATCAAAGGTATGATTGTGATCAAGGATGTGTTTAGCTAATGCATTGTTTTGGAAACCACGTTTAATGTGATATTTGTGTTCCGATAGACGTTTAGTTAAGGATCGGGAAGTCTCCCCTACATATTTCTTTTTACATTTTAAAGCAGTCAATAGTGTAGACTCCAGCATCAGAATGTATGTGTCTGGGGTTATTTTTATTTTGAAGGATGTTCTTCACTGTCTTCGTGGGTGAGCGACAGTTTTTATACCAATCTTACTTAAGTTTCTATTTATTTTATCAGTAATAGGATTTATTTGGAAGTATGATGTATCTATCAGAGACGTTATTACTATTTATGTTGTGTGTCATTGTTTGGAGATGTGATATTATTATTCTTGTTTTTTATTATGTATTTTAAATGCCTTTTTTCTGGCACGGTGTACGAACTTTTCTTACTCATATATAATATAATATATATATATATATACATACATACATATATATACATATATATATATATAAATATATATATATATTTTATTTATATGAATGTAGACAGTAAATTGATTAAAAGTTAAAATACAAAGAAAGTCGAGTGTTCATAAATTTGATTAAAGTAAGAAAAAATGTTGAACCTAGAAAAAAAATCATCTTTAAATCTAATTGTCTTTGTTTTTTGGCTTTTGCCATCACCTAGCTTATTTAGCCAAAATATAATTAACCGAATAATCTCCCGGGAATTGTCTACTTTCGATGTGTGACGGTTTTAATCAACGTCTCCCCAAATTGGCGAACAAACGATGCAAACATAGAAAGAAATTGCAGTGAGAAATTTATGATAGAAAACAGGGTTAAATCGAAATTAACGGACCTAAATTCCACCATCGTATGTCACTCTGCCGAAAGAAAAACAAAATACCAAAAATCAGGGAATTAACCAAATTTAATGAAGTTTTCTGTCTTGATATATTAATGAATAAGAGATATACTGTACCAGTTATTTTATTTTTAAAACTTTTTTTTTCAGGTCATTTAACTTTAAACCACGTATTTTGAGGCGTAACACATATTCTCAAAGATACGGGATTCAAAGTTTCCTGAACTGAAAAAATGTAAAAGTTTTTTTGATTAAAATAACCGGTGCATTATATCGTTTATTCATTATTATAAAACCACTGAAAATGTCATTAAATTCTGTTAATTCCCTGAATTTTGGTATATTTTCCTTTCGGCTGGGTGACATACGATGGGGTTTTAGACTTTGAACCTTGCAAACGCCAATGGATCCATTTCATACAATCTTGAGAAATAAGGTACCACGTTGCAAGCACCATTACTAACCCAAAGTAAAGTAAAAAGTAAAGTCGTCGGGGGCCTAATGTCGGTATCAGCCAATCAGAGAGGTAGTCTATCCCCTTTTCACTAGCGCTAGACCAAGGAGATTGTTTTTTAGCATCTGAGGTGGAGCGCCACACCAACCATCAGCTCCTTACTTTACCTCACAGATCCCTGTGCTACTCATGCGCTGAGTTGGCGAGGACCGGTATCGAACTAGGAACCTTGTGGTTTCTAGCCCAACGCTCTACCGACTGAGCTAACCAGGCCCGAAAAGTTAGTAACCTAATCAAGGATTATTTCAACAATTTCCAGATTAGAGTTACACCAAAGATGACCATGTCAACATGGTACAGGTTAGAAAGAGGTATTATAGCCGGATGTACAATATCTTCAGTACTCTTTTCTTTAGCTAGGAACATGCTTGTCACTGCTACTGAGAGTGAGTGTCAGAGTTAGAGGCATCCGCCTATAAGGGCATATATTGATGACCTCACAGTTACAAGCGAAATCAGTAGCAGGTGGCCCGTAAGAAGTCTTGAAAGATATATGTAATGGGTAATGATAGAATTTAAACATGACAAACCAAGATCACTTGTTATTAAAAGAGGCAAGGTCATTGACAGACATAGATTTGGTCTAGCACAAGTAATAAGGGGATAGACTCCCTCGCAGTCTGGCTGATACAGACTTTAGGCCACCCCGACGACTTTTTTAGTCTAGTTTGCTAATGTTAAAGTGCCCAATCTGCCCTACTATTTATCCACAGCTGGAGGGAAAGTACGTGGATGCATACCTTTCCCAAGGGTATTAGTGCTATGTGATAATTGCAAACAGCCTTATCCAGGATTTGAACTCGCGTCGAGGAGTCCATTTCTACAACTCTAACCATTAGACCACGCGTCTCCACCTATTAAGATGTATGGGTTAAATAGATTAAAAATAGTTTAAAGATTGTGTTTTAAAAAATTGGTTAAAATACCTATCAAGTATAAACTAAACAAAAATGTCTTCGATATAAAATAGCCTAAGGGTTAACATGACGTAAACCCCAACCAACCAACCAACCAGCCTACCAACCAACGATCCTCTGTACACGTTAAAGATCGGCTTTGGGCAGAACAATTGCTAACATAATGATATGCTCTGTGCATAGGTTGACTTCAGATTTTCGGTCTGATCGATCAGTATATTCAGCGCACAAAACACCATATATTTATCTATTTTTCCCTGATACAATCAACCCGGAAATTTTCCTCTGGCAAAATTGCAAACACAATAGATTTCCATATCGACAACTGAAGGGCATTGCACACACGAAGCTAGTCAAGCCTATGTAAAGGGAACATCAGCTGCTGAAATCACTGCACAGCCTTTCATTAATAATTGTTAAATATATTCTTTTATTATTTATTTTTAGCTTAAATAACTGGATAATCTTTTATTTTATTTTTTTCTGTAGAATTGGGAGTTACATGTGAACGTACATTAGGGTGGGTTTAATTTTTCTCTTTTCTAAAAATATCAGATTGTCCAGAAGCGCGAAAGTTGTGTGTTAGTATATTAAATACTGATACCAAAAAACTAGATCTCTTACTAGCACCATTGTTTGAGGAAATAGTATCAAATATCGTGTACTAAAACATACCAATAATCAACGTTTTCGCAAGATTTAGCCTAGAATTGGTTAGAAAATATAGCAATTTCCAGTATCTAAAACAGAAAAGGTTGTCATTTTAAACAGAACGAATGAAATGTTATAACTAATGTTGCATACCTCTTTCCTTACTTACTTCTATTCTTCTTCTGGCGTCTTTGATATCTTAAGTTCTTCTAGGTCTCTTCTAACATCTCTTCTAGCGTCTGGACTCATCTTGGGTACTTCATGTCTGGTCTTCCATTGGGGATTTCTCTTTATCAGAAGCCCTGTGTCATTGGTAATTTTTAGATAATAACACAAGACTTCGATTTATTTAGATCATATTTTATTACGAAATCCCCACCAGACTACCTGCGCAGATTAAGTGGAGCGTGTATTACACGACTTACCACCGTCGTGGTCTTTGACCAAACTAAATAAACAAATCTCTTTCTAATCTAAATCGGAAGAGGGTCTTCTCCACCGATTCACACCGGAAGGAAGATCAGGACAGGTTAAGCCTTGTCATTCAATCCTTCAAGGCCACCGGCTGCAACTTATAACAGCCGTTTTGATTTCTACACTACTGTACATAAATATCAAGAATCTAATATTTATGTAACACTAGGATTCAACACCGACACCTCCGATATCCTGCTTTCTTACCTGATATTTAAGTTGTAAAAGTGATAACACTTTAAAAGATTTTAGTATATTTTCTCAAGCGAACACAAAGTTTTGAAGAAAAAATATTTTTCTAGTAATTCTTTGTGTTACTTTGAAACTTTCGCCACATGGGAGATGTTACAGTTTCAAAATTGACCTACTCTACTACACGTAGCATTAACTTCAACTGGTAGAATTTATTACACATCGAGATATTAAGTATAGTCTAAAACTCCAATATCATAATTCAGATACAAAACAGATCTTGTTACATACACGTTCGACATATATATATATATATATTTACCAACCCCTCCGCACGGGCAGGATGCGACACAAGGTCAAATTCTTAAGCGGAGTTAACAGGTTTGAATTCAGAGTTTTCCTTCTCCTAGACCCGTTGCCTAACCAAGGTTAAAGAGCCCAGTCTTCCCTACTATTGACCCATAGCTGGAGGGAGAGTAGGACCCTTTCCCAAGGGTATTAGCGCTAAGGAAATGCAATTACCACGTCCAGGATTTGAACTCGGGGCGACGAGTCAATTTCCCATGACTTTAACCATTACACCACGCGCTTCCGTACACGTTCGACATGTATGGTATATAATGGTGAGAGAGCGAGAGTGAGAGAGAAGAGAGAGAGAGAGAGAGAGAGAGAGAGAGAGAGAGAGAGAGAGAGAGAGAGAGAGTAGATTAGTTGAGTGGTAGATTAGGTTCTCACTTTCTCTTGTCAATCTCGACTGTCGCCATCTTCTCAGGGCTGATTCTGTGGATTGATTTTTTTCTTTCTTGTTCGGGCTGGGTGTCGTGTATTTCTTGTTTGTTAATTCATTAATATATCCGGGTTAAGGGATATATTCTGAAGTTGGTATTTGGTATATTATCGCAGTAGTCGTTGGTGCGTCGAATAGCAATACGTCTGCCGAGCAGTCGTAGTGTAGTTTAGCGAGTGAGTGTAGGTCTCGGTATAGGGGTATTTACATGTATCCTACTTGTACACGATACGGCACAAGGCCTTTTTACGTGGGCCCACCCAAAAGCCGAGACTCATGGATGGTAGGTAGAAAAATTGCGTCGATCCGTCGGCATTCCCCTCAAGGGGACGCCCCCCTGGGATCGACGCTATCAACCAACTCAACCTGTCCAGTGGCCGAAACACACTAGGTCTAGGTAAAGGTGCCTGTACCAACACAGTGTCGACTATTTATACATGACACTGTCCAATCAGATTATAGTGAGGGGTACCAAGGTATTTACATATTCATTATATCGTTAATAAAGCAATACATTGTTCTTTTTTTATAGCTTTTATTAAAACAACCCCAGCCTAAAACTGCGCGGTGAGACGCGACTCTTGAGCCGTGAGAACGAGACTCGATGAGTAACTGGTCGAAACTCTAAAACTAAAACATTGTCTCACGCATTTGGTGCGTTTTATTAATGCTCATATTCCACTGTTTGTTTTTCAATTTTCTAGAAAGGTCCAGCCATTTGTCTGTCTTGTTACTTTTCTTTCGTCTTCACCCTGTGATTTGCTGGGACCTCAAAATGTACCAGTTGGCATGTTCTCTCTTTTTTTTTCTTTTTTTTGGTTATTCACACTAGGCCTGGTTTTCTAGCTGTGATAAAGAGATCTCTCTTTATCTCAAAGTCTTTTATGCGTTTCATTATTTTGTGTACATAATTTTTGTTATATGGTCAAAATTTACTTTCTTGCACAATTCCAGTGGATTACCTTTCCAACCCAACCATGTATTCTCGTTGTACTAGTTTGCTGCATTTACTTAATAAATGGTTGATCGTCTCATCTATGTCTCCACTCTCCCAACATTAGATGTTCTGTTGTGCTTTATCTATTTTTTCTTTGATATAATTTGTTCTCGTGGTATTGTTTTGTGTTTGTCTCTTGAGATGTCCTTTTCTTAACCATGTCCGGCTCTTTTCATGTGCAATCTCCCTAATTTGTCGCTTAGAAATATCCATATAATTGCTTTTCTTCCCAGTTTCGTTTTCAAAATTTTTATCTCGTATTTCTACTTGTCCATATATTGCAACTGCTGTAATTGGCTGTTCTTATTAATCTTTCCTTGCTCTTTTTTGTGTATTCTTCGAGTGCTTGTATTGTGGGTCTACACGATCGTCAATGTTGGCGTGACCTCTTCCACAATTCTTTTTTATACATATTTTTTATTCATTTATTCATTTAATTATTCCTTTTTAATGCGCCTGAGAACTGAACTAAACGAAGCTTCTTTCTTAGAAGTTATTGAATATAGCAGATTGAGGGCATATTTTATAAGAATGTGTGCTGTGCTCATTAGGGCGATTTTTTGTATTAGATAAAAATGGATTTCTTGGGATTTGTTTATAGGCCTTTTTCTTGTGCGCCTAATCCAAGTGGAATAGCTGTATTATTATTATTATTATTATTATTATTATTATTATTATTATTATTATTTCTCGTGTTTCTTAAAAGTACACCCCTAATCATCTTGCAACACTCTCTGGTTAAAAATGAGGCCGTCCAAATCTTCCATGATGAAATGCAACAATGTACATCTCTATTATCTGGTTTTGCTTATCCACTGAATTATTATTTCTTATGAGCGTCGTCACCTCAGCTAAATAAGGGACCGTGCCGTTTTTATTGTAAATACAGAAAGGGAAGAAAAAGGACATGTTAACACAGAAAAATATTGTAAGAAAGAAAGAAAGAGTCTATAAGAATTATAGAGAAAGGGGTGAGCGTGCGGAATTAACGACGTTTATCCGTTTCAATCAAACATGATATAGAGTATTATACTTTTTACATAGTGAACTATTGCAATAGCTCTTAAGTAAATAAACACAGTCCTTATCCCTTTCATACGAGAGAGCACCTAGGGGAAATGATTGCCTCTTTTCAGCCCCATGAAAGAGGGCTTGAGAGGTAAACATTATTCCAGTGACCAGGAAGTGAAATCTGTAGTGAAGAAGTGTCTCAAAGAACAGTCAACAGAATGTTACGGGGCAGGGATTCATGCTCTCATTCGAAGGTGCAACATTGCTATTGAAGAAACTGTGACTATATGGAGAAGTAGGGATGTGATCCACAGATGATCAGCTTTTTTTTTGATGTATGATACATGTTCCTGTGTTTATAATTATACCTGCCCTAAACAAAATGGCATTACTTTTTTACTCACCCTCGTATATATATTGTACAGGTGTTTTCTCAAATCTAAAACGCAATTCATTAACGTGAAAATTCTGAGTAGTGTAATCAACAGCCTCTTTCTCTTTCTTGCCACACCTTTCAGGAAATCGGTCTGCAAAGTAATGACTTTCTTCAGGTTGGCAACCCTAATTGAAAATCGGATTGTCTATATCATTCTTACACAGGTGTGAAAACAATCAGCGACAGTTTTTCTTTCGGAAGTCCCGCCCAACGGAGTAATTTTGAAATATTACAAGTGTGATTGATAAAGTGTGAGACAAAAATCGTCAACATCAAATTCTTAGTCAAACTTTAGGATCACACGACAGAAATATTTAATAAGTGAAAAAAAGTTCTTTCTGGACGAAGGGTGAGAAAGAAAAAAAAATTAGACAAAAGATGAAACGTAAAAAAGAGTGAAATAAGAAAAATGAGAAAGAGTTGAGCGAAAGAAATTAAGAAAGTGTTCTGATTAAAGAAGAAAGAATGAATAAACGAACGAAAAAAGAAATAAAGAAAGAAAGAAAGAAAGAAAGAAAGGATGGAGAAAGACAAAACGGAAAAAGTGTCAGACGAAAGAAGAAGAAAACGAAAGAATGAGTGAAATATGAATGAAAGATTTGAGCGAAAGAAATTAAGAAAGTGACCTGAGAAGAAATACTGAACAAATGAAAAGAAAGAAAGAAAGAAAGAAAGAAAGAAAGAAAAGAAAAGAACAGAGAAAGAAAGAAAGAAAGAAAAAGGGAAAAAAATGAAGGAATGAGTGGAATAAAAATAAAACAGTTGAGCGAAAAAAATTAAGAATGTGATCTGAATAAGATAGAAAGAAAGAAATGAAGAAATAAAGAAAAAAAGAATGAGGCAAAAGAAAACAAAAAAGAAATAGTGAAACAAAAAAAAAAGCAACAAATGAAAGAAATAATGAAAGAGTTGAGCGAAAAGAAATAAGAAAGTGTCCTGAGAAGAAATACTGAACAAACGAAAGAGAGAAAGAAAGAAGAGAAAGAAAGAAAAGAAAGAAAAGAAAGAAAAAAAAAGAAACAAGAAAGAAAGAAAGAAAGAAAGAAAGAAAGAAAGAAAGAAGAAAGAGGAAAAAGGGGAAAAAATGAAGGAATTAGTGGAATGAAAATGAAAAAGTTGAGCGAAAAAAATTAAGAAAGTGATCTGAATAAGATAGAATGAAAGAACAAACGAACGGAAGAAAGAAAGAAAGAAAGAAAGAAAGAAAGAAAGAATGGTGCAAAACAAAAAAAGAAAGAAATAGTGAAACAAAAGAAAAAAACAACAAATGAGTGAAATAAGAATGAAAAAGTTGAACGAAAGAAAGAAATAATTTAGAGCAAAGAAGAAAGAATGAACGAACAAAAAAAAAAGAAAGAGTGGGAAGAAAAAACCCAAAAGAGTGAGACGAAGGAAGAAAAAAGAAGGAGAGACATAAGAATGAAAGAAATGAAATGAGCGAAAGAAAGAAAGAGTCAAGCGCAAAGAAAAGAGAATGAACGAACGAACAAAATAAAGAAATAGTGGGGAAAAAAGAAAGAAAGAAAGAAAGAGCGGGTGGAAAGAAAAAATGAAAGCGTGAAATAAGAATGTCCTGGGCATGATGTTAAACTCTATCTGAGGGTGAGGTTCCAGTTCTGGAATATGAAGCACTCCTTCATCACCATTGTTCCCTGGTCTACTCTGACCCGGAGTGGTTAAATAAAAAATGTGTTTATAAAAAAATTGAGTATCCATTAAGAATACATTTATCTCAAAACTTTAACGGCATTAAATGACCCACCGGGGTTGATATGCCGTAAAACAAAACAAAGGAACAAATAAACTGGTTTAGAGGATCTAGGAAGACCGATGATCGATAGAAACGGAGGGTGACAGACAGACAGACAGACTGAGAGACTGAAAGAAATCCAGGCTGTCAACACGATTTCATGATGCAGCATCCCCCCCCCAAAAAAAAAAAGCTCTACGGGCCCCTGCCTTCTATTACACTAACCATACAGGTGAAGGGAACAAGACATACAAGATACTGATTGAGAAGCAAGGACTAACTCAAAATTGACGTTCTCGTGTGGACACCTACACATTGACACACCAGTGTAAGTTGACCAGCAAAAAAATCTACATCAATCAGATCAATGCGGATTCAGGATGCCTTGTGGAGGACTAACCAGGAGCGATGAGCGACGGGAACTCTTGGTAAAGGTGAGTCATGGGTATCCGTGCTTACAAGGCTGCTGCTGCTGCTGCTGCTGTTGCTGCTGCTGCTGCTGATGATGATGATGATGATGATCTTTATTAGAAAAGCAGAACTGCTATTATAAACCATCTGTGTTTCTTTCAAATCATAATACCACAAAGGAACTCTCATAGAAATGGTTATATTCTTAATAAAATCTACATCAATCAGTTCTGTGCGGATTCAGGATGTCTTGCAGAGGACCAACCAGGAGCGATGACCGACGGGAACTCTTGGTAAGGGTGAGCCATGGGTATCCGCGCTTACAACGCTAACAGGATGATACTGATGATGATGATGATGATGGTGGTGGTGGGGGGGAAGGGCTCAGTGAAATGAGAATAATAATCCTCGATTCTGAGCTAAGATTTTATGGACCAATCAAAAAAAAAAAAAAAAAAAAAAAAAGAATCTCCCACGCCATGTCTAAAGATGATAATAACTAGTTTCCTAACAGCTCTCTATCGATCTTGGGGCCGTCTCGCTGATTGAACATCCTTTGTCCGTGCGCTCGTTAGCTATTGCGAACTAGTCAGCATAACCACCTAACACACTGTCATCTTGCTGACACGCGTCACATTGAAATGCAGAACATTTACATAGAATCATTCCTGGATACATTGATACGTTTTCGGCTGTAGATTCAACAGACCTTGAAACAATTAAAATGGTGAACTGCTCAACTGTAAAATTAATTTCAAAAAGTCCAAATTAATCCGGCTAATATATTTCATATTGAATGACATAGACTTGGCGTTCTTTTAAAAATATCTAGCGAATATAGGGTTCTTTTACGAAGTGTGACTTTGTTCCACGTGACCCTGCCGTAGTGGAACGTATTATCTCCCGGTAGAAACAAATTGACCTTAATGTGAAACTTCTTCAGCATTGAACTAACCCGCACAGTTCGTTTTTTTATATAGCAATGTAGTAAACTTTATATATATATATATATATATATATATATATATATATATATATATTGTTAGCTAAGACGTGGGTATACACATGCATACATACATACAAATATATATATATATATATATATATATATATATATATATATATATGAGGAAAAAATGAGTAAAGACAAGAAATGTAGATGGATAAAAAATGAATTTTATCGATATCACTTTTAATCGATAACACTTACACATGTGTTTCGGTTCGTTTATCAAAATGTATACGGATTTACGCTATTATTATTATTAAAATAATCCGATGAAATTGAAATGATGATAATAATAATAAGAAGAAAAATGTATAAATATTCCGTACACAGAGAGATTTTTTACGACCTTCATCAGAGTGAATTATTATTATTATTATTACAGTAGTGTATAAAGTGCTTATGTATTTAATGCAAGTCTATAATATCACCGTTGACAGGGCTCGGAATACGTCGACAGTATTTCAGTCAAAGGTGAAAGAATCCCTAAAATTGGGTTACTTAAGCATAACACTAAACAACATCCGGTGGTGTTACTTCTGGTCAGCAGCCCTGGAGAATGTGTAGTCATTCATCATCCCCAGGTCTACACTGAAGCGAAATAATAGTACTTGTTAGGGTCCTTTTTATAGGTAATAGATATGTTTGAAATTTATTTGATAATAATAATAATAATAATAATAATAATAATAATAATAATAATAATGGAAGAATGGTTTTGCCAACGTAGGGGACTGTGTAGAGGCCACAATCCAAGGACTCGAAGAATACACAAAAAAATAGCAAAGAAAGATTACTTATGGCAGCCATCAACAGCAGATGTAATATATGGACAAACAGAAAAACAACGAAAACTAGAAAACTAAGATGGGAAGAAAAACAATTATATGGACACTTCAAACGACAAATCGAGGAGGCTGCACATAAAAAGACTTGTACATGGTTAAGAAGAGGAAACCTCAAGAGAGAAACTGAATCACTTATAATTGCTGCACGACATAATGCCATAAGAACAAACTATATCAAAGCAAAAATTGATAAGATGTAACAAAACAGTAAATGTAGACTATGCGGTGACAGAGATGAGACTGTACACCATGTATTAAGCGAATGTAGCAAACTAGCACAACGGGAATACAAAACTAAGCACGACTGGGTTAGGATAGTGATCCACTGGGAATTAATCAAAAAATTAAATTTTGACTATACACAAAATGGTATATGCATAAACCAGAATCTGTTCTTTGGAATGAAACGCATAAAATTCTCTGGGACTTTGAGATAAAAACAGATCACCTTATCCCAGCCAAGGACAACTGGCCGTACAACTGCTTCTACGATTTGTTTAGGACAGTACGCAACAAATGATTATTTAAGCTTAGAATATATAAAATTCAAACCACAACAATTAAAAGAAAATGCAAGCTAGAACAACTAGACTCCAGTGCTATTATCATGATTTATGCTTTGGTATAGTTTAAGAATTCATCTATCTTTTCACTCTGTGGTCCACTGTAACAGAAAAATCCAGACAAGTCCTTTTTTTCTTGTTAATTAACACTAGGTCTGGACTTCTGACCAGGATTAGGTGATTCATTGTATAAAAAATCCCAGAGAATTTTATGCATCTAATTCTGGTTTGAGCATATATGATATGGTAGTATGGTCAAATTTTAAACTCTTACACAATTCCCAGTTGATCACCTTTTTCACCCATTTGTGCCTAGACTTGTACTCCCATTGTGTCAGTTTACAGCATTTGTTTATTATGTGATTAACTGTTTCATCTCTCTCTCCATATATACACTTACAATTCAGTTGTATCTTATCAAATTTCCCAATTTTTCGCAACAGTGCTAGTTGTGCATCCATACAGTTGTTACATAATTATTGGATCCCTAATGCTTTTATAAGGTATTGTAGAAATCATAATGGCGATTAGTATAGCTGATGGCCTTGAGAGTGAGTGACAGCGTTTGACCTTACTCTGACCATGCGTTCTGGGGATAAACCGTGAGAACCGGAACCCCGATAGAAGGCCCTTCCGGTTTAAGGATACTAAGTAAGTAACTTAGTCAGTTAGAACTTAGAAGCCGAGCTAGCAACATGTAAGCCTTATCTGCGCAGATTGTCTGGGTGGGGATTTGAAATAAAGTAACATCAACATAAATCGAAGTCTTGTGTTTATTACTAAAAACTAACAATGACACAAGGCTTCTGATAAGGAATGATCCCCAACAGAAACCAGACCCGGAATCCCAAGAAGACCAGACCTTAGAAGATATACCAGACCAAGATAGATGATAGACGATCAGAAGCAACGCCGGCCAGAAGAATAGACGACAGAGAAAGAAGTAAGAAAGGTATATAACGTTATATGATTTGGCATCGTGAAAAGACCAGTATATAACACTGTAGTACTGACACATCTACAGCTTGGAAGGATTTTCCCTTCAACTTATCAGAGAGAACAGTAGTGTATAAAGTAAATAAAATAGAAACTATATAGGAAGCATTTGCAAGTATATATATATATATATATATATATATATATATATATATAAAGCTGAGCACGCGATAACAATTATTAACCGCCTCCGTCTTCAGTATTCGTTTCTCTTCAGTACTCTTGCTTGTAACCTTAATATTTCCAAGCTGTCGAAGTTGGAATCAAGTTATATGCATTAGCACAGAAAACCTGTCCGAAATGAATTACAGCGAGTGACCTTATCACCATCAAGATACCGAAGCAATCGCGAGTGTCGAAATCCTCACGACTGATGACCCCGACTCGGACTGGAATTTCAAGTTTTACCAACAGTGACATATTCCAATTCGCCTACTGTGGACTGAGACGATATATCGGTCAATATTGACACCTGAAGTTCATCGTACATGTCACACAGTCTCTAATCCGGAGACGCAGAAACAGATTATTTTTCGGACTAAACAAGAAAGCTATATGTCAGAGATAACTGCAAGGTATATGGAAATTCGGTTAGACTTTGAAAACTACAATAGCAAACTGCTCTTACTGAAGATTATTCTGCTGACCCACCCCTACAGCACCAGTGGATGGAACACTACAATCGTAAATAGATTATTTCTTTTACTGGAGATTATTCTGCTGACCCACACCAACTCTAACAGCGGATGGAAATCAGCAAAGACCAGAAGATAATGTAAACAAAGTAAGATCTATGTATAATATTAAGCAAAGCTTACTAAATAACAAAGTTACTTGATTTATTTTTCATTCATTGCTATTTCAGTCTCGGAAGACTATAATAAAAAAATTTTTATGTGCCCCTGAAGTTACAGCGCCTCCTGTGACTGTGAAGTCCGTGGCTTGAAAAACATTCTCGACCACAGATTTCGCATTTGAAGGCTGTCCCTGAAGATGTTGATGTGCCGATGCTTTGTTGCCGGTGCTTACTTCTAGACCTCTTAACTTCATTGTGTTGTGTCAGGGTGACTTCTGACATGAACAGTCCTCTACGGAGATTCTGCCGCCACCGAGGGCGGTCCTAAGCCAAATTTCCCCATCTGGAAGGGGCAATGCCAAAGCACATGAGATCATTGTTGCAGACATCATTGAATCGCAGCTGGGGACGACCAATCTGTCTTTTACCAGACATAAGCTCTCCATAGAGGATGTCGTTCGGGATTCGTCGATCATCCATCCGACGTACATGACCCAACCATCGGAGACGACGTTGTCTCAGTAGAGAGTACAGGCTGGGGAGTTGAGCTCTCTCTAGAACTGCTGTGTTAGTGATCCCGTTCCTCCAGGTGATGCCCAGTATACGTCTAAGTCAGCGAAGGTAGAAATTATTTAGCCGACATGATTTATTTTAACGGCATGTTAACCAGCTAGGTGGTTATTTTATTTAATATGTTTTTGTACATTATCCGTGTACCTTTTTATAAGGTTTTGCACACGGTTATCTGATAGAAGCTATACAAATGAGTTTCAAACATATACGAGTGTTTGGCAAAAAGACAAGAGCATGTATCCCTGATCGTATACTAGGTTGACTGTTCTTTGAGCCATTTCTTCACTACAGATTTCACTTCTTGGTCACTGGAATTATGTTTGACTCTCAAACCCTCTTTCATGGGACCAAAGAGAGGGTTTGAGTGGCAAACATTATTCCAGTGATGAGGAAGTGAAATCTGTAGTGAAGAACTGAAGAATGTGCATTATTTGTTTATGTTTTTTAGAATTACAAAATAGAAAAAAACACATTTTTTATGTGGAAGCAATTAATCTGCACTGTTTTAAGATTGAGTAACTAGCACAATGCCCATCAAAAATTATGTGATTATTTATGTATATATTTACTAAACCCTCCGAACGAGTAGGGTGTGACACAAGATCAATTTCTTAAGCAGAGTTTAACAGATTTGAATTCAGAGCTTTCCTTCTCTTAGACTAGTTGCCTAACCAAAGCTGAAGAGCCCAGTTATGGGGCCGAGTAGATGATATTCTGATCTCTTTAACTTTGTTTATCCAGCCAATCGAAGAAAAACTTTGAATATAAAACCCTGAAACTCTAAAAAAATTGACCTTGTTTCACATAATAATCGTGGGGAGCGATTAGTAAATATACAGGGTGTTCGGGATAAATTTGACATATTTATATTTGGTCATTTGTTGTATCGTTGAGGTGGTAAAAGATACACAGAGAAATAGTATGCATGAGATATATTTTATTCAGCACTTATATCTGGTGCGAACAGATAGTTATTACATAAAAACAAGAAGTAGAACAATTCACAAAGACAAACTTACAAGAATGAGGAGGGTCAAATGTGTGTAGTCAAACGCAGTGATTTTGTCTGAATATAATATTCCGTTTCTATCACTGCTTCGTCGAGTATTATAGGCTATGAGCCAGTCCATCCTGTAGGGGTGTTAACTCCTCTACAACATTATTTTTCTCCGTTGGTTGGAGGAATTGATGCACAACACGCATTATTTTAAAGCTTGACCCTTCTCCATTTATATACGTGATGACAGATAGAATGGATGAATGGAACCCACCTGAATCATGGAAGATAATAACATCTATTATGATGATCTGCGCCGTCCACCAAAATCGTCATAACATAGAATAAATACACTCAAAATTTGAACATGCAACATTAGACAATCCTCATTGTTTTTTAAAACAAGTTTTAATAAATACATGACTGGTATTATATATCTATATATAGTTTGTTTTATTTTAATACATATTTCAAATTGTTTTATTTTTTAATCCTTTAATGAATTTGATGATTTTACTTACTTAGGGTACAAACTAACTGACATTTAATTTTTACTCCCACCCATCAGGCAATATGTTTCAAAAATCTATTTGGTAATTTATGAGGAAGTGTGTCCCGGTCTGCTGCCTCAAAAACCGCTACCCGGTGTCTATCAAAATAAAACCCCAGCTCGTCGTAATTTTTGTTTATTTATCGTAATTTGTCGTAATTCTTGTTTAGATATGAAGATGGATATATAGTTTGGAATAGACTGAGATAGATAGATAAACAAACAAAATAATATAGATAGATACGAACAAATGGAGATAGATAGATATTTCGACAAGTAAATGCATTTGGTGGGGGTCGCTTTTTTGTCGTAATTCTTGTTTATTTAAACTAAAAACAAGACATTAAACAAACATGAATAAAAAATCTTAGTATTTAAAGTAATATAGATGAATATGAACAAATTGAGATAGATAGATAGATGAATAGTTTTGAATAGACTGAGCTGGGTCGTTATTTTAATAGTCACCGGCAGCAACTCTTGAGGCAGGAGACCGGGACGCACTTCCTCATAAATTACCATCTATTTTTTACATAGCCCGGAGGGTTTTTTTTATTTTGTACTAGTCTTATTATAATGGAGATTGTGTGTTTTTCTGTCTGTAACCGAAACTATATTACAACTCAAGTCACAATTCCCTTATTTAACAACGTCACATTCTCCATGATTATTATATTTATTTAAACCTTAATTATTAATAAAATTGTTTGACATTATTAATACTGTTGACCACATCTACGTATTTATAACATGCAATTGTATTTATATATACAACAAATAGCACTTTACAGTGTGAATGGGGAGGCTAATTTGCATATTGATATTAAAAATTTGATTTTAATAAATATGTGCTTAGTATTATTGATTTCTAATTGTTTGGTTTTATATTAATGAACATGAGCAAAACTCTAGGAGATAAATATTAAAAGAAATCCATTATCAAGAAGAAATAACTGTAAATCTATTAGTTACTTCCTATTTAAACTAAATAGTTGAATTAAGAAAATCTAGCAAGGAAAAACGGGAGTCATGGTAGGGTAAGTTTTAGTTGTTCTATTTTTCGATTATACCACCTCTGATTCAAATCTTTTTATCTACAGTCTTATTTAGTTCCATTAGCCTTTCTAATTTAATATAATATTTTATTACATTCAAACTTAAATACTTGCACCCGGAGGGTGCATATATTCGCTAGTAATAATAATTTTTACTATATAGTCAAATCCGACTAAAAATAATGTTCTCTGTGTACTTTTATTATTACACGTTATCTGTTTTATTCGGAGTATTCGATCAATATATTTAAATATCCTTTTTTTTTATTTCGACACAATATTTATTTGGTGGAAATAATCACTATTCTCGATAGTGTTTTAAAAATTCATAACCAGAGGAAGATATTCGACATGGGCAGTTTAATGTTTTCTTGAAGCGAGACCCGACTACCCGGCTTATCTGGCGTCTGACTTGTCGGCCATTTGTTGAGTGTGGTCGGCGTCATTTGTCTGCAATACAAGTTAGTGCAAACCTCAATAAATTTGTATAAATTACTTTCGGCTTTCACACGCATTGATCCTCAAAGATTGATTACACGATTAGGGAAAATGCCGGGTTTGTTGATGGCGAGGCGCTTCTAGATGCTGCCTGGAACAAACATGGCGTCGGATGAAGAGAGGTCGGAAAGATGTTACGCTGGGCGGTTTTATTTCTTTTAGGCTCTGGCCCAAATACCAATAAGGGGAAATGCGCGCGTGTCGAGTAGGAATCAGATTGGCGGTGATTGAATGCAATGTGAAGAAAAATATGTCAAGAAATGAAGAAATAACGTGAAGACCAAAAAAAAAGGAAGAAATAATATAATATATTAGAATCACAGAAATTATATGGACTAGGGAAAAAAACAACGTCCGGGCGGTGTAAAAATTAATTTTAAAAGACATTGCATGTGTGGATGGGAGTTAAAAATTCCATATCAGATGGTTTGTATTATAAGCAAATAAAATCATCATCTATATTACCTATACATATATAAAGGGAAGTTGTGTGAATCTGCATGTCCGGAGGAAACTTCGAAAATAACAATTAACGATAAAGTAAATATATATACACATTAAATATCACCAGGGCTTGGTTTTTGAGTAAAAATAATAGAGATTTAATTTATATTTGTGAAGATAATTAAAAATAAAATTTAAATGAAAACAGCATGGATTTTTTTTTTCATTTAATATTTTAGATAGTAGACATTAACATTTCTTTTCAGAGTAGCTGGATCAATGGAAGGTCTATTTTTTTACATAGGGATTTAAATGGGGCATCCCATGAGGATTCAACTCACGATTCAGTAATAATAGATCCACGGGACTAACTTAAAAATCCCTCTCTACCCAGCAGACGCCTGGTAGCCGCTGATACCATATAGTACATGTATAAACGGCAGTTGTGTGAATCTGTATGTCCAGCGGAAACTTCGAAAATACAACAATTGATGACAAAGTAAATATATATATATATATACATTAAATATTACCAGGGCTTGGTTTTTGAGCAAAAATAATGAAGATTTTATTTAAATTCATGAAGATATCTAAAAAATAAAATTTAAATTATAACAACATGGAATTTATTCCATCTTATATTATAGACATACATTTCCATTTTTAGAGTGACTGGATCAACGCAAGGTCTTATTTACGTTAGTATTTCAATGGGGCATCCAGCGGGGATCCAACTCACAATTCAGTAATAATGAATCTGCGAGACTAACTTTAAAAAAAATTCCTCCTTTACACAGACGACGCCGGGTAGCCACTTCTAGTATTTATCAAAGGAGTAAAAAAAATTTATTGAAATGAAAAGGTATGTTCTGTCCTCCTAAAATAAAATTCTGCGTGCATCTATTGATTATCAATTAAATAGTTATTTTGATTATTTTACACATGAATTTTACACAAAAGCGTAGGTATTTATTTATTTGTAAACTCTTTAGGTAACCTCTCGTTACAGAAAAAAGGGCGAGAGTAAAAGAAATAATTCAAAAAATTGATTATAATAATGTGACATAATTAGTGACGTAGTTTCGGTTACAGAAGAATAGAGACTGAATCTCCATTACTGATAGATAAGATCCTGTATTCAAAGGTGAAAGAAGGTTGGTTGGTTGGTTGGTTGGTTGTTTTTTTCTTTTTACCGAAGACGTTCTGTTTCATTAATTTTCTTTTAAACACAAGTCTTTGACATTCATTCTTTCTACTAGTACAAAATAAAAAAACACCCTCCGGGCGATGTAAAAATAGATTTTTGAAACATATTGCCTGGGGGGGGGGAGAAAAAAATTCAATGTCAGCGAGTTTGTTCCCTTAGTAAGTAAAATCATCAAATTTATTAAAGGATTAAAAAATTAAACAATTTGAAATGTAAACTTTAAATATGTATTAGAATAAAACAAACTATATATAGATATATAATACCAGTCATGTATTTATTAAAACTTGTTTAAAAAAAAAACAATGAGGACTGGCAAATGTTGCATGTTCAAATTTTGAGTGTATTTATTCTATGTTATGACGATTTTGGGTAATGTGACGTAAGCAGTGACGTAATTTTTGTTACAGACAAAAACCGGAAGCGAATCTCCATTATTAATAGATTTAACCCTAAAAAGGTACTACCACTCCAGTTAAGAGTAATGGCAATGAAAGGGTACTCCACTCAACCCAGAGCTTCAGAATTGCAACCTCAACATTAAATGCAGTTTAATGTCTTACCCAGGACACTGAGATCTTCAGCCATTGCCTTCTAGCACATGATAAAAAAGGATTAGGGATTTGTCATAAGGGTAACAGAGTTGGAATCATATAGGTGATAGGACTTGACGTGAACAGCATATTCATCGGAGGGGACCTCTCTGACTGCCCGTCTAGCCTAAGTAAGGTCAAAAGTGGAGTGCTGCTCAGCCACCAGGATTCCGTCCTAAAGCATCACTGGTCACCACCTACAGCCAAAAGGAGTCTCCCTTGGAGGGATTTTACCCCTCTGCAGAGGTGCAGTCGAGTATTCTACATCCCACCGAGAGACCAAGAGAGAAGTTAAACTGATTGTTGATTATTTTGTTTAAAGGCATATCAACCCTTGGGGGCTATTTAATGCCAAATCTTTTGTTTTTGCATCATGTATTTATGATTTGTAAAGGGTTAGCTCAGTTGGTAGAGCGTTCGGCTAGAAACCACAAGGTTCCTAGTTCGACACCGACCCTCGCCAACTCAGCGTATGAGTAGCACAGGGATCTGTGCTAGTAAGGAGCTGATGGTAGGTGTGACGCTCCACCTCAGACGCAAAAAACAATCTTCTTGGTCAAGCGCTAATGAAAAGGAGGTAGAGTCCCTCGCTGATTGGCTGATACCGACTTTAGGCCACCCGACGACTTTACTTACTTACTTTTAAGAGTTTATAGGTACATAATATTTGTTTGATATTTCGGGCTGTTATCATCATCTTTATTGTGGTATGTAAAACACAATGTTTCGGCCGCTGTATCCTCCGACCTTCTTCAGGTGTCCACTGTTTATCCGAGCGTAGTAGTTTTATCGTAAGCGGATTATCTTCGAAAATGGAGCGTTGCGGGAAACCAAGACAGCGAAGAAATCTGCATCTGCACCGGTGAACAAGAGACCGAATGTTTTCCACTCGACAGTTACGCCAAATCGAGGTTATTTGGTGCGTCAGGTGTGTTTCGGTTTTGTACGCCAGTGACCTTTCTGTCTCCGTGATGTTCAACCTCAGTGGGTCATTTAATGCCGACAAAGTTTTTAAATAAATTCATTCTTAATGAGTACTCATTTTTTTTATAAACACATTTGTCTATTTAACCAATAGATGGGAACCTAACTGGTACTTACACTCCCGGTCAGAGTGTACCAGCGAGCAATGGTGATGAAGGGGTGCTCGGCATTCACTAGACCACCAGAACTAGAACCGCACCATCAGAGTTTAACGTCATACCCAGGACATGAATACACTCAGCCATCGCCTTTTAGCACCCATATGATAAAAGTAGTTTGGGGTTTCCATAAAGGCAAGAATGTTGGGACAATCTTATAGGTGTTAGAGCTTGACATGACCAGCCGATTGATAGGAAGGGGCCTCTCCGACTGCCGGTCTAGCCTAAGTAAGGACCAATATGGAGTGTTGCTTTTCATGTATTGCTCAGCCACCAGTCCTTAAGCAACACGTGTCGCCCCTCCCCCCACAGACAACAGGTTGCGCAGTTTTATTGGGGGGCGGGGGGTCTTACCCGTCTTCAGAGGGGCAGTCGGTGTATTCAAAAGCCCCAGCCGACAGGGCTGTAATTATTCTGTTAATTGTAATATTTACTCAACGAGTTTCCTTACTTAATAGACCGAAAAAATTTGTTTCTATCTACGTATATCTGGGTCATGACCTCGCTCGCTTATATATTAATGCAGAAAAGCACAAGAAAAGTATTAGATTTCACGAAAATAGCCGAAACCTTTGAAACGCTAAACTGAGGGTTAGTGTTAGTGTCTTGCTACTTCGAGTGTTTCCGTAAAATGTAATTCTAATTGTATTATCTCTTGTGCGCTCTTGTGCATTTTCTACCCTCGCCGTCATAGAGTATTTATCTGGAGGCTGGTGTGCTTTATTCAAACAAGTAAATAAGAAGCATTGACCTTTAAAGAAAGGAATAAATACATCGAAAAGTAAGAGTCTATAATATTCTAAGCGACGTCAGATAAGCTGTGTATCCGTACTGCAAGCAGTTTTGGTGATTTTCAGGTCAGAGTCAGGTCAAGTAACTTTTCTAAAGCTTAAGCGTCTATTCCCCGGTTAATAAAGGAGGGAATCTCAGTAAGACACATTAGAGACACCAAATGACCTTCCATGAAGAAGTGCGTATTTTTTTCTTATAAACGAATTTTAAGAACAAAATAATAAAATTCAGTAAAATTAACGTAAAATTAGCAGAACAGAAAGTATAAAAGAACGGTTATGTGCAAAGAAGAAATAAGAAAAAAATAAAAAAGATAAAAAAATAAAAGCCTTTATATTGCTTTCAAAGAAGAAAAACAAGAAAATATTAAACCTGACATGAAACAAGATGGAGTCGATGGAAGCTATAAATATAGAATGAGGGGAAAATATTATTGGAGCAATATTAAAAAGAAAATGCTGAATAATATAATTAAGCGTGGAGAGAGAACAGTTTATGACTTGTCATGAAAATTTGGTTTCCCTCGCAAAGATATTAATTTCACATTGGCAGATATTGTCGTTTAAGTCATGGCAATGCTATTCGTTGGTCATTAAAATTGCGTCTGGCAATTCACACGCCCAAGTGACTCGAATCGCCCAGTTGCTAATTTCTTTTCATTCAGTTTTTATCACGCATGTATTTTTAGAGCAGATTGCTACGGTATCAGGCAATATTCGCGCGAAGATGATGTCTTTGAAGCTGGCTTGAATAAATAAATAAAAGAATAAAAAATAATGCATTTTTTTTTCGATAGTGTAGTCAGGCTCTAAATATATTTTATGTGAAAAATCCACGATAAAATAATGCACTGAAAGAGCAAAGAGAAAATAAAGATGTAATTGATTTTAACAAGAGATAGAAAAAAATAAGTTTGCTTGTGGGGATCCTCGTGGCTAACGTGCTGGACTGAAACATCGTATTTAGCGAGTTCGAACACCAGTCGCGTTAATACGTTCACTTTCGGACAAATACCCTCAGCTATGTGTTACCGTATTTTACGGCATATAGGACGCCTTTTTTTTCAAATTTTTGGCTAAAAAATTTGCCCTGCATCTTATACATCGTAGGTGAAGTTTGAAACCTCCCGTAGGCATAGGCTAATCTTCTCTATGATGCTCACTAACCCAGCTTACGCTCAGTACTTTTACCTACCCTAAGCTCCATGCATCCTTATTTTATTGCTGGTATTGTTATAATCAAGCTTAACAGGAGCGTATGGTAGACAGTTTTCAACAATATTGCTTAAATACACTAACAAATTTTTTTCCTGAATCTGACCTGCTGAAATGGGGTTGCGTCTTATATGCCGTGCGTCTATATGCGTCAAATACGGTAAATATTACGACTGCAGTTCTTCTATAAGAATGGCTTTGGCATTAAATAACCCACGAATGTTGATATGGTATTAAACAAAGAAAGCAAAGAAACAAATCCTCGAATCGTTTGGACCATTGACCCTATTATCACCAAACAAATAATTATGCAGTATTATTTGGATTATTTGCTCTATTGTCCTGATCTTTACTGTTATCTGTACAACGTTTCGGCTGAAGTGCCCTCCGACCTTCTTCAGGTATTTCTTGTCGGATTCGGGAACTTTCCCGAGTTTGAATAGAATGTTCCCGAGTCCGAAAAGAAGGTTAACGAGTCCGAGAAAGTTTCCGAGTCCGACAAGAAATACCTGAAGAAGGCCGAAGGGTACATCGGCCGAAACGTTGTACAGATAACAATGAAGTTGAGGACAATAGTCCAAATGATCAAATTGATACTAATTATCAAGCCTTATCTAAAAAATTTCAGAGAAATATTAAATAATTATGCATTTTAAAATCAAATGGAAAATCGGTGATACTCCGGAGAGACTGATACAGATTGTTGTATCGTCGAGGTGAAATGACATTTGATGCAAAGATGGCCACCTTACCTGTAATATCATCCCAGTAATTTGCCCTGTTTATGACAGTAAACAACATCTAGAGGTGAGGGCTTCGATTCCGAAGCTTTATGGAGTATGGCAGTTATTTTCAGGTCCACTTGGAAATTGTGTGGTAGTACCGCCTATGAAAGGGTTGATATGGTGTAAAACAAAATAACCAACTAACCAACCCATCTTTAGGTCAAATAGATTTGTTTAAACAGGATTCGTATTGGAGAGGAATGGGATTCTCTAACCTATATGCATGAAATATGGAGACGCGTGGGGAAATGGTTAACGTCGTAGGAATTGGACACGACGGGACGTGTTCAAATCCTGGTCGAAGCTGTTTACATTTCATATAGCGCTAATACCCTAGTAAAAGGTATGAATGCAACCATATCACCTCCAGCTATGGGAAAATATCAGAGAAGTCTAGGCAACCAGTCCAGGAGAATGAAAACTCAGAATTCAAACTCATTAAACTCTGTTTAAGAAATTGACCTTGTGTCGCATCCTGCTCGTGCGAAAGGGTTGGGAAATACCTATATGCATAAAATAACCGAGACATATTGACCTACAAAGTGTTGCCATGCAAAATGGCGACAACGCTGGAATAACAACATCCACAATAAATTCTTCCTAATCAAACTCACGCTGGGAGAGACTGGAGACCAAATTAAAGGAAGTCCAGAAAGAAACAAGTCATTGTATCCCGACAAGAACAACAACCACAGTGTGAAACATGTCAAACACCTTTGACCGTTAAACACTTATCCATGTAACGCAGTTTATTTTGCTCACACCAGAAACCGTTAAAGCAAACAATATGAAAGATCTATTTGAAAAAGTCAACGTAGAAGACATTCTGTTCTTTTTAAAGGAAATAAAATTATACCATAGAATATAGACATGAATCTAATCAATACCATACATGATCCCCAATGATGCTAACACATTGTTAAAACCAATTACCACAAAAATGTGAATATAGATACACAAAATATATTACTTCCTAACCGCTAGGCATGACGTAACCCCAGACGGATAGATATGCCTTTTAAAGGAAATAAAATTATACCATAGAATATAGACATGAACCTAATCAATACCATACATGATCCCCAATGATGCTAACACATTTTTAAAATCAATTACTACAAAATTATAAACATAGATACACAAACTATATTACTTCCTAACCGCTAGGCATAACATAACCCCAGACGGATAAATATGCCTTTTAAAAGAAATCAAATTATACCATAGAATATAGACATGAACCTAATCAATACCATACATGATCCCCAATGATGCTAACACATTGTTAAAATCAATTACTACAAAATTATAAACATAGATACACAAAATATATTACTACCTAACCGCTAGGCATGACGTAACCCCAGACGGGTTGATATGCCTTTTAAAGGAAATCAAATTATACCATAGAATATAGACCTGGACCTAATCAATACCATACATGATCCCCAATGATGCTAACACATTGTTAAAAACCAATTAACACAAAAATGTAAACATAGATACACAAAATATATTACTTACTAACCGCTAGGCATGACATAACCCCAGACGGGTTGATATGCCTTTTAAAGGAAATCAAATTATACCATAGAATATAGACATAAACCTAATCAATACCATACATGATCCCCAATGATGCTAACACATTGTTAAAACCAATTACCACAAAAATGTAAACATAGATACACTAAATATATTACTTACTAACGCTAGGCATGACGTAACCCCGACGGATAGATTTGCCTTTTAAAGGAAATAATTATACCATAGAATATAGACATGAACCTAATCAATACCATACATGATCCTCAATGATGCTAACACATTATTAAAACCAACATAGATAAACAAAATATATTACTTACTAACCGCTAGGCATGACATAACCCCAGACGGGTTGATATGCCTTTTAAAGGAAATCAAATTATACCATAGAATATAGACATAAACCTAATCAATACCATACCTGATCCCCAATGATGCTAACACATTGTTAAAACCAATTACTACAAAAGTGTAAATATAGATACACAAAATATATTACTTACTAACCGCTAGGCATGACATAACCCCAGACGGATAGATATGCCTTTTAAAGGAAATAAAATGATACCATAGAATATAGACATGAACCTAATCAATACCATACATGATCCCCAATGATGCTAACACATTGTTAAAACCAATTAACACAAAAATGTAAACATAGATACACCAAATATATTACTTCCTAACCGCTAGGCATGACGTAACCCCAGACGGATAGATATGCCTTTAAAGGAAATCAAATTATACCATAGAATATAGACATGAACCTAATCAATACCATACATGATCCCAATGATGCTAACACATTATTAAAACCAACATAGATAAACAAAATATATTACTTACTAAGCGATAGGCATGACGTAACCCCGGACGGGTTGACATGCTGTTAAATTTAATCAATTTGAGTTGTCTTTGGAAAATACTCGCGGAATTTCGAGCCGAGAGTTAAACCTGAAGACAACGATTTTCGGCATAATGCCTTTCAATTTTCCATTTAAGTGTGCATCCGATTCTTCGACGGAATCAAAGCAATTAATTCCATCTTATTTATTTGGATTAGAGATGAAAGAATTATTCCGAATTGTAATAAGAGAGAAGCAGAAGGGATCTTCCTTGAATTTGTGCGCGGATTTGTTGGAGCAAAACCTAGAAACTTAAGACTCAAATTGATGTTGGCCGAGGGACGCAGCAGAAATTGGTGCCGTAACTTAATGATTGCGAAATCTAAAATATACCGAAAGGAATTAATCTATTTGGCTGTGCTCTTATCTCTTGTATTCTGCGGTTGTTTTAATGAGAGAACATTGATAAAGTTTTGGTCAGATGCCAAACAGATGATAATGATGAAAGAATGATTTTTCAAAGTGCAGGCGATAATATCAATAAATGAGAAAGATCAAATAAAAGATGTAAATAAATTATTACATCATTCAACTACGGTCTCATCAATATATATATATATAATATATATATATATATATATATATATATATATATCAAGAATTTGTAAATATTATATATATGTATGCCTGGAAGAGACAGTTCTTCCAGGCCGTTGTCCTATCACTGCTGCTGTATGGCTGCACCACCTGGACCCTAACTAAGCGACTAGAGAATAAACTAGATGGGAGCTGCACAAGAATGCTGCGGGTGATCCTGAACAAGACGTGGAAACAACACCCTACGAGAAAACAGCTGTACGGCCACCTGCCACATATCACCCAAACCATCCGAGTAAGACAGACAAGACACGCAGGACATTGCTGGAGAAGCAAGGAGGAACTCATAAGCGACGTCCTCCTGTGGAAGCCAGCACATGGCCACGCCAGTGTGGGCCGACCAGCGAAGACGTACATTGATCAGCTCTGTGCGGATACAGGATGCTGCACAGAGGACCTCCCAAAAATGATGAGTGATAGGGACGGATGAGAGAGATTGTCATGGATATCCGTGCCAACAGCGTGACATGATGATGATGATGATATATATGTATATATATGTACACACACACACACATATATATATATGTATATACATATATATGTGTGTGTGGGTGTGTGGGTGTGTCTTAAAGCAGAAATACACGTTCATCTATAAACGGATATACACATTGGCCCATTTACAAAACACACGCATATATATATATATATATATATATAAAAGTTTGGTATGTACGTGTTGACTTAAAACTCCGAAAAGAGAAGTCACTCAGATTCGAAATCTTGCATACCCATTAATATCCTTCTTACTAAGAAACACACCGAATTTGGTTATTGATTTGTACTGATTAAGGGATATAATTAATTAATTAAATCAAAATCAACCGATTTCCGAAACTGGCTGTATACCAGCTGCTTCTGATAATAACATTTTGTTCGCTGACTGCTTTACCGATACCAGCAGTTTAGTTTAATTTTAGTAAACAAAATCGCATTCTAAGCAGTTCAGCTCAAAATTGCTCGCGTTAATTTTTAAAATATTTCTTTGGTTCGAAAGAAAAGAAAAGAATCTTTCTAAATATGTAATTTGTATGTTATCGATTGAATTATTTTTTACAGCGAATAAAAAAAAATAACAAATTAAACAAAAACATTTAATGATAACTCAAATCTTTTTTAGTCCTGTCATGGACCGGGTACTTTTGCTAGTCTATATAGAAAAAAGGAAGTTTGGTATGCACGTGTCAACGTATAAGTCCAAAACGGGAGGTCACTCTGATTCGAAATTCAGCAGAAACATTAATATCCTTCTAAATAAGAAACACGCCAAATTTGGTTTCTGATTTTTAATAATTAAGCAATATAATTCAATAATAAAAAAAATTAAGAAATACCTTATACTCACCCCTCCACCTCCCACCCAACTTACGTCGGCATGAGTTTAGTTTTGAACTTACCAGACAGTAGGGTCGGTCTCTTATTATTTGATGTGGATACACCTCTGCACCAACCTCTCTTACTGTATGAAAAAAAAAACAATGTTCATTTCTAATAAAACAAAAACTACCCTCCCTCACCATCCCGTGTCCTGTCGGCACAAACCGAGACCATCCTACTCCATCACCTGTCGGCACTTCTAGCTTTGAAGTAGCGTCAACTGGTTCCTAACTGTAATAAAAAAAGACGAATTCTAAAATAAATAAAAAAAACCTTCAACCCATTCGTCGACACAGGCGTTGAAACCGCTTTAAAACAGATAAGGAGCATCAGTAATAAAACAACATGATATTACATATGTAATTAATTTTTGATACCTTTAAACCTTAAATTCTGCCAAAATATTTACGATAACGGATGCTTTGTCTGAAGTAAAAATACGTACTCTAATAAATCCGTTATTGAGATTTTTTTTTAAATTCTATGAATTATTTTCCTCTTATTAAAAAGAAAAATTCAAAAAAAAAAATAATTTTAATTCAAATATGGTCACAAAAAGGTGTCCAGGGTAATGACAGTAAAATTCTTTTATTTCTAATTATGCCAACGCGCGAAAAAAACAAAAAATCAATACACACAAGTTTTGTGTGTATTGTTTTATCCCCCATTCACCCCCCCCCCAAAAAAAAAACAACAACAAAATCAACACCAAAATCCCTTTCGATGTATGCTTGGTCGATAGACAAATTTTCTAAATATTTTATATAAAAATGTTTTATGTACTATAACAAACCCGTTATTGAGATTTTAAAACAATTCATGCCGAAATCATGTTTGTTTTATTTATTATTACTGGATATTCAAATTATTTCTAATTCATTTTTTAAACATATTTTTAAAACTTTTTTTTATATCTATTTAGACCAATAGATGGGACCTATAGTGGTCGTACTTGATGGGCCTAACAATTACTACCCCCGGGTCAATGTGAGCCTGGGAGAAATGGCAATGAAGGGGTATTCCACATTTCCCAGAGCTCCATAATTGGAACCTCACCCCTAGATCCAGTTTTACCATCAGAGCCATATAGTAGGGACAATCATATAGGTGCTAGGGCTTAACGTAACCAACTGATTGATTGGAGGGACCTCTCCGACCGCCCGTCTAGCCCAAGTAACGGTGCATGCGTTGGACTGCTCTGCAAACACCACAGGTCGTCATCTACGGCCTACAGGTGGCTTAATTGGAAAATTGTTTTACTTAGCAGAGATTCTGTCGGCATAGTGTACAGCCTGAGGCAATAGAGCTAAATAAATAAGGACACATATTTAATACTTAGTTCCTTTGAATTGTTACTTTTTAGGGGTAAAAAAAAGAAAAATAAATTAAATTAATATTTTTTATCACTTTAAGGCAACAAGCAATTAAGAAAGACAAGCAATTAGGAACTGAATTTAAGTTTTTGTCATATGTACAAAACAGTTTTTTTTACATAGAATTATATTTCAAAACACTCAAAAGTTAAGAATTACATTTCTTTTTAAATTCTATGAATTATTTTCCTCTTATTATCTCTCTTGCCCACTCATTACCTGGTTTACTGTGAAGACAACGACATATATATATATATATATATATATATATATATATATATATTATAAACAATAGAGACGGATTGTGAGAAAGAGTCAAAGGAACCCGTGCAGTTGACACCCTTTGATGATTTCTATATATGTAAATGAATATATCAACATAACCGCAAAAAATGTTTTTGCAGAAACACCAGAGGAATTAAAGGTATCCTGACGAGAGCAAAAAGCTTGAAACCTTGGGTAGATGCCTACAAAAAACAAAAAAAAACAGTTATATTTAATAATTAAATAAATAAATAAAGCTCTTACAACTTGTAGTTGAGCACTGTGATTTCCTTATTTCATCTCGGAAAAAATTACCTATCTATCTATCTATCTATCTATCTCTCTCTATATATATATGTATATATATATACTAGCAAATATATGCACCCTCCGGGTGCAAGTATTTAAGTTTTAATATAATAAAATATCATGTTAAATTAGAAAAGCCAAAGAAACTGAATAAGAATTCAGATAAAAAATATTTGAACAGAGGGGGTATGATTGAAAAATAGAACAACTTTGAAACTAACTCTTCCATCATTTCCCCTTACACATGTCTTTCATTGGTTAATTTTCCTAAATTAACTATTTAGTTAAAATAAGGAGTAAAGAATAAAATTAGTTATTTCTTCTTTTTAATGAATTTCTTTTAAGATTTATCCCCGAGATCTTTTCTCATATTCATTGATATAAAACCAAACAATTAGAAATCAATAATACTAAGCATATATTTATTAAAATCAATTTTTTAAGATCAATATGCAAATTAGCCTTCCCATTCATACTGTAAACCTCTATTTTGTTGTATATATTAAATACAATCGCATGTTATTAGTATGTAGATATGGTCAACAGTGGCTTCGGCCTCTGGACCATTGATATAATTAACGGCGTCGATCCCAGAGGGCCACCCCCCCAGGCAACACCTGCCCCCTTGATTTAAACGGGCAGGGCTGGGTTTATTGCCCAGTGCCTGAGGCGCCCCCTTGAGGGGGAATGCCGACGGGATCGACGCAATTTTTCACCTGCCACCCCATGAGTCTCGGCTTGTGGGTGGTCCCACATAAATAGGGCCTTTGTGCCTGACCCGTACAAGTGGGGTACGTGGAAAATATCATGTAGATATGGTCAACAGTGTAAGTAATGTAAAACAATTTTGTTAATAATTGAAGTTTAAATAAAAATAAAATCATCGAGAATGTGATGTAAATAACTAAGGAAATTGTGACTTGAATAGTAATGTAGTTTCGGTTACAGACATAAAAACCCACAATCTCCATTATAATAAGATGTGTGTGTGTGTGTGTGTTTATGTGTATGTATGTCTCTCTCTGTCTGTGTATGTGTGTGTATTTGTTTTAAACGAAGGCTTTTAAAACCGAAAGCAATAGTACAAGAAACACTTATAATCTCAACAAAATAGAAAGGATATGGCATTTGAAGAATAGAAAAAAGAAAAAATGAGGTAGAAAATGTGAATAAAACAAAATGCAAAGAAAATGAAGTATGAATCTGGGAGAAGAAGCGAAGGAAATGTAACGAAAAAGTAGAAGAAACAAAAACCCTAATGTTCAAAGAAAGAACATTATAAATAAAAAAGAAAAAGAAGAAAAAAAGGATGAATGTAAAAATGAAAAAAGGAAGATAAAATGAAAGAATATACAACACGAAAAAAAATGAAAAGAGCTGAAAAAATTAATATAATAAAGAAACAAAAAAAACCCAGACGACCGTCAGGGAGAAATTGAAACATAGAGCAATTTGAAGAAGCCAAAAAGAAATAAAAAATCTAAAAATGGTAAATGTAGGAACACGCGAAGAATAAAAGACTCGTCGGTGCGGTAAATTAAAAAATAGATTCTTTTTTTTATATATATTTTTTTTTTTGGGGGGGAAAGACGAAGATGCTAAAAAATGTAACAATTAAAGAAAGAAAGAAATGAAACAAAGTGTAAGATGTTGTGCAACGAAGAAAGTCTAAGCAAAGGAAGAAAAAAATGTGACGAATACGTTATACAATAATAAAAAACAAGTACTCTTAGCTTAGAGCGGTCGTTAGTGTGTTCGTCAACCTTTACGTAGTTTTATCCTCACAGGAAGCGCGTGTAGTGTAACGGTTATCATTATAGGAAATAGACTCTACGTGTCGGGTTCTAATTCAGGAGGCGGCTGTCTACGTTTCTCTTCACCACAACCAGGATGTGACACAAGCTCAATTTTTAAGCGAAGTAGAACTGGCTGAAATTCATTTTTTTCCTCGTACACCGGTTGCCCCACCAAGGTTTAAACATCCCAATATGTCCTGACATTTTGCTATAGTTGGCAATAGCGCTATGTGAAATGCAAACAGTTTCATCCAGCCGAGTTCAAATCCTGGACTAGGCTATCTGCGTTTCCCTTCACCACAAGCAGGTTAAGAAACAAGGTCGATTTTTAAGAACTGGCTGATATTAAGAGTTTTTCTACTTCTAGAACGGTTGCCCCACAGAGATTAAAATTCCCAGCATATCCTGATATTTACCAAGTGCTGGTAAGGGTGCTATGGAAATGCAAACAGCTTCGTCTCGAATTTGAACTCGGGTTGGACGAGTCGATTTCCTACAACGATATATATATATATATATATATATATATATATATTAAATTAAAAAAATTAAAGGTTAACAGACAACACCAAAGTTACCTTATTTTTATTTACACTTGCGCTGTGATAGCCTTCAAAACCAACCACCAAACCAATATAAACACAATGCTTCACGCGAATTATAAAATCCTTATATATATATAAAGAAAATGGACTCTCCCGTCGATTTTCGACGCATGAGTGTTCATCCAATGAACAACCAACACAGTGATTTATTTATAGTGATGAAGGCTTGTGTCGGACCCATATATATATATATATATATATATATATATATATATATATATATATATATATACACACCAGGTTTAATACTGGAGTTCACTAATTCAGCGTGTGAATAGGACATTTTTTTATCTTTGTGTTAAAATGGGGAGCTGAAACATCTAAGGTTTGATCCCCGACAATTTCAAGATACCATATACTGATTTAAAACCTAAAATTAATAGATTCCTTCATACAAAATGGCAACAACACTGGAATAAAAACATCCACAATAAACTTTTCCTCATCAAACCCACTTTTGAAGCTGGAGACCAACTTTAAGGAAGTCTAGAAAGGAACAAGTCCTTGTGTCCCGATTACGCATTGGCCATACAAGACTAACGCACTCCCAAACAAGAAGAACAACCACAATATGGAACATGTCAAACACCTTTGACAGTTAAACACTTATTCATGGAATGCAGGTTTTTTGCTCACATCAGAAACCGTTATTTTAAAGCAAACAATATGAAAGATCTGTTTGAAAATGTCAACATGGAGGATATTCTCTCTTTTTTCAGAGAAATCAAATTATACCATATAATATAGACATGAAACAAATCAATACCATATAACATAATCCCCAATAATGCTACACATTTTTAAAACCAATTACTTAAAAGTATGAATATAAATACACGGTATGTATAACTTTCTAACCGTTAGGTATGACATAACCCCAGAAGGGTTGATATGCCACTAAAATCAATAAACAACACAACAACAAATAATATAAAAAGAGCCACATAGATAAAAATGAAGTAGAAACTATACCCGCGTACCAAGAATGCTTCACACACTAGATCACGCACATCCTTCTCAACACAACAGTATAGAAGGGATACCCACTATGGTGTAATGATCGCATAGGCCAAAATCTGACAGACGCCAGAAACTCTGCTTTTTGATTATCATTTTTTTAACGGCATATCAACCTCAGTGGGTCATTTAATGCCGACAAACTTGTGAAATAAAGTCATTCTTAATGCATAATACAATTTTGTTTATAAACTCATGTTTTTTCTATTTAACCCATAGATGGGACCCTAACAGGTACTACCACTCCGGGTCAGAGTGGACCAGGGAGCAATGGTGATGAAGGGCTGCTCCATTTTCCCCAAACCTCCAAAACTGGAACCTCACAATCAGATAGAGTTTAACGTCATTCCCAGGACATATAGACCCTCAGTCACCGCCTTCTAGCACCCATATGATAAAAAGGGGTTGAGATTTGCCATAAGGGCAATAGGGTTGGGAAAATCATATAGGTGCTAGGGCTTGACGTGACCAGCCTATTGATCACAGGGGGCCTTTCCGAACGCCCGTCTAGCCCAAGATAGGGCCAAAGTGGAGTATTGCAAGTCATGAACTGCTCATCCACCTGGATTCTGTCCTTAAGCATCACAGGCCGCCACCCACAGTCAACAGGTGGCTCCATTGGGGGAGTCTTACCCCTCTGCAGAGGTGCAGTCGGTGTATTCTCACGCCACAGCCGACAGGGCTCTTTGATTATTATAATGATCTAAGTAACGATTATTACTGAAGAATAAGAAGAATAGTTTTAGATTTATTAATAAAGTAAGTAAAGTAAAGTCGTCAGGGTGGCCTAAAGTCGGTATCAGCCAATCAGCGAGTGAGTCTATCCTTTTCAATAGCGCTAGACCAAGGAGATTGTTTTTTAGCATCTGAGGTGGAGCGCCACACCTACCATCATCTCCTTACTTTACCGCACAGATCCCTGTGCTACTCATACGCTGAGTTGGCGAGGGCCGGTATCGAACTAGGAACCTTGTGGTTTCTAGCCGAACGCTCTACCGACTGAGCTAAACCGGCCCTTACAAATTATAACTGAATAGAATGAATCACACAATATATTACCGGTTACAATAGCAAGAAGAAGTAAAGAAAGAAGATTTAAGAACAAAAATACGGATAAACTAAAAATTAGAATACGTTTGTTTTATATAATATATATTGTATGTATATATATATATATATATATATATATATATATATATAATACGGAAAGAGTCTAGAAATACATATGCAATATACATATGCAATATACATATGCAAATATATATATATATATATATATATATATATATATATATATATATATATTATATATAAAGAGAAAGTGAAAAGGAAAGAAATATAAAAGTCAAGGAGAAAAGTGGATTATTAATTATATGAAAGAAAAAAGTTCTGGCAGAAAGAAAGTCATTTAAATACGCCATTTTTTTTTTCATTTATTTTGTTTTTGAAAGTCGAAATCATTGGAGACGGTCTGCCTCTTTCGTGGTGAGATGATTACGAACGAAATTATGTTGGCTTCTTTTTTTAGAGCAGACGATTTCCATATTGCTCAAACACTAATAGCAACTTATGGTCCGATTGTGCCAGCAAATGGAGTCTACATCAACAATAGAAGACCAGAGGAGTGATTATTGAATTATACGTGACCACTTGCGCGAGTGTCTGCCAGAATGGCTTGAATAGCTATAGATTCCAGTTATATATAGCGGGTACGCTCGAAGATTAGCATTATATTAGTGAATTCTGTAAGTAATTACGTTTTACCAAAGAGGATATAAAAAATAAATAAAATATAAGTTGAATTTATTTAAATAGTACCATCAAAAACGTAACTTTTAATTATTGCAGCATAAAGGTATGTTTACGATTCCATGCTTATCTCTTTGCTTACGTTATGCCGCTCACAGCGGCTCTTCCACTCTGGCAGTGGCTCTCGCACTGTCACCTGTTTACACTAAAAAAAATCACTAGGTGACCATACCAGCTATCTTTTTTTGTCTGTGAATTAAACCTCGAGACAAAGAGGATATAAAAAAATTTTAAAAATTATTTAAATAGTACCATCAAAAACGTACCTTTTAATGATTGCTGCATAAAGGTATGTTTACGATTCCGTGCTTATCTCTTGGACTACGTTATACCGCTTACAGCGGCTCTCGCACGCTGGCAGTGGCTCTCGCACGTGTCACCTGTTTACACTGAAATAATAACACTAGGTGACCATACCAGCTATCTTTTGTTTTGTCTATGAATCAAACCTCGAGACAAAGAGGATATAAAAACAAAATATAAGTGAATTTATTTAAATAGTACCATCAAAAACGTAACTTTTAATGATTGCTGCATAAAGGTATGTTTACGATTCCATGCTTATCTCTTTGCTTACGTTATGCCGCTCGCAGCGGCTCTCCCACGCTGGCAGTGACTCTCGCACGTGTCACCTGTTTACACTAAAAAAAAATCACTAGGTGACCATACCAGCTATCTTTTGTTTTGTCTGTGAATCAAACCTCGAGACAAAGAGGATATATATAAAAAAATATTTAAATAGTACCATCAAAAACGTAACTTTTAATGATTGCAGCATAAAGGTATGTTTACGATTCCTTGCTTATCTCTTTGTTTACGTTATGCCGCTCACAGCGGCTCTCCCACGCTTGCAGTGGCTCTCGCACGTGTCACCTGTTTTCACTGAAAAAAAAACACTAGGTGACCATACCAGCCATCTTTTGTTTTGTCTATGAATCAAACCTCGAGACAAAGAGGATATAAAACAAAATATAAGTTGAATTTATTTAAATAGTACTATCAAAAAGGTAACTTTTAGTGATTGCAGCATAAAGGTATGTTTACGATTCCATACTTATCTCTTTGCTTACGTTATACCGCTTACAGCGGCTCTCCCATGCTGGCAGTGGCTCTCGCACGTGTCACCTGTTTACACTAAAAAAAATCACTAGGTAACCATGCCAGCTATCTTTGTTTTGTCTGTGAATCAAACCTCGAGACAAAGAGGATATAAAAATAAAATATAAGTTGAATTTATTTAAATAGTACCATCAAAAACGTAACTTTTAATGATTGCAGCATAAAGGTATGTTTACGATTCCATGCTTATCTCTTTGCTTACGTTATACCGCTTACAGCGGCTCTTCCACTCTGGCAGTGGCTCTCGCACTGTCACCTGTTTACACTGAAAAAAAAAATAGGTGACCATACCAGCCGCCTTTTGTTTTGTCTGTGAATCAAACTTCGAGACAAAGAGGATATAAAAATAAAATATAAGTTGAATTTATTTAAGTAGTACCATCAAAAACGTAACTTTTAATTATTGCTGCATAAAGGTATGTTTACGATTCCATGCTTATCTCTTTGCTTACGTTATGCCGCTCACAGCGGCTCTCGCACGCTGGCAGTGGCTCTCGCACATGTCACCTGTTTACACTAAAAAAATCACTAGGTGACCATACCAGCCATATTTTGTTTCTCTGTGAATCAAACCTCAAGACAAAGAGGATATAAAAATAAAATACAAGTTGAATTTATTTAAATAATACCATAAAAAATGTAACGTTTAATGATTGTAGTATCTTACTATAATGGAAATTCGGTGTGTATCTGTTTGTAACCAAAACTATGTCACTGCTTGCGTCACAACACCCCTCAGGAATTTACGTAAGTTTATCAAAAAGTATTAGACTTATATTCAAGATCATTAATACACAGAATAAATCTTATTTATTAAGGATGCCTCTATGAAAATCTGAGTTAGATCTTCCTCAAAACATCTCGTGTTATCAGTGCATTTTAAAATCATGCAATTTGCCTTATATATCACTAAGAAATAAAGGTTTACCTAAAATATGGTGTGGTTAATCTGCAGATTGGTTTTAACAAAACCGGGTTTAATAAATAATTACTTGGTGTTATTGATCCCTTATATTATTGTTTTATTCTTCAACGTATTAAAATCAATACAATGAATGATTTTATATAGAAACCAAGTAAAATATAATCAAAATAAATGTAAATCTTTTATATGCGTTCTTTTCAATTTCGTTAGTCTTTCTAATTTAATATATTTTATTACATTAAACGTTAAATACTTACGCCTGGAGGGCGCATATTCTTGCTAGTTACGGTAAGGTATATTTCCGATTCCATGTTTAACTGTTTGCTTACTTTAAACCATTCACAGCAGCTCTCGCTCGTGTCACAGTAAAATCACTGGGTGACTACCCCTGCTATCTTTTGTTTTGTGTGTGAACCAACCCTGAGACTGACGCTAGGGAACCAGTTGAAAATTTGGTACAGCCGTGGGGAAAATTTGGTAGACAAAAAGTTAAAGAAATCTGATGTTTCCCCCAAAACGAACCTAACATTATTAACAAACCCTCTGCACGAGCAGCATGTGACACAAGATCAATTTTTTTTTTGAATTCAGAGTTTTTTAGGTGGAGTTTAACAGGTTTGAATTCAGAGTTTTTTAGGTGGAGTTTAACAGGTTTTGAATTCAGAGTTTTTTTAGGTGGAGTTTAACAGGTTTGAATTCAGAGTTTTCCTACTCCCTTACTGGTTGCCAAACCAAGGTTAAAGTGCACAGCCTGCCCTGCTGTTTACCCATACATGGAGGAAGAACAGATGGATGAATACATTTCCCAACGGTATTAGCGCTATGTGAGATGTCCTCGTCTAGGATTTGAACTCGGATCGACGAGTCCATCTCTTACGGCTATATCCATTACACCACGCGCCTCCATAATGAAAAGTATATGTTCTAGTGATTGAAATAAATAAAGATCTTTACGTGATAAATGAGCATGGAGAATGTGGAAGAGCCTCCCGTCCTAACAATCTTATCTATTCTTGGTTTGTTGGGCTGTAGTAATTGAAACTTTATATGATTACACTACGATATAAATGGCAACTTCTGCCTGTCTGTGTATAACCTTTTGGTCCCTACACCGGGGATCCGATCATCAGGACAGTTTACAGAGATGTTAAGCTAATATTCAGGAACAGGACTGACTAAGTGGATTACACTAAATGTCAGCAACCTCTGTAGATATCTTTACGATGCAGGAGGAAAGTGAAAGCATTTTAGTGAGAGAGGCAGAAGTGAGTTTGTACTGACATCAGTAAAAAATAAAAATAACAAAAATAACAAAAACATCTGGGGATACCGGATTTTCTATCATGTTACAAAAATATTGCGAAACCTTCGACTCAACCTCGTCTAACAGCAGAATACATGATGAAAATAAAGTGTTACCTTACCGAATTTTGCATCGTGCTAATGTTGCATACCCTTTCTTACTTCTTTTCTCTGGTCGTATTTTCTTCTGGCCGGCTTTGCTATTCTGATCGTCTATCTTGGTCTGGTCTCTTCTAAGGTCTGGACTTTGTCTTGGGGACTTCGTGTCTGGTCTTCCATTTGGGATTTCTCTTTATCAGAAGCCCTGTGTCATTGGTAGTTTTTAGATAATAACACAAGACTTCGATTTACTTAGATCATACTTTATTTCGAAATCCCCAACAATCTGCGCAGATGGACGGCGGCGTATAATACGCGACTTACAGCCTTCGGGCTCGGCTCCTACCTTCTAACTGAGTCTTACTTACTATCCTTAAACCGGAAGACAGGGTCTTCTATGCCTTCCGGTTCTCACGATTTATCCCCGGAAGGCAAGGTGAGAGTGAGGTCAAGCCTTGTCACTCATCCTTCAAGGCCGTGGGCTGTAGCTTATAACGGCCATTTTGATTTCTACATTATTGCCATAAAATTAGGTATCTAATAATTATGTAACACTAACAAAATATTACGAACATTTTGACTCAACCTTGTCTAAACTGGAGAATACCTGATGCAAATTTCAGTATTATTTTAAAGAATTGTGTATCGTTACTAAAATATTGTAAAACTTTAGATTCGCCCTCGTCTAAACTGAAGAATAGTAAGTGAAAAAAATCGACGGAGTGACCTATTGTCGGTATCAGCCAGACAGCGAGTGAGTCTATCCCCTTTTTCCTAGCGCTAGACCAAGGAGATTGTTTTTGGTTTCTGAGCTGGAGCGCCACACCTACTATCAGCTCCTTACTTTACCGCACCGATCCCTGTGCTACTCATACGCTGAGTTGGCGAGGGCGGGTATCGAACTAGGAACCTTGTGGTTCTATCGACTGAGGTAACCTGGCCCTTTAGTGAAAAAAGTCGACGGAGTGACCTATTGTCGGTATAAGCCAGACAGAGAGGGAGTCTATCCCCAATTCCCTAGCGCTAGGCCAAGGAGATTGTTTTTGGTTTCTGAGTTGGAGCGCCGCTCCTACCATCAGCTCATCACTTTTCCGCACAAATCCCTGAACTACTCATACTCTGAGTTGGCGAGGGCCGGTATCGAACTCGGAACCTTATGAGTTAAAAATAAATTTAGTGCCACCTTACGGAATTTTGCATCACTTTACCAAAACATTTGGATACTTTCGACTCACCTTAGTCTTAAATGTAGTGTGTAGAGATGTCCAACATATCTAATTCCGGTTCCGACCGGGGGGTCCAGTGGCTTCAGCCCTGGACCTTACTGTTACATAATCTATGCATAGATTATTGTCAACCCCCTGTATTTCTGAAGGGATGGCACCTTTTCATATCACGGGCGGGACTTTCCATGGAATACTACAGAAAGCCCGCGAAATACGTGAAGTCACGTGGGACCTGGTTGGCTCTCAGTTTCAGCTTGGACGTCAGGCAGAGAAGATGTACTGCCTTAGCTGGAGCTCACTGCACACACGCGTTATGTTAGTTAGATGAAAAATGTTTAGTTAAGTAAATAAAGGTTTAAATAAATAAAATGGTTTTGTGGTTGATGAATGTCTGGGCAACAAGACTGATCTAGAAGAAGAAATGAATTAAGTGCGACCGATCACCCAGACGAAGTCCAGACGCTAGAAGAAGAACGTAAGATACCAAAGATGAGCAAAAGAATAATAGAAGTGTTACATAATGACCGTCCCAGCACCTATATTTGTGGCCTTGTCCCAGACTCGGAGAAGCCTTAAAACAAAAATTTATTCCCGATCCTCTGTTACCTTGGGTGGCCTTTGAAGAATCACCGAAAAAGAAATAAAATCTTTTAACGAGATATTGGTGACACTAGGTCTTCGTTTAAGGAAAATCCAGTCTTTTCGACGACCAATGGTCCTTTGATCTGAAAGGCCGTGAACTCTTTTGATCTGAAAGGCCGTGAACTCTATTTGACCAGAATGATTCGAACGAATAGAAGAATATTCTATTCTTTCGAGAAAGAGCTAGATGGTTCCAAAAAAAGATCTTTCTGGAAAATTACTTTGAGATAGTATTTAAGAAACCCGTCAGTAGATTTGGCAGGCAGTCAGTTAGGAGAGTCAGAGCGAGTGACACAGTCGGCCGGAGAGGCAGTGATCGTGGGTTAGTCGAGGCCGTACGGAGTTTGGGAACTGTAGTCGCTGAAGACCAGAAGCGCTGGCCTGTTGTTATTGTTAAGAAAAGCTTGTGACCGGGAAGTTTACAAAGAACTAAACCCGAAGTTGAATCCAGTTAAAATACACTTCTTGTTAAGATAAATATTATTAGACTTGACTCTCTCTCTCTCAAAAAGTGCATTGAAGTTTTTATTCCAATAAACTTCTGAAAAATAAATACGGTATTATCGTATCTTTTTATGAATGGAATCTCTACCCAAACAAATAGTAAAGATACTATGATAGTATCGTAAATGGGACGACCACTAGACACCCGTGGAGAAAGCCAAATTGACCGTGACTAAAAACCCATGGTCGTGAAACTTGATACCAGTTTGCTGACCATAAAAGAAAGAAGTGTGGAAGAATTTGGGGCTTGAAGGCTGACTACTAGAGATTCTGTGTGGAGTTGTAAACAAGCGAGCGTAGTCAACCCCTGATACGCGACCGTACAAGTATACGATTTAGTAACGGTGAACAACCCGCTACGTTACATATGTCTATTTAGTGCCGTAAAAGAAAAGGCGTTACGTAACAGAAGTAAGAAAGGAAAGAAAGGGTATACCACACTTACAAGCTAACATCGTTGATCCCAGGGAGCCATCTCCCCAGGCAACACCTGTCCTCTTGATTTAAAAGGACAGGGCTGTGTTTATTGCCCAGTGCCTGAGCCCCCCCCCTTTGAGGGGGAATGCCGACGGTATAAACGTATTTTTTTCACCCGCCATTCATGAGTCACGGATTGTGGGTGCTCCCACATTAATAGCTTCTTGTGCCTAACGTGTCCACGTGGAGTACGTAGTAAATATCTAGTCTTAACTGCAGAATGCATTCAGTGTTACCTTGACTTGGAAAGATACCAATAAACATTGCACAAGTACGAAAAATAATTTATAAAAATGTGAAGCACATTGTGTAACCCAATCACCGTTGAGCTGTAAATAGTAAATGTCTTTTGCGTAAGCCAGACATGTGTAATTCGTCCATTCTTAGTAAACGGAATGAAGAGAGAGAGAGAGAGAGAGAGAGAGAGAGAGGGGGGTGAGGGGAGAGAGAGAGAGGGAGGGAGGAAGACAGAGTGATTTTGTTGACCTCTTAAAAATGATCGATTGCGCCTAGGATCAAACAGCTGGTATTGACAGGAAAATCGATTAAACTGAACTTGATTAGAAACATCAAAATGCAGTTTGGAAATCTGGTTTAAACTATTGAATTTTCGACCGAAACTTTTGGTAAAATGCTTTGCAAAAATTTAAAAAGAAAAGAAACTCAATTCCCAGAAAAAAAAATTTCCACGCAAAGCTGCTACTATATACAACCAATGGAGGAGCGTGGTCTAATGGTTAGAGTCATAGGAAGTGGACTCGTCAACCGGAGTTCAATTCCTGGACGAAGCTGTTTGAATTTCACATAGCGCTAATACCTTGGGAAAGGTATGAATCCAATTCTCCCTCCAGCTATGGGTAAATAACAGCGTAGACTGGACTCTTTAACTTTGGCTAGGTAACCAGTATAGGAGAAGGAAAACTCTGAATTCAAACCTGTTAAACTCCGCTTAATAAATTGACCTTGTGTGGCATCCTGCTCGTGCGGAGAGGTTGGTAATATATATATATATATGCAACCAACTATTATTAATAATTTACTCCTTGCGAGTCTTTCAGTAGAGGTCAAGAGACAGCAAGTACTCCTCTCCAGTACTCTTCTAAGTATAATACTCGATTGGTTAGGAAGAAAGAGGAAGAGCTCTCAAAATAGTTTTGCCTAACAAGAAGAGTGTCCCTTTGATTTAAATCCAGTATTTTATTCTCCTAGACTGGTTGCCATACAAAGCTTAAAGAACCCAGTCTTCCCTACTATTTATCTATAAGTAAGTGGTCAGGGTGGCCTAAAGTCGGTATCAGTCAATCAGCTAAGGAGTCTATCCCCTTTTCACTAGCGTTAGGCTAAGGAGATTGTTTTTACATCTGGGGTGGAACGCCACGCCTACCATCAGATCCTTACTTTACCACACAGATTCCTGTTCTACTCATATGCTGAGCTGGCGAGGACCGATATCGAACCAAGAACCTTGTGATTCCTAGCCGAACACTCTACTGATTGAAACTATTTTGTTCGTCTTGGAATCATTTATATACACATAAAATCACACATCTAAAATGTGTCTATTTAAGATTAATAATATTATAATATATTATATTATTATGTATTTGACTCTCTCTCTCTCTCTCTCTCTCTCTCTCTCTCTCTCAATCGCTCTCTCTCTCTCTCTCTCTCTCTCTCTCACACTCGAGTCTTCTTTCTCTCATGTATATACCCGATGTTCGACGTACGATGTTTTAAGGGGTATACAACAAGTATAGCAACCAACTATATCAGCACCACATTTCATTTTAGAATTGAAAATTCGAAGGTAACAAAAATGATAACAATATCCTTGGTACCACCAATTTTCCCTTTGAAATTTACCCCCCCCCTATATTTAACAAAATGAAACTTGCATACAAATCAATATTATCTTGAATTTTTTTTCCATTCAAAAGACGAAACTTTAAACAAGCTTCTGATGATTTTAGAAAGTTTTTGAAGCTTAAGAAAATAATGGAAATTATGATTGAAAAACAATATTTTCATTGTTGCACCGTTAGATCAACTGAATTTTAACGTAGCCAAAATCAAGTTACGTTTACTATTTTCTTTGTCTTTTATTTCCACAACGTTTGAAAATTGTTAGTATTTGATAGGAATACTTGAAACGTTATATCTGTGAAAATTATTTGGATCAAACATCGGTATTAAATGACCCATAAGGTATTGATATGCCGTGGCACATAATAAAAACAAACTCAAACTAATATCATCAGGTGAAATCTTTAGTATTACATAGGAATATTTGAAAGGTTATAACTACTAGCAAAAGAACACACACCAGGTGGTGTAAAAATACATTTTTGAAATATATTGCCTGAGTTGGGTGGGAAAACTAAATAATTAAATAAAACGTTTAGTTTTAAAAAATATTACATACATAATAAGCCTCATATTAATTCCACTCCCATTAGATATTTGTTTTGTTTTACGACAGTATGGACCCCCAAAAGGTTTCTAAACATTTCTGATTTAATTATTCAGACTATTATCTTAAATTAAAATTCGTACGAGTAAAATGTACTTTACTCTGATTTCATAAAATTAAATAAGGGAGGTGTTGACTGAGTAAAATTATATTTACCCTAATATATATATATATATATCTATATATATATATATATATATATATATGCTTGAAGTCAATTACAATGCGTATATCGCATACAATTCGATAATTATAGAATATAATAATGACAAGTGAATTTCGGTAAAGAATTATTCTGTGTGTAGAACATCGTACAGACTGTTTGTTATTATTCACTCAACGTCCCCTTACCTCATATGTTAGAGACGTATCAGTATCATTGGCAGGTTAATTTCACAGGGATTTTCCCGTGCTGTGTCGTGGCCGAAGCAGTATGGTTTCTGACTATCTTTCTGAAGTCCCGATTTCGATTTCTGTCGGAGGGAAATCGTTAGTATACATCGCTGATGAGACTTAATAAAGTTGAAACAGTCTGTACGATATTCTACACACAGAATAATTCTTTACCGAAATTCACTTGTCATTATTATCTTATATAATTATCGAATTTTATGCGATATGCGCATTGTAATTGCCTTCAAGCAAAAAATATAAATAATAATATATACTTTATTCAACAATGCTTCTAAAATAAACAAACATCCAAAAATCTTATATATATATACATATATATTTATCTTTTTTTTTCTTTTTTTTAAATTGGCAATTGTCTGGATTTCCTAGAATAACCCCATTTATTATATTCTTGCAAGGAACAAAAGAGGGAAAAAAGAACCGATGCGAAATGTACGCAGTGACGATCTCAAACTTTGTAAAACTTACAGACCACCTGAAACCTTCCACTTATTTCCTAATATTTTTTATTATATTTATTTTATTTTTATTTTTTTGGAGAATTACATAAAATTACAAGAAAAGCAAGAATTTGTCTGGTATTACTTTGGTACGCATGAGGGAAGTTACTAGTTTGCGTTTAATTTTTTTTTTTTTTTTGTTTAGTCGATCTAAAGACGGCATACGTAGCGACCACTTCTCTCTCCCGAATGCGCACAAAAGGCAAAATAGCTTTAGAAAGAAAACAAAAAATGAATAAATATATATGTCGACACCGAAGCAGCAGAAATTCTATTAGACGAACATAGCACGTGAGAGTGTTCATTGTTTTATTCAGCTGAGATTTGCAACATTTCCCGGTGAAGAAGTCGGACGACCTGAACAATTTCGCCAGAGATTATTGTCTGCTCTATGTATGTAAAGCACGTAGGATGAAGCGAAAAAAATTTACAAGGGAATTGCAGTAATCTTAATCAATATACAAGAGAAATTCAAAGAATTCAAAGAATCTTCGTTGTGAGTCGTTAACGAGATAAACGTAACGTTGCGGTTCGCTTGCGGAAAAGTCGGCGGAGACAAATACGGAATGAAGAGACGATGATGAGTTTTATCTGGAAAAGGGACGAAAAAGTCAGACATGTAGTCACAGAAAAAGATCCCGTTCACTCTATTAATTTTGTTACAATTTGTTGTTGTGTTCTTCTGAACTGGTCTCAAAACCAGATAGACATGATGCTGTATTTTAGAGAGGAGAGATTACATCTGGAAACAAAACTGACACGTAGTCACTGAAAAAGCCAGACACGTAGTCACAGGAAAAAATGTCTCTCACTCTATAATCTTTGTTACAGCTTTCTTCTGAACTCTTCTTGTTAAGTATCTGGCCGCCATCCTTGGCCAGTTGGAAAGAACTCAAAGTAAATAAGTAAGTAAGTCCTGAGCTATAGAATCCTTTGGTAAGTGAATAAGTCCCGTGATAGAGAATCCTTGGTAAGTGAATAAGTCCCGTGATAGAGAATCCTTTGGTAAGTGAATAAGTCGTATGGTATAGAATCCTTTAGGTCCGACGTCCAAGAAGATCCAAGTAGTAGTGAGCTAAGATTAGAATCAGCCAGTATAAATAACAACAACAGCAGCAGAGCACTGCCAGTGATTGGACAATAGTGGTCACGTGCTTATCGGCGAGTCTATAAGTAGAAGTGACCATTTACCACACACCTTATATCAGAAAGATGCCAACACTTCTCATAAACAGAAAGGTGTGAAGCGGTATTATCGAGTATAGGATTGTTGCTTTAGAAAGACATTTGATTGGCTTGCTGTTGTTTTTTGGTTATAAAGGCGTGTGCCAGATGTTCACTTCTACTTATAGACTCGCCGATAACCATGTGATCAATCTATTGACCAACCACTGGCAGTATTCTGCTGCTGATATTATTATTTATACCGGCTGTTCTGGTCATATCTACGCATATTGCTTTGAACCTTCGTGGACGACGGAACATAGGATTATATCACTGGACCTTTCACACTACGTAGGATTCCAAAACTTAAGAATTATTCACTTACCAAAGAATTCTATAGCTCAGGACTTACTTACTTTAAGTCCTTTTCAACTGGCCAAGGATGGCGGCCAGATACTTAACACTTGCATATGCAGCTTCTTAGATCATTATTATGGCTATACCAAGAATCAGATTAAATGGCTGAAACCGTCTTTTACATTTTTGCATTTCATCTTGGACGATTTGGACGGTATCATTCTTAACCATAGGGTGTTGCAAGATAACGGTCGTAAAATTAAGGAAAACGAGTATTAATATATAAATAGCTATTTTTAATAAACCGTTATTAATGATGATGATGATGATGATGATGTCTTCTTCTTCTTTTTGTTTTTCAACCTGGTGCAATATGTGCGTCCCAGGACACATTATATCAAAAACCTCTCAGCATCACTATATATATATATATATATATATATATAATATATATATATATATATAAAAAGATGCTTATGAATATTTAATAACGGCAATCATTGAGAATATAAAGTACCTAAGGGAATTGTGACGTTGGAGCTGACGTACCTTTGGTTACAAACGCCAAGTTCTTAAACTGTAGTTTATTTTCAGTTACAGATCAAATAGATATCTATAGTTATTTGTATTAGATAGGATTACTTAATCTAATATGCAAATTATTGACATTTAGAATAGTTACTTGAAGCTATAATCGTTTACTAAGGATTATTATTAGTTACATAAAACCATATGACTATGCGCAAAAATGACTATTATTAGATATTAATAGTTCTTTGAAAACTTTAATTATTAGTATTAGATAGGAATACATGAAACCATACAACTTCGTGTTAATTATTTGTATTACCGGGGAATACATAATATTATATAATGGAAAATTATTTCTATCAATAATAGTTACTTGAGGTTATAATTGTTTACTAAGGATTGTTACTTTAAAATATATGATATCATTATTATTATAACTATTATTATTATTAGACAGGAATACAGGAAACCATAGAATTGTGTGCGTATTGTTTGTATTAGATACGAATGCTAGATATCATATAACCGTGTGCGTAAAAATCTGTTAAGAAACAATTACACAAAGTAAATAACACGTACACGTACAGCCAAGGCTTGGCAGTCTTTTCTGTTGGATCTTCCGACTGGTGCAACCATCAAGTATGAAGTTCTCCAGTTTTTCGGTTTTTCGATGCAAAAAACGAGATTGTTCCTGAGTCTGAGAAGGTTCCCGAGTCTGACAAGAAATACCTGAAGAAGGCCGGAGGGCATATCGACCGAAACGTTGTACCGATAACAATACAGATGATGACAATAGTCCTAATAATCCAAATAATACAAATTATCAAGCCTCATCTAAAAAATTCAACGAAATAATATTATTTTATTGTAATAATAACATACAACGTTACAAACAGCTTTGTTCTGTATCAGTTAAATCATAAAATCATATACTGAACCGAGCCTTTTAAAAATGTAGAAAGTTATATTCTTTTGAGAGTATAGCTTGAGTCTCCATAATAATAACATAGTAAAAAAGTCGGTGCAGTGGCATATTCTCGGTATCTAGCGGATAGCGAGGAAGCCTGTCCCCTTTTACTAGCGCTAAACCGAAGAGATTATTTTTGCGTCTAAGTAGGGGTGACACACATATTATCAGCTGCCCAATTTACCTCACAGGTCTAACTTGTGCTACTAATTCTCTGAGTTGGTGAGGATAAGGATTGAACCTGGACCTTGGGGTTCCTAGACGGAAGTTCTACTGACTCAGCTAAAAGTAAATTGTGGCAACCTTCAACACCTGCTGTACTATGCAAATAAGAAACGATTAACATACCGTTTTGTTTACCATCACATTACTATTAACCATGTTCCAGAAATTAAAATACGCTGACTGTATCCCCTAGCAGTGGGTTTGGTTTGGTTGGTTTTGTTTTACGGCATAGCAACTATGGTGGGTGATTTAATGCTGATAAAGTTTTGAAATAAATCAATTCTTAAAGGATACCCAATTCTTTTAAATACATTTTTTAACCCATAGATGGGACCATAAAAGGTACTACCACTCCGGGTCAGAGTGGACCAGGGAGCAATAGTGATGAAGGGGTGTCCACATTCCCCAAACCTCCAAAACTGGAACCTTACCATCAGATAGAGTTTAACGTCATTCCCAGGACATGTAGACCCGCAGCCACCGCCTTCTAGCACCCATATGATAAAAAGGGTCTGGGGCTTGCCATAAAGGCAATAGGGTTGGGAAAATCATATAGGTTCTATGGCTTGACGTGACCAGCCGATTGATCGGAGAGGGCCTCTCCGACCGCCCTTCTAGCCTAAGTAAGGGTCTAAGTCGAGTGTTGCAGGTCATGGACTGCTCATCCACCAAGACTCCATCCTTAAGCATCACGGGTCGCCACCTACGGTCATTTGGGGGAGTCTTACCCCTCTGCAGAGGTGCAGTCGGTGCATTCTAACGCCGCACCGACAGGGCGGATCAGTTTGTGAAACTTTAACAATTTATTATAAACAAATCTTTTTGATAGTTTTTTTCCACGTAGGTGAAAGTATTAAAACCAGTCTGGTCACATGTGCAGCACATTTTCATAGATTCTGCTGTTTTCTAAGATTTGTAAACAACATACCGCAGGTGACTGGGTACAAAAAACAAACAAAAAACAAACATGAAACTTCAAAACAGTTTTCAGATTTTTTTTTTATACGGAGTAAAAGATGCCGTTAGGAAGTGTACATGTACAGATGTAATTAAGTGTGTTAACTTGTTAGGTAAGTGTTTAAATTCAATCCTTTAGGAGTAAAATGCAGTATGAGATGTGTTTAACAAAAAAAAAGAAAAAAAGAAAGAAACAAAATAAGGAAGAATACGGAAAAGTAAGTGCTTAATCTTATCGTAGAAATATGAACAGACTGGGAAAGAAAGAAAGAGAGAAAGAGAAAGAATGGAGTATTAAGAAGTGTTTAATTTTATTTAAAATATACGGTTCGACTGAGAAAGAAAGAATTATTAGAAATTGCTTAACCCTATTAGAAAGATATTGAAAGAAAGAAAGAAAGAAAGAAAGAAAGAAAGAAAGAAGATAGGAGAAGAAAGAAAGAAGAAGGAAGTGTGAATAAGTGTTTTAATTAAATTCTATTAGAAAAACATTTCAACTGGAAAGGAAGAAAAAGAAAGAAAGAAAGAAGTATTGAAAAGTCCTTAATTTTTTCTTTAGAATATACGGTTAGACTGAGAAAGAAAGAACGATTAGAAATTGCTTAACTCTATTAGAAAGATAAAGAAAGAAAGAAAGAAAGAAAGAACGATTAGAAATTGCTTAACCCTATTAGAAAGAGAAAGAAAGAAAGAAAGAAAGAAAGAAAGAAAGAAGTATTGGAAAGAGCTTAATTATACTTAAAATATATGTTTCGACTAAGAAAGAAATATTAGAAATTGCTTAATTAAACCAGTCTAGGAGAAGGAAACCACTAAACTCAAACCTGTTAAACTCCGCTTAAGAAATTGACCATGCGTTGCATAATGGTTAGAGTCATAGGAAATGGACTCGTGGACCCAAGTTCAAATCCTAGAGGAAACTGTTTGCATTTCACATAGCGCTAATACCTTTGGGAAAGGTATGAATCCAACTATACTCCCTCCAGCTAGTAAGGCAACCTGTCTAGGAGAAGGAAAACTCCGAATTCAAACCTGTTAAACACCGCTTAAGAAATTGGCCATGTGTCGCATTACTTCACGTGCGAGAGGGTTGGTAAATATATACATACCCGCTATATCGGGTAAATAAACGGCGAGAGAGAAAGAGACAGACAGAGACAGAATAAGAAATAATTTTATATACCCGTTGTGTCGGGTATATAAATGGAGAGAGAGAGACAGACAGACAGACAGACAGAAAGATACTGAAAGAAAGAAAGAAAGAAAGAAAGAAAGAAAGAAAGAAGTGTGAATAAGTGTTTAATTAATTCTATTAGAGAGACATGTTTCCACTGGGAAAGGAAGAAAAAGAAAGAAAGAAAGAAGTATTGGAAAGAGTTAATTTTATTTAAAATATATGGTTAGACTGAGAAAGAAAGAAATATTAGAAACTACTTAACCCTATTAGAAAGATATTGAAAGAAAGAAAGAAAGAAAGAAAGAAAGAAAGAAAGAAAGAAGTGTGAATAAGTGCTTAATTCTATCAGAGAGACATGTTTACACTGGGAAAGGAAGAAAAACAAATAAGTATTAAAAAGTGCTTAGTTTTATTTAAAATATACTAGAAGCGGCTACTCAGCATCGCCTGAGTAGAAGGGGAGGGGTAAAAAAGGTTGCTTCGTAGATCCATTATTACTGAATCGTGGGCTGGATCCTCACAGGATGCTCCATTAAAATCCCTATGTAAAAAAGACCTTGCGTTGATCTAGACACTCTGAAAAGAAGAATTAATGTCTATTATTGGAAATATTAAATGCAAAAAAGTTTTCCATGCTGTTATCATTTACTTTTTATCTTTTAATCATCTTCACGAATATAAATCAAATCTTCATTATTTTTGCTCAAAAACCAAGCCCTGGTGATATTTAATGTGTATATATATATATATATTTACTTTGTCGTTAATTGTTTTATTTTCGAAGTTTCCTCTGTACATACAAATACAAACAACTGCCCTTTATATATGTATAGATATAGATAAATATAAAATGAGATTGTAGGAGAGAAAGAGAGAAACATTGGAATATACTTAAGTTTATTAGTTAGGCGTGAATTGGTGGTTATCTAATAAAGTGTGACGGAGAACGAAAAAGAGCAAGACTTTGTCTTGCCTGCCGGGATCGAACCCGCGTCCGCCCGCATGCAAAAACAAATGCAATCTAGCTACTGGACGGATGCGAGGTTCGACATGTGCCCGGGTGTTTGGTTTTTATGTGTACTTAAAATAACCAAAGCGAGTGAGGAGGAAACGGTGTTCTTTTAGAAGAGAAGATCGAAAGCTGAGGACTGAGATTCTTTTGAAGTTTTCCTTACAGTTGGGAGAGAATTAGAGTAATATAACTTTTGAATTTTTTGCCCCCCCCCCTTTCGAAAGAGGAACATTAAAAATATAGTTACAATTACAATCAATCATTTACAAATGAATCAAATTTTGGCATTAAATAACCAAAAAGGAGTTGGTATGCCATTAAACAAATAAACCAAACCAAACTAAATCAAACTTGGGCAGAGAATTAGAGTAATATAACTTTTGAATTTTTTGGCCCCCCTTATCGAAAGATAAAGTTAAGTATATTCCATATTAAATCATGAATTGGTCTTTTAATGGATGAGGGAGATATAAATTTACAACTGGACTCAAACCCAATGGATTATATTGTCTATTCTCATTGCGCAATTACCGAAGCCATAGAAATACGCGGAAAAAGTGACACACATAATATCTGCTAGTAAGAACTCTGCATTATTGCTTACCTTTGAGTATTTTTTTTCCTTCTCAGTCCACGCGACGATTTCTCTCACTCCTGTCCCCGGCAAGCCCCAACTGTAATTAATTAAATTAACTACAAGACTTTTATTTATTGATCAAGATTTATATAGTCTAGCACATATCTTATTCACCGCGCGGGTGAATTTCAACCTCAGCAGAGAGGAGCAGATGCTCTCTGCTCCAACGTCAGGTTGAAACTAAATCTCTAAACTAACTAATCACGTAACGCGCGAGATTCGCGGCTTTGGGGGTCAAGGTTAGTAACAGTCCTGGTGAATTTCCACTGGCCACTTTGAATTCTCACTACAGGGTCTGTCAACAATTTATGGTACCTCATAAGTTGAAACAGGTGGAGTAGCCTATCGTCGGGATCAGTCGGACTGCAAGGGGTGCATCCTCTAAAAATGTATTTATTAATAAACATAATGATAAATTTAGCAATATATAGAGATTATGACGCTAACAATCTTCCACGAAATAGGCCGCCCTGTCGGCTGGGGCGTTTGAATGCACCGACTTCACCTCTGCAGAAGGGTAAGACTCCCCAAATGGGGCCACCTGTTGGCCGTGGGTAGCGATACGTGATGCTTATGGAGAAGAACCCAGGTGGTTGGGCAGTCCATGACTTGCAATACTCCACTTTGGTCCTTTTTTCGGATAGACAGATGGCCGATCAATCGGCTGGTCACGTCAAGCCCTAGCACCTATATGATTACCCCAACCCTATTGTTCTTATGGCAACCCCAGCCCATTTAAACATATGGGCGCTAGAAGGCTGTGGTTGAGGATCTATATGTCATGGGAATGACGTTAATCGTGAGATTCCAGTGTTGGAGGTTTGGGGAATGTGGAGTGCCCGTTCATCACCATTGCTCCCTGGTCCACTTGACTCAGAGTGGTAGTACCTGTTTGGGTCTTATCTATGGGTTAAATAGAAAAATGCATTTATAAAAAATTGTATTATCCATTAAGAATTGATTTATTTATAAAATTATATTTATGAAAAAAACAAATTGAGTATCCATTAAAAATGAATTTATTTCAAAATTTTTTCGGCATTAAATGACCCATTGAGATTGATATGACGTAAAACAAAACAAACCAAACCAAAGGAAATAGCATCAAATTTTAGAATCTCCTTCTGCATGCATTGATCACTTAGCTAGTATTTAACTTCCAAGTCAGCTTTTTAAAAAAAGACAGTAAAAGTGACGTTGTATGAGAGGAAATGTATTTTCTAGGAATGTCTTCAACATACTACTTTTCTTGGCAAACAGACTTTCGCCTGAAGCATGCGAACTACAACTGTTTAAACTGGTAGGAAAGCGAACTGAAAACACCTGCACACTCCTGAATAAAATACCAGGCCAAAAATTAACAACTAAATAAAGCTAACTTTACGTTTTCTTGCCGGCTTAAGTAAAACTCATTCTAAACAAATCAATTGATGAGACTTTGAGTTCTGTTTTTTTTATTATTTTTTTTATTTTTATTTTTATTTTTTTGTGTTTTCTGGTTGGTTAAAAGATTTGAACACAAGATTAAATGACGTTTTTTTGCCGTCAGCGTTCGCGCGCTTTTCTTTTTTGTTGTTGTTGTTGTTCTTTTTTGTTCTTTTTTTTTTTTTTTTCATTGGGGACTGTAAAGATAGATGCCTCCTCTGGTTGATGTAAGTCGAGATGCGATCAAATTAGATTAGCAGAGGAAAAGAGGAACAGAACGAAAAACAATTCGGTCTTTTGAGAAACGTTGCAAAAACATAATAGCATTTAACAGGAGAAGAGTCAGAGTCAGCGGGAGTCCTTGTGGCGTAGTGGCTAGCGTACTGGACGGCAACAACATAGTAATGTCATATACCCGTTACATTGAGGCGCGTGGCATAATGGTTAGAGTCATAGGAAATGGACTCGTCGACCCAAGTTCAAATCCTAGACGAAACTGTTTGCATTTCACATAGCACTAATACCTTTGGGAAAGGTATGAATCCAACTATACTCCCTCCAGCAAGTAAGGCAACCTGTCTAGGAGAAGGAAAACTCTGAATTCAAACCTGTTAAACGCCGCTTAAGAAATTGACCATGTGTCCCATTATTTCTCGTGCAGAGGGGTTGGTAAATATATATATACCTGGTATGTTGGGTAAATTAACGGCGAGAGAGAAAGAGAGAGAGACAAAGACAGAGACAGAGAAAAGGACAGAGAGACAGAATAAGAGATGATGTTATGTCGGGTATATAAATGGCGAGATAGAAAGCGAGGGACAGACAGAGAAAAGAACAGAGACAGAGACAGAATAAGAGATAATGTTATATACCCGTTATGTCGGGTATATAAATGGAGAGACAGAGACAGAGACACAGAGAGAGACAGACAGGCAGACAGACAGAAACAGAAACAGAGTAAGAGATGATGATGAGGGCTCCTTACTTGTTGGATGTCCATTTTCCTTTGTGGAGTTTCTACTGTGGGTTGATATCTTCTTCCCGTCTGGTGTAGCATAATGGTCGGGCCTTACTTGGGAACACCATATCTGTGGCCTTGTGTCAAACAGAAACCTTAATAGATGTAGTATGATTCTCAGATCTTACCGGGTGATCTCTTTGAAGAATCGGCCCGAAAAGAAATAAAAACATAAACGAGATTTTGGAGACGTGGGGTCTAGTTTTAACGAAAATCCCAACTTCTTGAAGGCTAATTGTTCTTTGATACGAACGGCCGTGAACTCACAGTGACCGTAGAAGGAATCGAATGATTAGAACGAATCGAACATTCTTTTCCTTCTAGGAAGAGATGGATTATTCTAAAAAAAAAACCCTTCTAGATTTGTTCTGTTGAGATAATATATAAGGCCCCTGGCTAGGAGATCAACGGTTGGTCTGGGAGTTTGAGTAGTTGTTCTGGTAGTTGGTGTTGGAGTTGGAGTTGACTTGGGCTGAGATGGGGGAACAATCTGTTGTCGCTGAAACTAAAAGGGCTGGCCTGATATTTGTCGATAGAAAAAGTTAGTCACCAAAAGTTTACTCGAAGTACTGAAACTCTAAGGACAATATAAGACGCTATTTACTAAATAAGCTGATCTCTCTCTCTCTCTCTCTCTCCTCTCTCTCTCTCTCTCTCTCTCTCTCTCTCTCTCTCTCTCTCTCTCTCAAAGTTAAGAAGCCGAAATTGAATTTATTCTAATAAACTCCTGAAAGATAAACTTGGTATCATAGTCATCATTTACTAAGAAGAAAACACTACGGACAGTATTATGAATGAAAACAAACAACGATATTCCCCTGACCACTAGACACCCGTGGAGATGAAGTCAGTTGGCCGTAACGAAGACTTGAAACTATCCACTGACCACGAAAAAACTACTAGAATCCTGTGTGAGTGTTGTAAACAACCAAATAGTTTACGCGTGTGGAAAACGTTCCGAGACTAGCAACCAGAGTATAACTTTTAATAGTGCACCCACGGAGTGCACGATGTAAGACGAGTGTAAAGCCCACAGTGTAAAGACGCACAGAAAGCGCATTGTGAAGAAGGACCCCACAACGTTACATATACGATTTAGTGTCGTGAAAAAGCCCATAACGTTACACTGGGCTGGGCAATCTTCTCATCTCTTGTTGGTTGATTAACAAAGACTAATACACTAGTTACACTATTCATAAGCTACCTATGAATTGTGTAACAGTAAACAAGTTCGACCTCCAGTCTCTACGCTATTACTTACACTATTAGACCAATACCATTAAGAAAAGTATGAATTCCCTCATCATCCCAGCTAAGGGTTAGATAGTACAACACCTGTTATTCAACAAGGATGGCTCTTACCTTAAATAATCCACGAAGGTTGATATGCCATAAACAAACAAGGTTTCATCTGGGTCTTTGGTCTTTTTTGGATGGTTTGGTGTTTTTCTTGGGTAGGTTCAATCTCTGTGTCCACTTCTTGTTCTTATTAAAGAACACAGAGTCTCAGGAACATTCTTGTCGTAATCGGGAGCCATCATGGAAGTTTGAAACTGACCCTTTATTCAGTCCACGGGTATATCCTGTCCTCATCCCGCTAACCATATCTGGGGTACAGGTGTTAGGCTGTGTTAATTATTATTCTGTGTTACGGCTGCCCCTGACCAGGATTGAACCTGTAGTCTTGAGATAAATGTCACTTAGGACTGTATTAACCTTAACTCCGAATAATCCAAATAATACCAATTATCAAGCCTCATCTAAAAAAATCTGAGAAATCCTTTTTCTTTGTCCGTTCCTTTTAGAGTTCTGTCACAGACGACGATGAACTTACTCCATGTCGTTGATTAGTTTTCCTTTGTACAATCGGAAAAAAGGGGGTAAGACTGGAGTTGCTGCACCTTGTTGGAATTTTTTGGTATATATATATATATATTTACCAACCCCTCCGTACGAGCAGGATGCGACACAAGGTCAATTTCTTAAGCGGAGTTTAACAGGTTTGAATTCAGAGATTTCCTTCTCCTAGACCGGTTGCCTAACCAAGGTTAAAGAGCCCAGTCTGCCCTACTATTTACCTATAGCTGGAGGGAGAGTAGGATTCATACCTTTCCCAAGGGTATTAGCGCTAAGTGAAATGCAATTACCACATCCAGTATTTGAACTTGGGGCGACGAGTCCATTTCCCTTGAATTTAACCATTACACCACGCGCTTCCTTTTTTTGGTATATAAGGTGTGCTACAATACACCACTTAAATTTATAGACTAAGCGAGGTTTAAACCTCAGCCTATCAACAGCCCGAAAGCGTGGCTGGTTGACTACTTAATCACTAATACTGAGAGGCATCCACTTGCATACATTGACGAAGGATTTGTAAGACTGAGGAGCACCAAGGAACAACCAGAGGATTCTTTACCCGTAGATCGAAACTACGCTCTGCTTAACACAAGAATCTCCACTGGATAAGCGCTCTTGCTTGAAGCATAAATGATGGTCTGTAAATTCTTAACACACCTGACGAAGACAGGAGAATCAACCAGCTAAAACCACCTGCAAAATTCTGTCTACCAGTATTTCTTGGAAACTCTAAATTTAAACCAGCTTTAAAAGTAGACCATCCTGCTCGTGGCACAGGGGTTGGGTTAATATATACATGTACACAGTGGAGATGCGTGGTGTAATGGTTAAAGTCGTAGGAAATGGACTCGTCGACCTGAGTTCAAATCCTAGACGTGACTGTTTATATTTCACATATAGCTAATATCCTTCGGAAAGATAAGAATCCATATATCCTCCCTCCAGCTATTGGTAAATAGTACAGTAGACTGGGCTCTTTAACCTTGGATAGGTAACCAGTTAAAGAGAAGAAAAACTCTGAATTCAAACCTGTTAAACTCCGCTTAAGAAATAGACCTTTGTCGCATCCTGCTCGTGTCAGAAGGGGTTTGGTAAATATATTCATGTGCGTAAATCTCTCAAAGAGGGAACTGCTCTCAAAGGGTAGCGGTGAATGTTGGTAGTACACTTGTCTCGTTCGTGTGGTTTCAACTCTACAAACTTTTGCGTAATTCTTCGTATATTCATTTCGAAATAGTTAGCTTGGGAAAAGCATATATCGACATTTCTGCGGTAGATTTATTGAGAAATATACCTAGGAATTGGCATGCCCTCACTGAGTCTTTTTTTTCCCTTACTCCCCAGATATAATTGTCGTTTCTGGGTTACGTGACCATGTTGCAGAAATACTTGATAAAACTCTAGACATTTCGCTGCATCTCACTTGCTCCCCCCCCTCTCTCTCTCTCTCTCTCTCGCTCTCCCTCTCTCTCTCTCTCTCGCTCTCTCACTTACACAGACATAGACACACACACACACACACTTGTACACACACATACACACACATATTAGCTATCTATCTTTCTATCTATCTATCTATCTATCTATCTCATCTTCTGTGTATACGTGTATGTGTGTGTGTGTATGTGAGTAAATTGAAAACGAAAAGTCCACGTAGATTTCTTCAGTTATGAACTCATGTACTTTTATATTCGGAAATCGACTCGCATCTCAAAATGGAAAATCTATTTTTTGACGTAATCAATTTCGAACATTTCTCCTCTATTACTGTTTTTTCTTTTAAAAATCAAAACACTCTGCCCTGATATTGACCTATTGGTTACATGCTTAATTTAGTGGTTTTCTATTATTATTTCGTTTTGTATTATATGGAAAACAAATTTAAATGGAATACTCTATGCTTAAGCAAATTTTGATCGAAACACGCATCGACATATAACAATAATAAATTTCTTCCATACCAAAATATATATTTTTTTGTTCGTATCATTTCAACATACCTGTCGGATTCATTTTCATTTTTCTCACTAACACACACACACACACACACACACACACACACACATATATATATATATATATATATATATATATATATATGGGAGTAAATATGGAAATAAATCCGACATTATAAAAAAATTTGAAAAACGAAGTGTTCCAAAAATAAGATGAATTTATTTATCGACGCTCAAACGTTTCGGTTTATGTAAACCTTCATTAGGATTGATTATGGGATGAAGAAATTGATGGATGTTTTGTAAATGACAGGAGTTAGAAAAATATTTATAAAAAGTTTGTTACTGTATTTGTCCCTCCTGTCAACATTGGCAAGGACCAATATATTGAATGAACGAAAAGAGAAAAACGATATTCGCTTTAGTTCAGCAAAAAAATTAAAGAAGAGATGTATTTAAATAGAAAGAAAGAAAGAAAGAAAGCAGAAGGAAAGAAAGAAGAAAGGGTTAATAGAATGTTAGAAAAAAGGAAGACAGACAAGAAGAAAGAAAGAAAGAAAGAAGACATTGAGACTGGCAGAAGAAAGAAAGAAAGAAAGAAAGAAAGAAAGAAAGAAAGAGGAAATAAATTACAAATATTTTCGCGGGTTTTAGCTCAGTCGGAATCGCAAGGTCCGAGGTTCAATATCGGTCCTCGCCAACACAGTGCACGAGTAACAAAAAGGCACGACAGTATGAAGTGGTCAAACGATGTGTTTGAAATGGCGAAGGCCGACAATTTTTTGGGAGATTATGTGCTTAATTAAAGTCATACGTAATTTGTTAATTAATTAATTATAATTAAATGAATTAGGCGTGCATATCGGTTGAGGCCTAATGGGCTGAAATGTACATACAGAGATCGACTTTTTCTCGATTTGTTTACGCTTTACATTTAAACCGATATGCACGCCTAATTTAATTATAATTAATTAATTAACAAATTAGGTATGACTTTAATTAAGCACATAATCTCCCAATATATATATATATATATATATATATATATATATATATATGGGGGGTTGTATATATTAAACGTAACTTTCTAATGGGTTTTACATAAGGTTTTGGAGAAGCACGTTTTGAATTAGCCGTGGCAGACGGGTTGTTTTATTGGTTCATATACATGTTTGTGACTGTGGAGTTTTATTTAAAGTAAATTAATTGAGTTTCCTATTAGAACTAAATGGCACATCTATTTGGGATCACTTTATCCATTTGTCTTCTTTCTTCTTTTTTTTAGTTTATTATCATATAATTTACAATTACTTCTGGCGAATTTTGCTTCACTGTCAAAACCGTTTGAGAAGGAGCGTTGGCATCCAAGTATTAATTTTCAGTAATCCATAGATGCGACCTATGAAAATGAACATAGCGGCATCAAATTCACGCTGCTAAATCGTGTACCTGTATACGTTGCGGGTATATATGGTCACGTAGTAGCTTAATAAAATCACAACACATGGGTATTGTAAAAACTTTGACTTTATTTCTCAATGCCCCAGTCGTGGTGTGGGTGGCGAGCGTTGACAATAGAAATGACCGAGGATCGACGATGACTACTACTGCGATGACTGGCGATGGTGAGATGGAAGGGGTGGACGAACCTCAATGCCCGCTGGCAGCGATGGACCGTGTCGACTGTCGCTCCTTGTGCTCTATTCGCCGTCCGCTGTCTGACTGCCTAACTCTTGTCGGCTCGAACCCTCAGGCCTTTTATATTGATAGGTACTCCTACGCATCTTTATCATTTGATCTCATAACGGCCATTTGTTATATATTTCTTTATCTTCTCCCTGCTTCTTTGACCGGAAAGCCTCGATTCCGTTTTCCCCTATTTTCAAATATAGATTTTTATATTTCTCTTTGTCTTTTTGCCGGAAGCTTTGTTTTCCGGCCGAGGGCAATACAACACATGACCTATAGTAGAAACTAGTTGAGAACAACTAAATATATATAACATAAAATATTCCTGTTTTTTACTTTTTGATCATTTAACTAAAGTGTCATACTTACTGAAATTAGCAGACGGTCAAAATGTTAAGATTTAAAAGAAAAACGGTGCCTTGTATAGCGTTTATATACGTGAAGCGTGTCTGATGATTGCAGTAAGCATGAAACTTTAGTTACCTGATATGAAATCCATAATATATAATATTTGATTATACACACACACACACACACACACACACACACACACACACATATATATATATATATATATATATAATGAATAGTGAATGAAAAAATGAGAAAAGTATTTGCATGGAAAGGTGCTCAATGCTAATAAAGCAGAGCAGATTTATAATCAATGGTAATATTATGGTTTCACACTCATAACTTAAGGTTTCATGGTAATCCAATCATCAGATGAGATCAGTGGTTGAGATGTCAAAAACCTGGTGCTACTGAAAACAAATGGAAAAGTAGGTGGTATAACCACAATTTACGTTTTAACAACAAAAATTATGAAAACAGTACCACCTTATCAAAATATATATGGCAGATCAAAGAAAAAACGGGCAGAACACCTACAATAAAATGGGAAATAAAAAAAAAGCCCAGGCATACAAAGGCGGACAACGTAAATGCGATATCTGCTTAGAAGAAAAGTTGTGTATATTACAAAATGCAAGCAATAACTTGTTAAATAAGAGAAGTGAACTCGTTTCGAAATGTAGGCATTTGAACAAATTTTTACTGTGTCACTTACCACCTGACCCTAATTGATCCCTGAATTTTCGCTCTCCTTTTATTTATTTTTTAAAAAAATTCATGTGAACACCGCATGCATGAACACCAATGCAAGTTTGTTTGATTATAATGTTTTTTAAATACAAATTTAACGTCATGACATTACATCACGTGAACACAATCCACGTCACATAAACGTTAAACAAGCCACAGTTAAAAAAAAACATTATTAGCTTTAGATTTCCCATCGCGTGAAAAACGCTTCATATAAACGCTAAAAAAATTGATTTTTAACATCTCAACCATTTCACAACTGGTTTTTGACATCTCAACCATTGATCTCATCTGATGATTGGATTACCATGAAACTTATGAGTGTGAAACCATAATATTACCATTGATTATATATATATATATATATTATATATATATATATATATATATATATATATATGCATGTATGTATGTATATATGTATATATATATGTTTGTGTGTGGTAAGAAATAGAGGAAAAATGTGGACAAACGAACAAACTCAGACAAGTTGATGTAGTGAAATATATCTCCTACATCTTCTTGTCAGAGTGTGTTCTTTTGTCCACATCTTTTCCTTCTATTCTTTACCACATTCTGTCGGATTTACTCCAATCCTCATATCCTCATATATATATATATATATATATATATATATATATATATATATATATATATATATATATATAGGCAGACACATAAAAAAAAACACCGCCTACCAGGCAAAGGATGAAGGAAAAAAAAAAAAAAAACAGAATTTCCACCAATAAAAAAGACACTTGAAAAGAAATAATGCAATATGACCACCCCTGAATGAGGGAGGATAAATGTATGAATATAAAATGAGTTTGGCCATGTGCCTGTCTAAATAAAAGATATACGTGGTCTGAAGAAGCTCGTGGACATACTCACGAGTGGAAATGGTCCATAACCACGATACCCATGGTATTTAAGGCCTTTTATTCCCAAATAACTTTGCTCTGTTTACAATAATTAAACATTGAGCTCTCAAACGGAACCTGAACTCTACAACAAACTACTGGTAGAGAATTAAGATCCACCTAGAATCACCTTGTACCAAGAAACTTGGTACCGCACCAAAGTATATATATATATATATATATATATATATATATATAGCAAGACAATAACAAACACTAGGTTCTGAGACTTTTCAACAAGTTAGGGATAAATAATAACACTTTATTTTTGCAATACAAAATTGTATCTAGCATAACTCCTAGGAAAATCAAATATTCAAATTCTCGAGATTGACTAACGGTTCTATTTCAGCGTTCCAAAAGTGTTTTTTTTTTTAAATTCTCTTCGAACATTTCTAAAAAATTCTCCGTTTTTTCCCCAACGAATTTTTTCATTCAAAATAAAATTTCACTCTGATGAAGGTCGAATTTTCCCTGTGTGTGGAATATTTTCACACAGTTGTACTGACCGAAACACATGTGGAAGTGATATTGATTAAATTCATCTTTTATTATCCATTCTAAACTTTCTTTTCTTTATTCATTCTTCCTCATATATATATATGTTTGTGTGCTTTTGAGCGTGTGTGTGTGTGAGTGGGGGGGATTGTAAATGAAGCACAGTAATGTTTAATTATCTCCATAGAACCACTACTTTAAAGTCTGAAATCCAAAATAACCTTTTTGGCATTAAATGACCCACAGAGGTTGATATGCCGTTAAACAAAACTCAAACTCAAACAATAATGTTTGGAACATTCTTCTAAAAAAAGGAAATGCAATCTTTTTGTTGTATTCCTCGAATAATTTCTTTATTTATTCCATTCGCTTTATACTGACCTGCATTTTTACCAATTCTAATTAACTATTATTCATTAAAGTTTTCAGCTAACATATATTCTTCTAATTGAGTAAATTTCTTTTATTTCTCATTCCCTTAATATTAATATAACCCTTTGACTTTTTTCCGTGGCCCTGAATACAATTGATTGTACTCTAACATATCTTTTTCATTCTTATTTCCAACAAAATGTAACCAAAACAACATTTTTTTAGACGCGGGGTGAATACTTCCAATTATTAGAAACAACACACTGTTCCTTCTCGCCCATAATAACAGTTTTAACATTCAAGTGATTCCAATGTATATAAGTAAAGTAAATTCATCGGAGTAGCCTAAAGTCGGTATATATATATATTAATTATTAAAGAAATGGATACAATAGAAACCTACTCTTCAGGGTTAAATCCACTGAATTAATCGAGGTACCGATTAATTGCAGCCGATTACACGTGTGTTCATTGAATAAGATATTTCGTTATAACGAAATATCTTATTCAATGAACACACGTGTAATCGGCAGCAATTAATCGGTACCTCGATTAATTCAGTGGATTTAACCCTGAAGATCCTTATGGTGAAACTCGAGTAGGCTTCTATTGTATCCATTTCTTTAATAAATTTGCTCTACTTTGTATTGAGCACTTTGTATTTGTTTTATCGCGCACTTAACCCCTGGATTTTGTGCACATCCAACGATCGTGCCCATATTCGCCTGTAAGCCACCTTTTATCTATATAAATACAATATATATATATATATATGAAAGTAAACAAACAATGTGTTTGATATGGCTATGGCCGACAATTTTGGAGGAGAATATATGCTTAATTGAAGTCAGACCTACTTTTGAAAATTAATTAGTTGATAATTAATGAATTAAGCGGGCATATCTGTTCAAATGTAAGGCTAAATAAATCGAGAAAAATTCAATCTCTGTATGTACATTTCGGCATATTGTGCCTCATCAGCAGAGTTATAGACAGGAAACTGCTCTGTGTGTGATTCGAACCCTAACTGCCAGGCTGACAGGCGGGGATTCTATGACTTCAATTAAGCACATATTCTCCCAAAAATTGTCGGCCATTGCCATATCAAACACATTGTTTGTTTACGTTCATATGTCGTGTAGCAAGTTACCAAAATGGAGTATAACTGAGTTCAAAACAAACCAAAAAACTGGATAAAAACAGCTAGTGTAATGGTTAGAATCCACGCCTCTCAGCCTGGCAGTTAGGGTTCGAATCACACACGGAGCAGTTTCCTGTCTATAACTCTGCTGATGAGGCATAATATGCCGAAATGTACATACAGAGATTGACTATTTCTCGATTTGTTTAGCCTTACATTTGAACAGATATGCCAGCCTAATTCATTAATTATCAACTAATTAATTTTCAAAATTAGGTATGACTTCAATTAAGCACATATTCCCCCCGAAATATATATATATATATATATATATATATATATATATATATATAGAAGAGAAGAGAGAGAGAGAGAGAGAGAGAGAGAGAGAGAGAGAGAGAAAGAGAGAGAGAGAGAGAGAGAGAGAGAGACGGACAGACAGACATCGACAGATTAATATATTAATTGAATTGAATAGTGAAATATAAAACTCTCTCCGTATATATATATATATATATATTATATATATATATATATATAGTATTTTCATTGACTTACAGTCCTGTTTCGCCGTATCACGACTCAACAGTGTGACTAGACATGGTAGGCTGCTTAAGACCAGGATCGAAACTGGAGCGATTTGTCAACACTCAGTTCATACCACCACGTCAACTACACATCCATTTTTTTAGAAACTAAATGTTTAGTGTTATAAACATATTAGCCCTAGACAAGGGGGATTGTTTTTGCGTCCCAGTTAATCCGCTACCCCTTTGGCAACTGCCCACCTTACCGCACAGATGCAACCTGTGCTAGTCACTCGCTGAGTTGGCGACGGTCTGTATCGACCCCGAAACTTTGTGGCTCCCAGGAGGATTCTCTAGCGACTGAGCTAACTATTACTATACATTATGTAACCAATAATAACTATGAAATACCTCCATACAGAAATAATTACTTATTACCTATCAGTTCCCGAGGCATATATTCAAATCACGTTAACTCTCAGAATGAACAATGCTTACTTTGAGAGCAGACAATTCCCCCAAGCTAGTATCAACGTTGCTTTCCTGACTGCAGTTACTAATACGGCGTTATACTACAGTAACCAAACATTAGCGCATATGAATATGACTATGACTAAATAATGACTAAATACATATTAAAAAGTAAATTGTTGATAAATGTCACTGTGTTTTGTTGTTTCATTGAGGAATGTAATTGCACACGTCTACTTTCGAAGGTTCAACCTCTACTGTCATATCACCAATATTTGTCTTTGACGTTGATCAACAAGACTAGAACACTGGCATAACAGGCATTTGCCTCATACCCCACTTGTATGGGCTGGGCAAAAAGCCTCGTTTTAACGTGGGCCCACCCACAAGCCCAAGCTCATGGGTGGGAAAGAACAAAAATTGCGTCGATCCTTTCGGCATTCCCCCACAAGGGGGAGCCTCAGGCACTGGGCAATAAACCCAGCCGTGCCTCTTTAAATCAAGGGGGCAGGTATTGCCTGGGGGTATAGCCCCCTGGGACCGACGCTATTAACTTGTAAAGATCCAGGGCCGAAGCCACTGGACCCCCACCTCGTTGGGCGGGTCTACATTGGCATAACATTGTTTCATTGAGGAATGTAATTGCACACGTCTACTTTCGAAGGTTCAACCTCTACTGTCATATCACCAATATTTGTCTTTGATGTTGGCCAACAAAACTGACTAGAACACTAGTCCTATGTTCGTATTCAGTGAGCGCATTTGTAATTATGGCCAGTGGGGTGGGGTAAGTATTCTATCAGCCATGCAGTATGTTTAGTGATTGGACAAGGAGTCAATTACGTGACCTTGGCTATCCTATAAATCCAGGAGGGGAATTAGAGCTTATACCAGAAGAACTCCAGCATGTACAAATTATTGACAATAGATAAAAATGCTTGAAATCGCATAGCCTTGTGCAAAAAAAAAAAACAACATAAAAAACATTAAAAAAACAACAGCACGAAAATGTAAGTATGATCGTACAATGAACGCAGTTACCTAACCCCTAGGCATACAATTACACAACTGTTTAAGTTGCCATTAAAATCAATCACTCAATTAATCAATCAATCAATGCATACGTTCAAATACGGAAGTAAATGAAATGAATGTTGTACATACAATTTAAATTTGACTTTACTAAACTACATCTTGTGGTGAAGTTCCAAATTTTGGTCCTTAGGGGAGTAAGGAGTGCCCCTCATAGACCCAGAATGGGAAATACGTATTAAGGTCTCATCTATAGGTTAAACAGATTGAAAAAAAAGTTTTAAACTCCATTTTAATGCATTAATAATATTGGCAGCTTTGAGTCAAATCTAACTCAGCTAGACTTTAATAGAGACATCGTTAATAAATAAGATGTTAAATAAGATTAAATAATGACTATTTCACAATCGGTGAGAATATAACTTTAAAAACTAAGGAAATCGTGACGTCAGTGGAAAGATAGGTCCGGTTACAGTCAAACAGCTACATAATCTCGATTATAATAAGATTTATTGATAAAAATAAACAGATTAAGAAAATAAAAACATTAAGAAACAACATCACGAAAATGTAAGTCATCTATGGGTTAAACAGATTAAAAAAAGAGTTTAAAGATGTATTTTTTTAAATTTGAGTTTGAAAAGAAATCGAATACATAACAAGAATAAGTAAAACAAAACGTATTCGGCATAAGATAACCCAAGATAATGCCTTAAAATCCAACCAACCAGCCAATCAACCTGCAATCATATGTTTTTGGATGGTGGAAGGGGATCTGGATAGAAGCACTACTAAAGATTGGATTAAATTACTTTTTTAGGAATTTAAAATATCTAAATCTTAATGGTCATTACAAGGTTTTTTGCATATACTGTCAGTTTTATGATGGAAAATCAATCATCAGACACCTTTGTAGATGATGTATACCTTATTTGTAAGCCCTGACTGTGACTAGGACCCATTACACCCTTAAGGGGGAGGAAGCAGTAATAGACACTACATCCAATGATTACTAAAATATAAATATTCATCTGCATAATTTATTTAGACCTACAGTTGTCCCATTTTTTTTATTATTCAGGATTTAATTCACAACATTTTAACTAATGTGCCCTCCAGCCTTCATCAGATGTTTCTTGTCAGAATTTTTGAGATAATTTGTTTCATTTTGATTTTTCAGACTATTGTCCTCATCTTTATTGTTATATACACAACATTTCAACCAATGTGCCCTCCGGCCTTCTTCAGGGGTTTTGTGTCAAATTTTTGTGATGAGACTTGATAAATTGTATCATTTGGATTTTTCAGACTATTGTCCTCATCTTTATTGTTATATACACAACGTTTCAACCAATGTACCCTCCGACCTTCTTCAGGTGTTTTGTGTCAAATATTCATATATCTAGTAAACCTAATTGAAATGAAGCTCAATCTGAAACATATCACATTCACCAATTTTTTAAAAAAATGTATTTCGCTGAGATATGGCTTGATATTTAGTATTAATTTTATTATTCGTACTACTGTCCTCATCTTCATTGTTATCCGTACAATGTTTCGGTCGATGTGCCCTTCGGCCTTCTTCAAGTATTTCTTGGACTCCGTAACCTTCTCGGATTCAGGAACCTTCTTGTCGTAACCGGGAGCCATCACGGAATTTGAGCCTAACCCTATATTCACTCCACAGGGGTATCCTGTTCTCATTCCGCTAACCATAGCTGAAGTTTTAAGCTGTGTTAATTATTAATCTATGTTGCTGCTGTCTAGAACTTAACCTAACTCATTTATACACTACGCTATGTGTCCAATTGGACAATACAGTGTGAATATTGGGAACTTATATACCTAATGAAAGCGCGTGGTGTAATGGTTAAAGTCATGGGAAATGGACTCGTCACCCCGAGTTCAAATCCTGTACGTGGTAATTGCATTTCACTTAGCGCTAATACCTTTGGGAAAGTTATGGATCCTTCTCTCCATCTAGCTATGGATAAATAGTAAGGCAGACTGGGCTCTTTAACCTTGATTAGGCAACTGGTCTAGGAGAAGGAAAACTCTGAAATCAAACCTGTTGAACTCCGCTTAAGAAATTGACCTTGTGTCACATCCATCTCGCGGAGGGGTTGGTAAATATATATATATATATATATACCTAATGTCTTGTTTTGCCTAGATATCTACCTATACACTTATGTATGATTTTTTTACCTAGACTCATATTGTTTTTTTTTATTTTTTTAAAAAATCTAATCTAGCCTTTTTAATCATTAATTCAAAAACATTCTAATATTCTAATTAATAAACATTATTAATTAAAAAACATTCTAATATAGTGTCAGCTGGGGCTGTAGAATTCACAGAATCCATTTCTACAGAAGGTTAGACTCCAACACCAAGATGGAGAACTGCTGGCATTGAATCGTGACCCATGATGTTTAAGGAGGGAATCCTAGTGACTGAGCAGTTCATGACATGCAACACTCCACTTTGAATCTTTGGCTAGACGGGCAGTCGAAGATCTCCCACGGATCAATCGGCTGGTCACGTCACACCTGTGTCCCTCAATGAAAAAGAAGATACAACAGCAAATAAAATGAAATTGAAATTGTGATCATTTATTCTTAGTTTCTTGGCTTCTTTGCTTAATGGCATATCAAACATCGTGGAATATTTAATACCAAAACGATCGATCTTTTATCGCTTCTTCAATGTGAAAGTGAACGTAATAGAGTGACTAGAATTCGAACTTGATAGTTTCAGCTATGCCACCCAAAATAAAGAAGAAAAATGGAAAAATTAACGTTGCAAACAAAATAATTTGAAAAAAATAAGCAAAAATGAAAACGAGAATAAGGACTAAATGAATATTAATAATAATAATAATAATAATAATAATAATAATAATAATAATAATAATAATTAAATGTGGACTTTGCGGTAATAGAGATGAGACTGTAAACCATATACTCTGCGAATGTAGCAAACTAGCACAACGAGAATACAAAACTAGACACGACTGGGTTGGGAAGGTGATCCACTGGGAATTATGCAAAAAATTAAATTTTGACCACACAACAAAATGGTATATGCATAAACCAGAATCTGTTCTTGAGAACGAAACGCATAAAATTCTTTGGGACTTTGAAATAAAAACGGATCAGCTTATCCCAGCAAGAAGACAAGACCTAGTGTTGATAAACAAAAAAGAAAGAACTTGTGAACTGGTGGATTTTACAGTGCCAGCAGATCACAGGGTGAAACTAAAGGAAAATGAAAAAATGGACTAATATCTGGACCTTGCCAGAGAACTGAAAAAGTTATGGAATATGAAAGTGAAAGTGATACCAATTGTAGTTGGTGCACTTGGAACAGTTCCAAAAGGATTGGAAAAGGGTTTGGAAAGTTTGGATATCAAAGGAAGGATTGAAACCATTCAGAACACTGCACTGCTGCAATCTGTCAGAATACTCAGAAGAGTCCTGGAGACCCGAGGAGACTTGCTGTCACTCAGACTCCAGTGAAATACCATTAGCTAACACTGGTGTGAAAACTCAAAAGGAGTGAACAATAATAATAATATAAAAAAAAAGAACAAGAACAACATGAACAACAACAACAAAAACAATATGTTGACAAGGAAAGTGAGGAAAAATAAAATAATTAGAAAAAAAAAAGAAGAAATACCAAGACCTAGCCCGACAATTATTAAGGAATCGGAACTTCAGGTTCCCGCGGATAACAACATGTTGACAATGAAAGTGAGCAAATATTCCACAGGGAAAAATGGACAGATAGAAAAATCTCGGAATGATTCATTTTCTTGAATGCTCGGGTAGATGAATCCATTAGCTGCACATGATTAGATTATCTCCCCCTTTCCAGAACGACCCTGCCACAAGGTGGCAGGGCAGCTGTTGATATGGAAAACTGAATGTAGATAAAAAGAAAAGGCCAGTCAAATAAGCTATATTTTACTGAAGCCCATATACACATTTACGAACGCTGCCCACGCATAAGGAAAAAGCTCTATCTTCAAAAATGTATCCCATCAGTGGTACTGTATGGTTCCACCAACTAGGCCCTAAAGACAGGTACGATATGATACAATGTCGGCATAATGATTCAGGTGGGTTCCAGTCATCCTCTCTCTCTCTCTCTCTCTCTCTCTCTCTCTCTGTATATATATATATATATATATATATATATATATATATATATATAAAAGTAAAAGTAAAGTCGTCAGGGCGGCCAAATGTCGGTATCGGCCAGACAACGAGGAAGTCTATCCCCTTTTTATTAGCGCTAGACCAAGGAGATTATTTTAGCGTCTGAGGTGGAGCTCCACACCCACCATCAGCTCCTCACTTTACCGCACATATCCCTGTGGTATTAATACGCTGAGTTGGCGAGGGCCGGTATCGAACTTGGAACGTTGTGATTCCTAGCCGAACACTCTACCCACTGAGTTAAACATAAATGCATTATATACATATATGTGTATGTATATAATGTATTATTGTATATATTGTTTTGTTTATAGATATATATATATATATATATACATTGTTTTTCTTATATCTTATTATAATGGAGATTGTGTGTTTTTCTGTCTGTAACCGAAACTATATTACTAATCGAGTCACAATTAACATAGTTATTTTAATCACATTCTTCATGATTTTATTTATATTTAAACCTCAATTATTAATAAAATTGCTTCACCTTTTTATTAGTGTTGTCCATATCTACATACAAATAACATGCTATTGTATTTTATATATACAAAAAATAGCGGTTTGCAGTGTGAACGGGAAGGCTAATTTGCATATTGATATTAAAAATGTGATTTTATTAAATATGTGCTTAGTATTATTGATTTCTAACTGTTTGGTTTTATTTTAATGAATATAAGCAAAAATCTCTCCAATGAATCTTAAATGAAATCCATTAACAAGAAAAAATAAATGTAATTTTATTCTTTATTTCCTAATTTAACTAAATAGTTAAATAAGTAAAATTCAGCAATGAAAGACGGCAGTGATGGAAGAGTAAGTTTCATTTCTATTTTTCTATTATACCCCCACTCTGTTTCAAATCTTTTTATCTGCATTCTTATTAGACTTTCTAATTTAATATAATATTTCATTACATTAAAACTTAAATACTTGCACCCGGAGGGTGCATATATTTGCTAGTATATATAAATAAGGAAAACACACACACACACACACACACACACACATATATATATATATATATATATATATATATATATATATATATACAAATACAATAAATAAATATATATATGCATATACAATAAACATATATATATATATATATATATTGTTTTGTTTATATATATATGCATATATACATTGTTTTCCTTATATATATATATATATATATATATATATATATATATATATATATATATATAATATTTAGGTGTTTTTATTATCATTAGAACAAAACAAAGCTAATAATAAAGCTAAAGCTTTTATTTATTCATTTATTTATCTATCAACGCTCTATCACAGATATTGAGCACTCTTCTAATAACTCTGTACGTTGGATTACTATTGCTTCTTCAAGTATAACAGTGTCACCCATACACACTGAGATATATATATATATATATATATATATATATATATATATATATATATATATATGAGTAAATAAATAACAAAAGACTTAGAGATTTAGTTTTATAGTCTATTTCAGGGAGCTTAGACGAATAGTCTAAATCTCCCGACTCATCAGATGCGAATGATGAAATTTTATCATTTTAAAGGCATTTGAAAACAGATTTTTATTTATATATCTTTTTAATTTTTTAGAATTTTGTAGTCCTGTGATATGAATTCCAAATGAAATCTTTGATGTTGCAAAAAAGGAAAAAAGTTTTTATTTTGCAGTTTCAACTTCCGCCACAAATAATGGCTTCTTCAAGTATAACAGTGTCACCCATACACACTGATATGTATATATATATATATATATATATATATATATATATATATATATATGAGTAAAGAAATAATAAAAGACTTACAGATTTAGCTTTATAGTCTATTTCAGGGAGCTTAGACGAATAGTCTAAATCTCCCGACTGATCAGATGCGAATGATGAAATTTTATCACTTTAAAGGCATTTGAAAAACAGATTTTTATTTATATTCTTTAATTTTTTAGAATTTTGTAGTCCTGTGATATGAATTCCAAATGAAATCTTTGATGTTGCAAAAAAGGAAAAACGTTTTTATTTTGCAGTTTCAACTTCCGCCACAAAAAATCGGTCGGCGAAAAAGGTATCTCTTAACTGTAGCCGTTTTTTTTTTTTTTTTTTTTTTTTTTTGACAGACTAGAAAAGAAAGACATATTCAAACTACGTCACCAGGCGAATTCCCTATTCAACTAATTTGAAAAAAGCAACGGAAATAAGGAAGGATTTATAAATTTAGTATAAACTTAGACTATAATGCTAAATCTCTAAGTCTTTTGTTATTTCTTTACTTATATATTTGCTCTGTGACTCTAACATTAAGAGCACACATTGAGCTCTCAAACTGCGACTTGGTTTTTTTTAAATAAAACTCTTGTGTCGTAAGGAAGATTTCTTCTCTGGACTTTTGGATTATATATATATATATATATATATATATATATATATATATAGAGAGAGAGAGAGAGAGAGAGAGAGAGAGAGAGAGGTGGAGATAGAGAGAGAGGGGGATATATATAGAGAGAGAGAGACGCGGGGAATTGATGGACACGCAGCAATATGACAAATTCTTTATATATTATCTCATCTATTCTGGTGAATAGAATAGGCGTTCAATATTTGGAGATATTTCCAAAATAGACTAAACGTACACTGATTGTTTTTTGTTGTTGTTTTTTTTTAATAAATTTTATTTATTCATTTATTTATTTTTGTAATCATTATATTTACTTATAAGTAATCATATCCCAATTTATGATGAGGTCATATTTTAGACTAGGATTTATAAGCATAGACATATAATCATATCTCCACAAAGCGGACATTACGCTAAAAAAGAAAACAAAATAATAGTCTTCATCTGTAAACAAGAAAATCAATGAAATGAACTATTTCTAAATGTGGATAAATGAAATATATCAAAATACACAACAAAAAAAAAAAAAAAAAAACAATTTAATGATCACCAACACCATTCAAAATAATATCTAATTTAACAGCATTCAAATATATACATTTACCACCATTCAAAATAATATATAATTTTAAAGAGATTTATTATAGATATTAATATATAATGTTGTATATTAGTAATAAAAGATTTAAAATAAAATTCGTAGGTAAAATTATCGTTGAAAAATTGGACATATTAAAAACTAGCGTGCCAAAATAATCTGTTTCTAAATTTTCAATTTAATTTTTTAAATGATAAAAGATTATTCTATTCGCCAGACATCATCTAAATGTTCTGATGAGTCTATATCTAAAATAAAAATTACAATTTAACCTCTATTATCTTATCGAATGTAGAGCACTCTATATTTCACAACATAAAATCAAAATTATCAGAAGTTATTTTTCTGTTGCAAAAGGATAATCTTGGATTTTGATTATATATATATATATATATATATATATATATATAATTATATATATATATATATATATATTATATATATATATGAGGAAGAATGAATAAAGAAAAGAAAGAACAGAATGGATAATAAAAGATGAATTTAATCAATATCACTTCCACATGTGTTTCGGTCAGTACATCTGTGGGAAAATATTCCGCACACAGAGAAGATTCGACCTTTATCAGAGTGAAATTTTATTTTTGAAGGTCGAATCTTCTCTGTGTGTGGAATATTTTCACACAGTTGTACTGACCGAAACACATGTGGAAGTGATATTGATTAAATTCATCTTTTATTATCTATTCTGTTCTTTTCTTTATTCATTCTTCCTCATATTGTCGGATTCATTTCCAATTTCCATTTATATATATATACATTATATATATATATATATATATATATATATTCGGCTAGAAACCACAAGGTTCCTAATTCTATACCGGCCCTCGCCAACTCAGCATATAAGTAGCACAGGGATCTGTGCGGTAAAGTAAGGAGTTGATGGTAGGTGTGGCGCTCCACCTCAGATGCACAAACAATCTCCTTCGTCTAGCGCGAGTGAAAAGGGGATAGACTCCCTCGCTGATTGGCTGATACCGACTTTAGGCCACCCCGACGATTTTACTTATATATATATATATATATGATTATACATCGTGTGATGTTTCATTGTTGTGTTTTTGTTTCTGATGCAAAATTGTTTCAATCGTCGATCTTAATTAAGTATATATATATATATATATATATATATATATATATATATATATATATATATTAATAAGTCATCACAGACACGTGTTTCGGCGTTTCACGCCGCTCCAGTGTGGCTAGACACAACAACTATAAAAAACAAAAACAATGCCACGCGTCTCCTCTGAATATCATCCCTAAAACATTTCCGCTACCTATCACGTCACCACTCAAACTTTTCCCTAACTAATAACTCAACCACCATCATGGTTCCACGTCAAAATTATTGTGTCACAAATGAGTCGTACAAAGTCGGTGATATGTTTTCCGATAGTACTGAATTAACTGAACTAGCAAGAATACGCACCCACCGGGCATGATTATTTAAGTTTACGCTGGCAGTAGAGCCAGATGG
>CM042152.1:6191844-6231844 GCA_023376005.1 Doryteuthis pealeii
GGAGAGAGATACGGGCATATCAACCTCAGTGGGTCATTTAATGGCCATAAATTTTGAATAATCATTCTTAATGGATACACAATTTTTCAAATACATTTTTTAAATCTAGCCATAGATGGGACATAAAAGGACTACCACTCCTGTCAAGTGGACCAGGAGCATGGTGATGAAAGGGGTGCTCCACATCCCCAAACCTCCAAAACTGGAACCTCACCATCAGATAAGTTTAACGTTCATTCCCAAGACATGTAGACACCCTACAGCCCCGCCTTCTAGGCAATAGTGTTGGGAAAATCATCATAGGTGCTAGGCCTTGACGTGCCAGCTGATTGATCGGAGGGGGCCTCTCCGACCGCCCGTTTAGCCTAAGTTAAGGGTCTAAGTGGGGTGTTGCAGGTCATGGACTGATCATCCACCAAGACTCCATCCTTAAGCATTATGGGTCGCCACTCACTGCCATTTGGGGGAGTCTTACCTCTCTGCAGAGGTGCAGTCGGGGCATTCTAACGCCGCACCGACAGGGCGGATCAGTTTGTGAAACTTTAACAATTTATTATAAACAAATCTTTTTGATAGTTTTTTTCCCACGTAGGTGAAAGTATTAAAACCAGTCTGGTCACATGTGCAGCACATTTTCATAGATTCTGCTGTTTTCTAAGATTTGTAAACAACATACCGCAGGTGACTGGGTACAAAAAAAACAAAAAACAAACATGAAACTTCAAAACAGTTTTGAGATTTTTTTTTTTTGATACAGAGTAAGATGGCCGTTAGTGGTGTACAACGTACAGATGTATTAAGTGTGTTAACTTGTTAGGTAAGTGTTAAATTCAATCCTTTAGGAGTAAAAATGCAGTATGAGATGTGTTTAACAAAAAAAAAGAAAAAAGAAAGAAACAAAATAAGGAAGAATACGGAAAAGTAAGTGCTTAATCTTATCGTAGAAATATGAACAGACTGGGAAAGAAAGAAGAGAGAAAGAGAAAGAATGGAGTATTAAGAAGTGTTTAATTTATTTAAATATACGGTTCGACTGAGAAAAGAAGAATTATTAGAATTGCTTAACCCTATTAGAAAGATATTGAAATTTAAAGAAAGAAAGAAAAAGAAAGAAAGAAAGAAAGAAAGATAGGAAGAAAGAAAGAAAGAAAGAAGGAAGTGTGAATAAGTGTTTAATTAATTCTATTAGAAAGACATGTTTCAACTGGGAAAGGAAGAAAAAGAAAGAAAGAAAGAAGTATTGAAAAGTCCTTAATTTTATTTAGAATATACGGTTAGACTGAGAAAGAAAGAACGATTAGAAATTGCTTAACTCTATTAGAAAGATAAAGAAAGAAAGAAAGAAAGAAAGAACGATTAAGAAATTGGTTAACCCTATTAGAAAGAGAAAAAAGAAAAAAGAAAAGAAAGATTAGAAATTGCTTAACCTATTAGAAAAAGAAGAAAGAAAGAAAGAAAGAAAGAAAGAAAGAACGATTAGAATTGCTTAAACCCTATTAGAAAAAAAAGAAAGAAAGAAAGAAAGAAAGAAGAACGATTAGAAATTGCTTAACCCTATTAGAAAGAAAAAAAGAAAGAAAGAAAGAAAGAAAGAAAAGAACGTTAGAAATTGCTTAACTCTATTAGAAATATATTGAAAGAAAGAAAGAAAGAAAGAAAGAAAGAGAAATAGCTAACCCTATTAGAAAGAGAAAGAAAGAAAAAGAAAGAAAGATTAGAAATTGCTTAACCCTATTAGAAAAAAAAGAAAGAAAGAAAGAAAGAAAAGAAAGAAAGAAAGAAAGAACGATTAGAATTGCTTAACCCATAGAAGAGAAAGAAGAAAGAAAGAAAGAAAGATTAGAAATTGCTTAACCCTATTAGAAAAAAAAGAAAGAAGAAAAAGAAAGAAGAAAGAAAGAGAAAGAAAGAACGATTAGAATTTGCTTAACCCTATTAGAAAAAAAAAGAAAGAAAGAAAGAAAGAAAGAAAGAAAGAAAGAAAGAAAGAAAGAAAGAACGATTAGAAAATTGCTTAACCCATTAGAAAAAAAAAAAGAAAGAAAGAAAGAAAGAAAGAAAGAACGGATTAGAAATTGCTTAACCCTATTAGAAATAAAAAAGAAAGAAAAGAAAGAAAAGAAAGAGAACGATTAGAATTGCTTAACTCTATTAGAAATATATTAAAGAAAGAAAGAAAGAAAGAAAGAAAGAAAGAAATAGCTTAAGAAAGAGAAAGAAAGAAAGAAAGAAAGAAAGATTAGAAATTGCTTAACCCTATTAGAAAAAAAAGAAAGAAGAAAAGAAGAAAGAAAGAAAGAAAGAAAGAACGATTAGAAATTGCTTAACCCTATTAGAAAAAAGAAAGAAAGAAAGAAAGAAAGAAAGAAAGAAAGAAAGAAAGAACGATTAGAAATTGCTTAACCCTATTAGAAATAGAAAAAAAGAAAGAAAGAAAGAAAGAAAGAACGATTAGAAATTGCTTAACCCTATTAGAAATAAAAAAGAAAGAAAGAAAGAAAGAAAGAAAGAAAGAAAGAAAGAAAGAAAGAAGTGTGAATAAGTGCTTAATTCTATTAGAGAGACATGTTTACACTAAGAAAGGAAAAAAAAGAAAGAAAGAAGTATTGAAAATAGCTTAATTTTATCTAAAATATATGGTTAGACTAAGAAAGAAATATTAGAAATTGCTTAATTAAACCAGTCTAGGAGAAGGAAACCTCTAAATTCAGACCTGTTAAACTCCCCTTAAGAAATTGACCATGCGTTGCATAATGGTTAGAGTCATAGGAAATGGACTCGTCGACCCAAGTTCAAATCCTAGACGAAACTGTTTCCATTTCACATAGCGCTAATACCTTTGGGAAAGGTATGAATCCAACTATACTCGCTCCAGCTAGTAAGGCAACCTGTCTAGGAGAAGGAAAACTCTGAATTCAAAGCTGTTAAACGCCGCTTAAGAAATTGACCATGTGTGGCATTACTTCACGTGCGGGGGGGGGGGTAATATATATATACCCGGTATGTCGGGTAAATAAACGGCGAGAGAGAAAGAGACAGACAGAGATAGAGACAGAGAAAGGAAAGAGACAGAGACAGAATAAGAGATACTGTTATATACCCGTTGTGTCGGGTATATAAATAGAGAGAGAGAGACAGAGAGAGACAGAGACAGACATACATACAGACAGAAACAGAGAAAGATACTGACAGAAAGAAAGAAAGAAAGAAAGAAAGAAAGAAAGAAAGAAGTGTGAATAAGTGCTTAATTCTATTAGAGAGACATGTTTACACTAAGAAAGGAAGAAAAAGAAAGAAGTATTGAAAAGTGCTTAGTTTTATTTAAAATATACTAGAAGCGGCTACTCAGCATCGCCTGAGTAGAAAGGGAGGGGTAAAAAAGGTTGCTTCGTAGATCCATTATTACTGAATCGTGGGTTGGATCCTCACAGAATGCCCCATTAAAATCCCTATGTAAAAAAGACCTTGCGCTGATCTAGACACTCTGAAAAGAAGAATTAATGTCTATTATTGGAAATATTAAATGCAAAAAAGTTTTCCATGCTGTTATCATTTACATTTTATATTTTAATTATCTTCACGAATATAAATCAAATCTTATTATTTTTGCTCAAAAACCAAGCCCTGGTGATATTTAATGTGTGTATATATATATATTTACTTTGTCATTAATTGTTTTATTTTCGAAGTTTCCTCTGTACATACAAATACAAACAACTGCCCTTTATATATGTATAGATATAGATAAATATAAAATGAGATTGAAGGAGAGAAAGAGAGAAACATTGGAATATACTTAAGTTTATTAGTTAGGCATGAATTGGTGGTTATCTAATAAAGTGTGACGGAGAACGAAAAAGAGCAAGACTTTGTCTTGCCTGCCGGGATCGAACCCGCTTCCGCCCGCATGCAAAAACAAATGCAATCTAGCTACTGGACGGACGCGAGGTTTGACATGCGCCCGGATGTTAGGTTTTTGTGTGTACTTAAAATAACCAAAGCGAGTGAGGAAAAACGGTGTTCTTTTAGAAGAGAAGATCAAAAGCTGAGGACTGAGATTATTTGAAGTTTTCCTTACAGTTGGGAGAGAATTAGAGTAATATAACTTTTGAATTTTTTGGCCCCCCTTATCGAAAGATAAAGTTAAGTATATTCCATATTAAATCATGAATTGGTCTTTTAATGGATGAGGGAGATATAAATTTACAACTGGACTCAAATCCAATGGATTATATTGTCTATTCTCATTTCGCAATTACCGAGGCCATAGAAATACGCGGTAAAGGTGACACACATAATATCTGCTAGTAAGAACTCTGCATTATTGCTTACCTTTGAGTGTCTCTTTCCTTCTCAGTCCACGCGACGATTTCTCTCACTCCTGTCCCCGGCAAGCCCCAACTGTAATTAATTAAAATAACTACAAGACTTTTATTTATTGATCAAGATTTCTATAGTCTAGCACATATCTTATTCACCGCGCGGGTGAGTTTCAACCTCAGCAGAGAGGAGGAGATACTCTCTGCTCCAACGTCAGGTTGAAACTAAATCTCTAAACTAACTAATCACGTAACGCGCGAGATTCGCGGCTTTGGGGGTCAAGGTTAGTAACAGTCCTGGTGAATTTCCACTGGCCACTTTGAATTCTCACTACAGGGTCATGGTACCTCACAAGTTGAAACAGGTGGAGTAGCCTATCGTCGGGATCAGTCGGAGTGCAAGGGGAGCATCCTCTAAAAATGTATTTATTAATAAACATAATGATAAATTTAGCAATATATAGAGATTATGACGCTAACAATCTTCCACGAAATAGGCCGCCCTGTCGGTGGGGCGTTTGAATACACCGACTTCACCTCTTCAGAGGGGTAAGACTCCCTCAATGTGGCCACCTGTTGGCAGTGGGTAGCGATCTGTGATGCTTATGGAGAATAACCCAGGTGGTTGAGCAGTCCATGACTTGCAATACTCCACTTTGGTCCTTTTTTCAGATAGACAGATGGCCGATCAATCGGCTGGTCACGTCAAGCCCTAGCACCTATACGATTACTCCAACCCTATTGCCCTTATGGCAACCCCAGCCCATTTTAACATGAGGGTGCTAGAAGACGGTGGTTGAGGATCTACAAGTCCTGGGAATGACGTTAATGGTGAAATTCCAGTTTTGGAGGTTTGGGGAATTTGGAGTGCCCGTTCATCACCATTGCTCCCTGGTCCACTCTGACTCAGAGTGGTAGTACCTGTTTGGGTCATATCTATGGGTTAAATAGAAAAATGTATTTATAAAAAACAAATTGAGTATCCATTAAAAATGAATTTATTTCAAAATTCTTTCGGCATTAAATGACCCGTTGAGGTTGATATGCCGTAAAACAAAACAAACCAAACCAAACGAAATAGCATCACATTTTAGAATCTCCATCTGCCTGCATTGATCACTTAGCTAGTATTTAACTTCCAAGTCAGCTTTTTAAAAAAAGACAGTAAAAGTGACGTTGTATGAGAGGAAATGTATTTTCTAGGAATGTCTTCAACATACTACTTTTCTTGGCAAACAGACTTTCGCCTGAAGCATGCGAACTACAACTGTTTAAACTGGTAGGAAAGCGAACTGAAACACCTGCACACTCCTGAATAAAATACCAGGCCAAAATTAACAACTAAATAAAGCTAACTTTACGTTTTCTTGCCGGCTTAAGTAAAACTCATTCTAAACAAATCAATTGATGAGACTTTGAGTTCTATTTTTTATTTTTTTTTTTTATTTTTATTTTTTATTTTTTGTGTTTTCTGGTTGGTTAAAAGATTTGAAACACAAGATTAAATGACGTTTTTTTGCCGTCAGCGTTCGCGCGCTTTTCTTTTTTGTTGTTGTTGTTGTTCTTTTTTGTTCTTTTTTTTTTTTTTCATTGGGGACTGTAAAGATAGATGCCTCCTCTGGTTGATGTAAGTCGAGATGCGATCAAATTAGATTAGCAGAGGAAAAGAGGAACAGAACGAAAAACAATTCGGTCTTTTGAGAACGTTGCAAAAACATAATAGCATTTAACAGGAGAAGAGTCAGAGTCAGCGGGAGTCCTTGTGGCGTAGTGGCTAGCGTACTGGACGGCAACAACATAGTAATGTCATATACCCGTTACATTGAGGCGCGTGGCATAATGGTTAGAGTCATAGGAAATGGAATCGTCGACCCAAGTTCAAATCCTAGACGAAACTGTTTGCCTTTCACATAGCGCTAATACCTTTGGGAAAGGTTATGAATCCAACTATATTCCATCCAGCTAGTAAGGCAACCTGTCTAGGAGAGGGAAACCTCTGAATTCAAACCTGTTAAACTTCGCTTAAGAAATTGACCATATGTCGCATTACTTCTCGTGTGGAGGGGTTGGTAAATATATATATACCCGGTATGTGGGGTAAATAAACGGCGAGAGAGAAAGAAACAGACAGAGACAGAGACAGAGAAAAGGACAGAGACAGAGACAGAATAAGAGATAATGTTATATACCCGTTATGTCAGGTATATAAATGGAGAGAGAGAGAGAGAGAAAAAAAGAGGCAGACAGGCAGACAGACAGAGACAGAAACAGAGTAAGAGATGATGATGAGGGCTCCTTACTTGTTCGATGTCCATTTTCCTTTGTGAAGTTTCTACTGTGGGTTGATTTCTTCTCCCCGTCTGGTGTAGCATAATGGTCGGGCCTTACTTGGGAACACTATATCTGTGGCCTTGTGTCAAACAGAAACCTTAATAGATGTAGTATGATTCTCAGATCTTACCGGGTGGTCTCTTTGAAGAATTGGCCCGAAAAGAAATAAAAACATAAACGAGATTTTGGAGACCTGGTGTCTAGTTTTAACGAAAATTCATACTTCTTGACTGTTAATTGTTCTTTGATCCGAACGGCCGAGAACTCACAGTGACCGTAGAAGGAATCGAATGATTAGAACGATTCGAACATTCTTTTCCTTCTAGGAAGAGATGGATTATTCTAGAAAAAGACCCTTCTACATTTGGTCTATTGAGATAATATATAAGGCCCCTGGCTAGGGGATCAACGGTTGGTCTGGGAGTTGGAGTTGGAGTTGGAGTTGGCTAGGGCTGAGATGGGGGAACGATCTGTTGTCGCTGAAACGAAAAGGGTTGGCCTGATTTTTGTCGAATAGAAAAAGTTAGTCACCAAAAGTTTACTCGAAGTACTGAACTCTAAGGACAATATAAAGACGCTATTTACTAAATAAGCTGACTCTCTCTCTCTCTCCTCTCTCTCTCTCTCTCTCTCTCTCTCTCTCTCTCTCTCTCTCTCTCTCTCTCTCTCTCTCTTTTCTCTCAAAGTTAAGAAGCCGAAATTGAATTTATTCTAATAAACTCCTGAAAGATAAACTTGGTATCATAGTCATCATTTACTACGAAGAAAAATACTACGGATACTATTATGAATGAAAACAAACAACGATATTCCCCTGACCACTAGACACCCGTGGAGATAAAGTCAATTGACTGTAACAAAGAGCACGCGGCCTGTGTAAGCTGATACTCCCTTGACACTGACCAACGAAAGAACTACAAGAATTCTGTGTGGATGTTGTAAACAACCAAAAAGTTCACGCGTGTGGAAAACGTCCCTAGACTAGCGACCAGAGTATAACTTTTAATAGTGCACCCACAGAGTGCACAGTGTAAGACGAGTGTAAAGCCCACAGTGTAAAGACGCACAGAAAGTGCATTGTGAAGAAGGACCCCACAACGTTACATATACCATTTAGTGTCGTGAAAAATCCCATAACGTTACACTGGGCTGGGCAATCTTCTCATCTCTTGTTGATTGATTAAGAAAGACTTGTTGTTTTTCTATTTTCTTCATTAAAAACAACCCCAGCCCGAGTATTCTGGAAACCGCGCGGTGGGAAGCGCCATCTGACTAAAACTAAAAAATTATATCTCACGCGTCTTATTAGCGCATTTCCGGAGGTGGTTAAGTAATGATTACCGCATGTCAATCTTGCTAACGGTAATTTTCCACTTACTTTTCCACGATTTTGAATTTCCTAAAGAACTCTAATGCCAAATTTATACTACACTACGTACACTATTCATAAGCTACCCATGAATTGTGTAACACTAAACAAGTTCGACCTCCAGTCTCTACGCTATTACTTTCACTATTAGACTAATACACTACTTACACTATTCATAAGCTACCCATGAATTGTGTAACAGTAAACAAGTTCGACCTCCAGTTTCTACGCTATTACTTTCACTATTAGACTAATACACTACTTACACTATTCATAAGCTACCCATGAATTGTGTAATAGTAAACAAGTTCGACCTCCAGTCTCTACGCTATTACTTTCACTATTAGACTAATACACTACTTACACTATTCATAAGCTACTCATGAATTGTGTAACAGTAAACAAGTTCGACATCCAGTCTCTACGCTAGTACTTTTACTATTAGACTAATACACTACTTACACTATTCATAAGCTACCCATGAATTGTGTAACAGTAAACAAGTTTGAACTCCAGTCTCTACGCTAGTACTTTCACTATTAGACCAATACCCTTAAGAAAAGTATGAATTCCCTCATCATCCCAGCTACGGGTTAGATAGTACAACACCTGTTATTCAACAAGGATTAATATGACCTTAAATAATCCACGAAGGTTGATATGCCATAAACAAACAAGGTTTCATCTGGGTCTTTGGTATTTATTTATTTTTGGACGGTTTGGTGTTTTTCTTGGGTCGGGTCAATGTCTGTGTCAAATTCTTGTTCTTATTAATGAACACAAAGTCTCGGGAACCTTCTTGTCGTAATCGGTAGCCATCACGGAACTTTGAAACTAACCCTTTATTCAGTCCACGGGGATATCCTGTCCTCATTCCGCTAACCATATCTGGGGTACAGGTGTTAGGCTGTGTTAATTATTATTCTGTGTTACGGCTGCCCTTGACCCGGATTGAAGCTGCAGTCTTGAGATAAATGTCACTTAGGACTGTATTAACCTTAACTCCGAATAATCCAAATGATACCAATTATCAAGCCTCATCTGAAAAAATCTGAGAAATCCTTTTTCTTTGTCCATTCCTTTTAGAGTTCGGTCACAGATGACGATGATCTTACTCCATGTCGTTGATTAGTTTTCCTTTGTACAATCGGAAAAAAAGGGGGTAAGACTGGAGTTGCTGCACCTTGTTGGAAATTTTTGGTATATATATGTATATACCAAACCCTCCGCACGAGCAGGATGCGACACAAGGTCAATTTCTTAAGCGGAGTTTAACAGGTTTGAATTCAGAGATTTCCTTCTCCTAGACCGGTTGCCTAACCAAGGTTAAAGAGCCCAGTCTGCCCTACTATTTACCCATAGCTGGAGGGAGAGTAGGAATGCAATTACCACGTCCAGGATTTGAACTCGGAGCGACGAGTCCATTTCCCTTGAATTTAACCATTACACCACGCGCTTCCTTTTTTTTGGTATATAAGGTGTGCTACAATACACCACTTAAATTTATAGACTAAGCGAGGTTTAAGCCTCAGCCTATCAACAGCCCGAAAGCGTGGCTGGTTGACTACTTAATCACTGATACTGAGAGACATCCATTTGCATACATTGACGAAGGACTTGTAAGACTGAGGAGTACCAAGGAACAATCAAAGGATTCTTTACCTGTATATCGAAACTACGCTCTGCTTAACGCAATGATCTCCGCCCGATAAGCGCTCTTACTTGAAGCATAAATGATGGCCTGTAAATTCTTAACACACCTGACGAAGACAGGAGAATCAACCAGCTAAAACGACCTGTAAAATTCTGTCTACCAGTATTTCTCGGAAACTCTAAATTTAAACCATCTTTAAAAATAGATCTTGTGTCGCATCCTGCTCGTGGCACAGGGGTTTGGTTAATATATACATGTACACAATGGAGATGCGTGGTGTAATGGTTAAAGTCGTAAGAAATGGACTCGTCGACCTGAGTTCAAATCCTGGACGTGACTGTTTATATTTCACATAAAGCTAATATCCTTGGGAAAGATAAGAATCCATATATCCTCCCCCAGCTATTGGTAAATAGTGCAGTAGACTAGGCTCTTTAACCTTGGATAGGTAACCAGTTAAAGAGAAGAAAAACTCTGAATTTAAACCTGTTAGACTCCGCTTAAGAAATAGACCGTTGTCGCATCCTGCTCGTGTCAGAAGGGGTTTGATAAATATATTCATGTGCGTAAATCTCTCAAAGAGGGAACTGCTCTCAAAGGGTAGCGGTGAATGTTGGTAGTACACTTGTCTCGTTCGGTGTGTTTAAAACTCTACAAACTTTTGCGTAATTCTTCGTATATTCATTTCGAAATAGTTAGCTTGGGAAAAGCATATATCGACATTTCTGCGGTAGATTTATGAGAAATATACCTAGGAATTGGCATGCCCTCGCTGAGTCTTTTTTTCCCTTACTCCCCAGATATAATTGTCGTTTCTGGGTTACGTGACCATGTTGCAGAAATACTTGATAAAACTCTAGACATTTCGCTGCATCTACTTGCTCCCCCCCTCTCTCTCTCTCTCTCTCTCTCTCTCTCTCTCTCTCTCCCTCTCTCTCACTTACACAGAAACACACACACTCTCACGCACACACACACTCACTTACACACACAGAGACACAGACACAGACACACTTGTACACACACATACACACACATATTATCTATCTATCTTTCTATCTATCTTTCTATCTATCTATCTATTCATCTATCTATCTCATCTTCTGTCTGTATACGTGTATGTGTGTGTGTGTATGTGAGTAAATTGAAAACGAAAAGTCCACGTAGATTTCTTCAGTTATGAATTCATGTACCTTTATATTCGGAAATCGACTCGCATCTCAAAATGGAAAATCTATTTTTTGACGTAATCAATTTCGAACATTTCTCCTGTATTACTGGATTTTCTTTGAAAAAAAAACAAAACACTCTGCCCTGATATTGACCTATTGTTTACATGCTTAATTTAGTGGTTTTCTATTATTATTTCGTTCTGTATTATATGGAAAACAAATTTAAATGGAATTGTCTATGCTTAAGCAAATTTTGATCGAAACACGCGTCGACATATAACAATAATAAATGTCTTCCATACCAAAATATATATTTTTTGTTCGTATCTTTTCAACAGACATGTCGGATTCATTTTCATTTTTCTCACTAACACACACACACACACACACACACACACAGATATATATATATATATATATATATATATATATATATATATATATATATATATATATATATGCTAATGAGGATTATTACATATGGGTTTTAACTGTAATACTACAGATAATCATTAGGGATATATATATATATATATATATATATATATATGGAAGTAAATATGGAAATAAATCCGACAATATGAAGAAATTTGAAAAACGAAGTGTTCCAAAAATGAGATGAATTTATTTATCGACGCTTAAACGTTTCGGTTTATTCAAACCTTCATGAGGATTGATTATGGGGTGAAGAAATTGATGGATGTTTTGTAGATAACAAGAGTTCGAAAAATATTTATAAAAAGTTTGTAACGGTATTTGTCCCTCCTGTCAACATTGGCAAGGACCAATATATTGAATGAACGAAAAGAGAAAAACGATATTCGCTTTAGTTCAGCAAAAAATTTAAAGAAGAGATGTATTTAAAAGAAAGAAAGAAAGAAAGAAAGAAAGAAAGAAAGCAAAATGAAAGAAAGAAGAAAGGGTTAATAGAAAGTTAGAAAAAAGGAAGACAGACAAGAAGAAAGAAAGAAAGAAAGAAAGAAAGAAAGAGGAAACAAATTACAAATATTTTCGCAGGTTTTAACTCAGTCGGAATCGCAAGGTCCGAGGTTCAATATCGGTCCTCGCCAACACAGTGCACGAGTAGCAAAATGTAGGTAATCTGATCTGTCTGGTAAATCATCTGGAACCGTGTACACATAGATAAACTGACCGAAACACATGTGTAAGTGATATTGATTAAATTCATATTTTATTATCCATTCTGTTCTTTCTTTTCTTTATTCATTCTTCCTCATATATATATGTTTGTGTGCTTTTGAGCGTGTGTGTGTGGGGGGGTGATTGTAAATGAATCATAATAATGTTTGAAACATTCTTCTAAAAAATGAAATGCAATCTTTTTGTTGTATTCCTCGAATAATTTCTTTATTTATTCCATTCGCTTTATACTGACCTGCATTTTTACCAATTCTAATTAACTATTATTCATTAAAGTTTTCAGCTAACATATATTCTTCTAATTGAGTAAATTTCTTTTATTTCTCATTCCCTTAATATTAATATAACCCTTTGACTTTTTTCCGTGGCCCTGAATACAATTGATTGTACTCTAACATATCTTTTTCATTCTTATTTCCAACAAAAAGTAACCAAAACAACATTTTTTTTAGACGCGGGGTGAATACTTCCAATTATTAGAAACAACACACTGTTCCTTCTCACCCATAATAACAGTTTTAACATTCAAGTGATTCCAATGTATATAAGTAAAGTAAATTCATCGGAGTAGCCTAAAGTCGGTATATATATATATATATATATATATATATTTTTTTTTTTTTTTGTGTATTTTGGCAGCAAATTATTCGTAAGACATGTGTTATTGAATACCACGGAGTATTCTTTTTTCATTTTTTGTATGGATATTTTTTCCAGTCTTCTGGCTATCCTTTTTGAATCTGGATCGAGTTGATTCATCATATTTTTCATACTTATTTCCCCTCTTAAAAATAATAGACTCTCTGAATTAGATAAAAGCATAGATAATAAAACTAAAATCAACTAAAAACCAAATTACATAACCCCATGAATACGACTGGAGCAACAGTCGAAAGCGCTCGGGAAATTAGTATGAAAAATATGATGAATCAACTCGATCCAGATTCAAAAAGGATAGCCAGAAGACTGGAAAAAATATCCATACAAAAAATGAAAAAAGAATACTCCGTGGTATTCAATAACACATGTCTTACGAATATATATATATATATATATATATATATATATATTCATTATTAAAGATATGGATACATTAGAAACCTACTAGAGTTTCTGTATAAGGATCTTCAGGGTTAAATCCACGGAATCTCGAGTAGGTTACTATTGTATCCATTTCTTTAATAAATTTGCTCTACTTTGTATTGAGCATTTTGTATTTGTTTTATCGCGGACTTAACACCTGGATTTTGTACACCTCCAACGTTTACCGGTAAGCCACCTTTTATCTATATAATACAATATATATATATATATATATATATATATATATATATATATATATATATATATGAAAGTAAACAAACAATGTATTTGATATGGCTATGGCCGGCAATTTTGGGGAGAATAAGGCTAAACAAATCGAGAAAAATCCAATCTCTTAATGTACATTTCGGCATATTGTGCCTCATCAACAGAGTTATAGACAGGAAACTGCTCTATATGTGATTCGAACCCTAACTGCCAGGCTGACAGGCGGGGATTCTATGACTTCAATTAAGCACATATTCTTCCAAAAATTGTCGGCTATTGCCATATCAAACACATTGTTTGTTTACGTTCATACTGTCGTGTAGCAAGTTACCAAAATGGAGTATAACTGAGTTCAAAACAAACCAGGAATCTGGATAAAAACAGCTAGTGTAATGGTTAGAATCCCCGCCTCTCAGCCTGGCAGTTAGGGTTCGAATCACACACGGAACAGTTTCCTGTCTATAACTCTGCTGATGAGGCATAATATGCCGAAATGTACATACAGAGATTGACTATTTCTCGATTTGTTTAGCCTTACATTTGAACAGATATGCCAGCCTAATTCATTAATTATCAACTAATTAATTTTCAAAATTAGGTATGACTTTAATTAAGCACATATTCCCACAAATATATATATATATATATATATATATATATATATATATATAAGAGAGAGAGAGAGAGAGAGAGAGAGAAAGGGAGAGAGGGACGGACAGACAGACATCGACAGATTAATATATTGATTGAATTGAACGATAATAGAATAATGAATTATAAAACTCTCTCTCCGTATATATATATATATATATATATATATATATATATATAGTATTTTCATTGACATATAGTCCTGTTTCGCCGTATCACAGCTCAACAGTGTGACTAGACATGGTAGGCTGCTTAAGACCAGGATCGAAACTGGAGCGATTTGTCAACACTCAGTTCATACCACCACGCCAACTACACATCCATTTTTTAGAAATTAAATATTTAGAGTTATAAACATATTAGCCCTAGACAAGGGGGATTGTTTTTGCGTCCCAGTTAATCCGCTACCCCTTTGGCAACTGCCCACCTTACCGCACAGATGCAACCTGTGCTAGTCACTCGCTGAGTTGACGACGGTCTGTATCGACCCCGAAACTTTGTGGCTCCCAGGAGGATTCTCTAGCGACTGAGCTAACTATTACTATACGTTATGTAACCAATAATAACTATGAAATACCTCCATACAGAAATAATTACTTATTACCTATTGGTTCCCGAGGCATATATTCAAATCACGTTAACTCTCAGAATGAACAATGCTTACTTTGAGAGCAGACAATTCCCCCAAGCTAGTATCAACGTTGCTTTCCTGACTGCAGTTACTAATACGGCGTTATACTACAGTAACCAAACATTAGCGCATATGAATATGACTATGACTAAATAATGACTAAATACATATTAAAAAGTAAATTGTTGATAAATGTCTGTGTGTTTTGTTGTTTCATTGAGGAATGTAATTGCACACGTCTACTTTCGAAGGTTCAACCTCTACTGCCATATCACCAATATTTGTCTTTGACGTTGACCAACAAGACTAGAACACTGGCATAACAGGCATTTGCCTCATACCCCACTTGTATGGGCTGGGCACAAGGCCTCGTTTTAACGTGGGCCCACCCACAAGCCGAAGTTCATGGGTGGGAAAGAACAAAAATTGCGTCGATCCCTTCGGCATTCCCCCACAAGGGGGCGCCTCAGGCGCTGGGCAATAAACCCAGCCCTGCCCCTTTAAGTCAAAGGGGCAGGTGTTGCCTGGGGGGATAGCCCACTGGGATCGACGCTATTAACTTGTAAAGATCCAGGGCCGAAGCCATTGGACCCCCACCCCGTTGGGCGGGTCTACATTGGCACAACATTGTTTCATTGAGGAATGTAATTGCACACGTCTACTTTCGAAGGTTCAACCTCTACTGTCATATCACCAATATTTATATTTGACGTTGGCCAACAAAACTGACTAGAACACTAGTCCTATGTTCGTATTCAGTGAGCGCATTTGTAATTATGGCCAGTGGGGTGGGGTAAGTATTCTATCAGCCACGCAGTATGTTTAGTGATTGGCCAAGGAGTCAATTACGTGACCTTGGCTAGTCCATAAATCCAGGTGGGGAATTAGAGCACATCTTATATCAGAAGAACTCAAGCATGTAAAAATTATTGGCAATAGATAAAAATGCTTGAAATCGTATAGCCTTGTGCAAAAAAAAAAATAACATAAAAAAAAACATTAAAAAAGACAACAGCAGGAAAATGTAAGTATGATCGTACAATGAACGCAGTTACCTAACCCCTAGGCATACAATTACACAACTGTTTAAGTTGACATTAAAATCAATCAATCAATTAATCAACCAATCAATGCATACGTTCAAATACGGAAGTAAATGAAATGAATGTTGTACATACAATTTAAATTTGACTTTACTAAACTACATCTTGTGACGAAGTTCCAAATTTTGGTCCTTAGGGGAGTAAGGAGTGCCCCTCATAGACCCAGAATGGGAAATACGTATTAAGGTCTCATCTATTGGTTAAACAGATTGAAAACAGAGTTTTAAACTCCATTTTAATGCATTAGTAATATTGGCGACTTTGCATCAAATCTAACTCAACTAGACTTCAATAGAGACATCGTTAATAAATAAGATGTTAAATAAGATTAAATAATGACTATTTCACAATCGGTGAGAATATAACTTAAATAACTAAGGAAATCGTTGTTGTATACCCTTTTCTTTACTGACTACTATTCTTCTTCTGGCGTCTTTGACATCTTAAGTTCTTCTAGCGTCTCTTCTAGCGTCTGGACTTCGTCTTGGTGGTCGGTCGCACTTAACTCATTTCTTCTTCTAGATCAGTCTTGTTACCAAACATTCATTAATCACAAAACCGTGTTATTTTCTTAAGCTTTTATTTACTTAAATAAACATTTCATGTAACTAAACATCTGACTAACATAGCGCGCGTATGCAGTGAGTTACAGTTAAGGCAGTACATCTCTGCCCGACGTCAAACTGAAACTGAGGACCCAACCATATCCCACGTGACTTCACGTATTTCACGGGCTTTCTGTACTATTCCATGGAAAGTCCCACCCGTGATATAAAAATGGCCATCCCTTTAAAAATACAGGGATTGATTATAATTTTATGCAACCGCATAGATTATGTAACAATCGTGACGTCAGTGGAAAGATAGTTTCGGTTACAGTCAGACAGCTACATAATCTCCATGATAATAAGATTTATTGATAAAATAAACAGATTAAGAAAATAAATACATTAAGAAAGAACAGCACGAAAATGTAAGTCATCTATGGGTTAAACAGATTAAAAAAGAGTTTAAAAATGTATTTTTTTAAAATTTGAGTTTGAAAAGAAATTGAATACATAACAAGAATAAGTAAAACAAAACGTATTCGGCATAAGATAACCCAAGATAAGATGCCTTAAAATCCAACCAACCAGCCAATCAACCTGCAATCATATTCTTTTTATGGTGGTAGGGTATCTGGATGGAACCACTACTAAAGATTGGACAAAATAACTTTTTTAGGAATTTAAAATATCTAAAACTTAATGGTCATTACCAGCTTTGTTGCATATACTGTCAGTTTTATGATGGAAAATCAATCATCAGACACCTTTGTAGATGATGTATACCTTATTTGTAAGCCCTGACTGTGACTAGCACCCATTACACCCTTAAGAGGGAGGAAGCAGTAATAGACACTACACGCAATGATTACAAAAATATAAATATTCATCTGCATAATTTATTTAAACCTACATTTGACCCATTTTTTTATTATTCAGGATTTAATTCACAACATTTTAACCAATGTGCCCTCCAGCCTTCATCAGATGTTTCTTGTCAGAATTTTTGAGATAGGGCTTGATAATTTGTTTCATTTGGATTTTTCAGACTATCGTCCTCATGTTTATTGTTATGTACACAACATTTCAACCAATGTGCCCTCCGGCCTTCTTCGGTGGTTTTGTGTCAAATTTTTGTGATGAGACTTGATAAATTGTATCATTTGGATTTTTCAGACTATTGTCCTCATCTTTATTGTTATATACACAACGTTTCAACCAATGTGCCCTCCGAACTTCTTCAGGTGTTTTGTGTCAAATATTCATATATCTAGTAAACCTAATTGAAATGAAGCTCAATCTGAAACATATCACATTCACCAATTTTTAAAAAAATCTATTTCGCTGAGATATGGCTGGATATTTAGTATTAATTTTATTATTCGTACTACTGACCTCATCTTCATTGTTATCCGTACAATGTTTCAGTCGATGTGCCCTTCGGCCTTCTTCAGGTATTTCTTATCGGACTCGGGAACTTTCTTGGACTCAGTAACCTTCTCGGATTCAGGAACCTTCTTGTCGTAACCGGGAGCCATCACGGAATTTGAGCCTAACCCTATATTCACTCCACAGGGGTATCCTGTTCTTATTCAGCTAACCATAGCTGGAGTTTTAAGCTGTGTTAATTATTAATCTATGTTGCTGCAGTCTAGAGATAACTGTCACTTAGAACTTAACCTAACTCATTTATACACTACGCTATGTGTCCAATTGGACAATACAGTGTGAATATTGGGAACTTATATACCTAATGAAAGCGCGTGGTGTAATGGTTAAAGTCATGGGAAATGGACTCGTCACCCCGAGTTCAAATCCTGTGCGTGGTAATTGCATTTCACTTAGCGCTAATACCTTTGGGAAAGTTATGAATCCTACTCTCCCTCTAGCTATGGATAAATAGTAAGGCAGACTAGGCTCTTTAACCTTGATTAGGCAACTGGTCTAGGAGAAGAAAAACTCTGAAATCAAACCTGTTGAACTCCGCTTAAGAAATTGACCTTGTGTCACATCCATCTCGTGCGGAGGGGTTGGTAAATATATATATATATACCTAATGTCTTGTTTTGCCTAGATATCTACCTATTCACTTATGTATGATTTTTTTACCTAGACTCATATTGTTTTTTTTGTTGTTTTTTTTTTAAATCTAATCTAGCCTTTTTAATCATTAATTCAAAAACATTCTAATATTCTAATTAATAAACATTATTAATTAAAAAAACATTCTAATATAGTGTCAGCTGGGGCTGTAGAATTCACAGAATCCAATTCTACAGAAGGTTAGACTCCATCACCAAGGTGGAGAACTGCTGGCATCGTAACCCATGATGTTTAGTGATTGAGCAGTTCATGACACTCCAACACTCCACTTTGAATCTTTGGCTAGACGGGCGGTCGGAGAGCCCCCTCCGATCAACTGGCTGGTCACGTCAAACCTGTGTCTCTCAATGAAAAAGAAGATATAACAGCAAATAAAATGAAATTGAAATGGTGATCATTTATTCTTAGTTTCTTGGCTTCTTTGCTTAGTGGCATATCAAACATCGTGGAATATTTAATACCAAAACGATCGAGCTTTTATCGCTTCTTCAATGTGAAAGTGAACGTAATAGAGTGACTGGAATTCGAACTTGATAGTTACAGATATGCCACCCAAAATAAAGAAGAAAATGGAAAAATTAACGTTGCAAACAAAATAATTAGAAAAAAATAAGCAAAAATGAAAACGAGAATAAAGACTAAATGAATAATAATAATAATAATAATAATAATAATAATAATAATAATAATAATAATAATAATAATTAAATGTAGACTTTGCGGTAATAGAGATCAGACTGTAAACCATATACTCTGCGAATGTAGCAAACTAGCACAACGAGAATACAAAACTAGACACGACTGGGTAGGGAAGGTAATCCACTGGGAATTATGCAAAAAATTAAATTTTGACCACACAACAAAATGGTATATGCATAAACCAGAATCTGTTCTTGAGAACGAAACGCATAAAATTCTCCGAGACTTTGAAATAAAAACGGATCACCAGCAAGAAGACTAGACTAGTGTTGATGAACAAAAAAAAGAAAGAACTTGTCAACTGGTGGATTTTGCAGTGACAGCAGATCACAGGGTGAAGATAAAGGAAAATGAAAAAAATGGACAAATATCTGGACCTTGCCAGAGAACTGAAAAAGTTATGGAATATGAAAGTGAAAGTGATACCAATTGTGGTTGGTGCACTTGGAACAGTCACAAAAGGATTAGAAAAGGGTTTGGAAAGTTTGTATATCAAAGGAAGGATTGAAACCATTCAGAACACTGCACTGCTGCAATCTGCCAGAATACTCAGAAGAGTCCTGGAGACCCGAGGAGACTTGCTGTCACTCAGACTCCAGTGAAATACCATTAGCTAACACTGGTGTGAAAACTCAAAAGGAGTGAACAATAATAATAATATAAAAAAGAAAAAGAACAAGAACAAGAACAACATGAACAACAACAACAAAAACAATATGTTGACAAGGAAAGTGAGGAAAAATAAAATAATTAGAAAAAAAAAGAAGAAATACCAAGACCTAGCCCGACAATTATTAAGGAATCGGAACTTCAGGTTCCCGCGGATAACAACATGTTGACAATGAAAGTGAGCAAATATTCCACAGGGAAAAATGGACAGATAGAAAAATCTCGGAATGATTCATTTTCTTGAATGCTCGGGTAGATGAATCCATTAGCTGCACATGATTAGATTATCTCCCCCTTTCCAGAACGACCCTGCCACAAGGTGGCAGGGCAGCTGTTGATATGGAAAACTGAATGTAGATAAAAAGAAAAGGCCTGTCAAATAAGCTATATTTTACTGAAGCCCATATACACATTTACGAACGCTGCCCACGCATAAGGAAAAAGCTCTATCTTCAAAAATGTATCCCATCAGTGGTACTGTATGGTTCCACCAACTAGGCCCTAAAGACAGGTAGGATATGATACAATGTCGGCATAATGATTCAGGTGGGTTCCAGTCATCCACTCTCTCTCTCTCTCTCTCTCTCTCTATATTATATATATATATATATATATATATATATATATATATATATATATTCATTCATTCAGGCGTTTAACCTACACCTTCCTGATAAGTTTTCTATGTACCTAACGAAGTTAGTTACCTAAAGTAAAAGTAAAGTCGTCTATCCCCTTTTTACTAGCGCTAGACAAAGGAGATTATTTTAGCGTCTGAGGTGGTGCGCCACGCCTACCATCAGCTCCTCACTTTATCGCACATATCCCTGTGCTACTCATACATTGAGTTGGCGAGGGCCAGTATCGAACTAGGAACGTTATGATTCCTAGCCGAACACTCTACCCACTGAGCTAAACACACACACACACACACACACATATATATATATATATATATGTGTGTGTGTGTGTGTGTATATATAATGTATTATTGTATATATTGTTTTGTTTATATATATATGCATATATACATTGTTTTCCTTATATATATATAAGGAAAACACACACACACACACACACACACACATATATATATATATATATATATATATATATATATATATATATATACAATTCATATTCATCTTGTTTATATCTTACCTATGTATACTATAGAAAATCAAGTCTTCTGAATTATATATATATATATATATATTATATATATATATATATATATATATATATATATATATTATAATATTTAGTGTTTTTATTATCATTGGAACAAAACAAAGCTAATAATAAAGCTAAAAGCTTTTATTATTCATTTATTTATCTATTAACGCTCTATCACAGATATTGAGCACTCTTCTAATAACTCTGTACGTTGGATTACTATCGCTTCTTCAAGTATAACAGTGTCACCCATACACACTGATATATATATTATATATATATATATATATATATATATATATATTATATATATATGAGTAAAGAAATCACAAAACACTTAGAGATTTAGCTTTATAGTCTATTTCAGAGAGCTTAGACAAATAGTCTAAATCTCCTGACTCATCAGATGCAAATGATGAATTTTTTTTATCACTTTAAAGGCATTTGAAAACAGATTTTTATTATATATTTTTGTAATATTTTAGAATTTTGTAGTCCTGTGTTATGAATTCTAAATGTAAATCTTTGATGATGCAAAAAAGGAAAAAGTTTTTATGTTGCAGTTTCAACTTCCGCCACAAATAATCGGTCGGCGAAAAAGGTATCTCTTAACTGTAACCGATGTTTTTTTTGTTTTTTTGACAGACTAGAAAAGAAAGACATATTCAAACTACGTCACCAGGCGAATTCCCTATTCAACTAATTTGAAAAAAGCAACGGAAATAAGGAAGGATTTATAAATTTAGTATAAATTTAGACTATAATGCTAAATCTCTAAGTCTTTTGTTATTTCTTTACTTATATATTTGTTGTGTGACTCTAACATTAAGAGCACACATTGAGCTCTCAAACTGCGACTTGGTTTTGTTTAAATAAAACTCTTGTGTCGTAAGGAAGATTTCTTCTCTGGACTTTTGGATTATATATATATATATATATATATATATATATTAAATTTTTACTTGAAGGCACTTACAACGCATGTATCGCATAAAATTCGATACTTTTTCATATAGAAAATGAACTTGACAAGTGTAATCCCAACAAAGGATGGTTCGATGTGTAGAATACCGTACAGACTGTTTCGACTTTATTAAGTCTCATCAGCGGTATATACTAACGATTTCCCTCCGACAGAAATCGAAACCGGGACCTCAGCAGACACAGTGAAACACTAGTGAAACACCTTATCGCCTCGGCCACAGTACACAGCTGACCATCCTAGCGAAATTAAGCTTGTCAAGTGATACTCACGCCTCTACCATAATAGGTAAGGGGGCGTTAATGAGAGAATAATAACAACAAACAGACCGTTTGCCCTTATATATATATATATATATATATATATATATATATATATATATATAGAGAGAGAGAGAGAGAGAGAGAGAGAGGAGAGAAGAGAGAAGGGAGAGAGAGAGAGAGGTGGAGATAGAGAGAGAGGGAGATAGACGCGGGGAATTGATGGACACACAGCAATCTGACAAATTCTTTATATATTATCTCATCTATTCTGGTGAATAGAATAGGCGTTCAATATTTGGAGTTATATTTCCAAAATAGACTAAACGTACACTGATTGTTTTTTGTTGTTGTTTTTTTTAATAAATTTTATTTATTTATTTATTTATTTTTGTAATCATTATATTTACTTATAAGTAATCATATCCCAATTCATGATGAGGTCATATTTTAGACTAGGATTTATAAGCATAGACATATAATCATATCTCCACAAAGCGGACATTACGCTAAAAAAGAAAACAAAATAATAGTCTTCATCTGTAAACAAGAAAATCAATGAAATGAACTATTTCTAAATGTGGATAAATGAAATATATCAAAATACACAAAAAACAATTTAATGATCACCAACACCATTCAAAATAATATCTAATTTAACAGCATTCAAAATAATATACAATTTACCACCATTCAAAATAATATATAATCTTAAATAGATTTATTATAGATATTAATATATAATGTTGTATATTAGTAATAAAAGATTTGAAATAAAATTCGTAGGTAAAATTATCGTTGAAAAATTGGACATATGAAAAACTAGCGTGCCAAAATAATCTGTTTCTAAATTTTCAATTTAATTTTTTAAATGATAAAAGATTATTCTATTCGCCAGACATAATCTAAATGTTCTGATGAGTCTATATCTAAAATAAAAATTACAATTTAACCTCTATTATCTTATCGAATGTAGAGCACTCTATATTTCACAACATAAAATCAAAATTATCAGAAGATATTTTTCTGTTGCAAAAGGATAATCGTAGATTTTAATTATATATATATATATATATATATATATATATATATATATATATATATATATATATATATATGAGGAAGAATGAATAAAGAAAAGAAAGAACAGAATGGATAATAAAAGATGAATTTAATCAATATCACTTCCACATGTGTTTCAGTCAGTACATCTGTGGGAAAATATTCCGCACACAGAGAAGATTCGACCTTTATCAGAGTGAAATTTTATTTTTGAAGGTCGAATCTTCTCTGTGTGTGGAATATTTTCACACAGTTGTACTGACCGAAACACATGTGGAAGTGATATTGATTAAATTCATCTTTTATTATCCATTCTGTTCTTTTCTTTATTCATTCTTCCTCATATTGTCGGATTCATTTCCAATTTCCATATATATATATATATTATATATATATATATATATATATATATATATATATATATTATACATCGTGTGATGTTTCCTTTTACATTTATCTTGGTTCAATGTTGTGTTTTTGTTTCTGATGCAAAATTGTTTCAATCGTCGATCTTAATTAAGTATACTAGCAAATATATGCACCCTCCGGGTGCAAGTATTTAAGTTTTAATGTAATAAAATATTGTATTAAATTACAAAGGCTAATGAAACTAAATAAGAATACAGATAAAAAGATTTGAAACAGAGGGAGTATAATAAAAAATGGAACAACTGAAACTTACTCTTCCATCACTCTCGTCTTTCATTGTTATTTTTTCTAATTTAAGTATTTAGTTATAAGAGGAAGTAAAGAATAAAATGACAGTTATTTTATCTTGTTAATGGATTTCATTTAAGATTCATTAAAGAGATTTTTGTTTATATTCATTAAAATAAAACCAAACAGTTAGAAATCAATAATACTAAGCACATATTTATTAAATTCGATTTTTTAATATAAATATGCAAATTAGCCTTCCCGTTCACACTGTTAACCGCTATTTTGTTGTATATATAAATATAATTGCATGTTATCAGTACGTAGACATAGTTAACAGTATTAATAATGTAAGACAATTTTATTAATAATTGAGATTTAGATAAAAATAAAATCATGGAGAATGTGATGTCAATAACTAAGGGAATTGTGACTTGAGTAGGAATATAGTTTCGGTTACAGACAGAAAAACCCACAATCTCCATTATAATAAGATATATATATATATATATATATATATATATATATAATATATTATATTAATAAGTCATCACAGGCACGTGTTTCGGCGTTTCACGCCGCTTCAGTGTGGCTAGACACAACAACTATAAAAAAACAAAAACAATGCCACGCGTCTCCTCTGAAATCATCCCTCAAACTTTTCCACTACCTATCACGTCACCACTCAAACTTTTCCCTAACTAATAACTCAAACCACCATCATGGTTCCACGTCAAAACTATTATGTCACAAATTAGTCGTACAAAGTCGGTGATATGTTTTCCGATAGTACTGAATTAACTGAACTAGCAAGAATACGCACCCACCGGGCATGATTATTTAAGTTTTAATGTAATAAAATATATCAGATTAAAAAGACTAACAAAATTAAGTAAGAACACATATAAAAAGATACTTAAATAAGAATGTTACATAATCTATGCGCTTGCATAAGATTATTGTCGGTCCCCTGTAATTCTAAAGGGATGACCCTTTTCATACCATGGCCGGGTCCTTCCATGGAAAATTACAGAAGCCCGCCAAAATACGTGAAGTCACGTGGGACCTGTTCGGTCCCCAGCTTTCAGTTAGGCGTCAGGCAGAGCAGTCGGCCATTTTATGCTCTGCCTAAAACTGGAACTCACGCGCGCTATGTTAGTCAGATATTTAGTTACGTGAAATGTATAGTTAAGGAAATAAAAGTTTGCATAATTAATATGTTCCTGTGGTTGATGAATGTCTTGGTAACAAGACTAAGAAATGAATCCAGGACGACCAGCCAGCAGGAACATAGCAATAGAAAACCAGACCTTAGGAGATCCGAGACGCTAGACCAGACCAAGTCAAGATGTTAGAAGATAGAACCAAAGACGATCAGAATAGCAGCCGACCAGAATAGAAAAGACGACCAGAAGTAAGAAGTGAAGAAGGGTATACAACAAGAACACATATAAAAAGATACTTAAGAAAGAACCGAGAACTTTTCAACACCCTTCGTATGTATGATTTGATGATCAATACTAACCCTATATAACTGCTTGGTGTTAAAATGTCTGCCTATGATGTTAACACGAACAAGTGCATGTCGGCAAACGTTGCTTTGAATAGTTAATTAGATAACAAAAGTGAATAAATCATCTGTGGTGAAGGCATAATTCACATGGGCAAAAGTTAGTATATCTCAAGCGACACCTTCATTCTACAAGATCTTTTCGATAAGAAATTGGTTCCTCATGTTAGAATTAATAATCGGGCTATTGTGACTCAGTCAACTGTGACTGAAGAAAACTCCCCAGTGAGGGAGCAGAGTCGGCTACACCATCTGAGTACCCACCTCCAGCAAGAGAAATAAATAAGTACTGACTTCAAGTACTCGTTATATTGTTGAGTCTAGTTGTTTGGTTTGGTTTGTTGGGTTTTACGGCATGTCAACCTCATGGGTTATTTTATGCCAAATACTTCTATTGGTAATTTAGTATTCAAAAATGTTTCATTTTTAATGGATAATACAATTTCGTTTATAAACTCATGTTTTCTATTCAATCCATAGATGGGACCCTAACAGGTACTATCACTCCGGGTCAGAGTGAACCAGGGAGCAATGGTGATGAATGGGTGCTCCACATTCCCCAAACCTCCAAAACTGGAACCTCACCATCAGATAGAGTTTAACGTCATTCCCAGGACATGTAGACCCGCAGCCACCACCTTCTAGCACCCTTATGATAAAAAGGGGTTGGGGTTTGCCATAAGGGCAATAGGGTTGGGAAAATCATATAGGTGCTAGGGCTTGACGTGGCCAGCCGATTGATTGGAGGGGGCCTCTCCGACCGCCCGTCTAACCTAAGTAAGGTTCTAAGTGGAGAGTCTAGTGGTGTTTTGCATGTTAATAAACTTGGTTAAAAATACATGTGCTTTCCCCTCATTATTTTGATTTGTGTACCTGTATATTATTCCACATAGACTGTACATGGATATCCCTGAAACTTTCTTGATCTATTTCTTGTCATGAGAGAAAAATTGAACCATATTACCTCTAGGTACCCCTAATATTAATAGTATTATTACTGCTCTATATTTTTAATATAGTGAGAACATTTGGATAATTTACTGACGCCACTGCGACTGAAAAGTTAAAGCGGCAATCGAATACTATATATATATATATATATATATATATATATATATATATATATATATATGTTTTGTTTGGTTTGGTTTGTTTTACGGCATATCAACCTCAGTGGGTCATTTAATGCCAATAAAGTTTTGAAATAAATCAATTCTTAATGGATAATACAATTTTTTTATAAATACATTTTTCTATTTAACCCATAGATGGGACCCTAACAGGTACTACCACTCCGGGTCAGAGTGGACCAGGGAGCAATGGTGATGAAGGGGTGCTCCACATTCCCCAGACCTCCAAAACTGGAACCTCACCATCAGATAGAGTTTAACGTCATCCCCAGGACATGTAGACCCTCAGCCACCTCCTAGCACCCATATGATAAAAAGGGGTTGGGGCTTGCCATAAGGGCAATAGGATTGGGGCAATCATATAGGTGCTAGGGCTTGACATGGCCAGCCAAATATATATATATGTGTGTGTGTGTGTGTGTGTGTGTGTGTGTGTGTGTGTGATTAAACGAATATGGAATTAGATCCGACAATTTAAAGAAAAAATAAAAGGAAAAATAATGATCATTCATATAAATGTGCTCTGAAGAAGACGATGGTTTATACTATGCCATGTATTATCTATTTCATTTTATTTTTAAATAATCTTATTAAGATTGCATTGTATTTAAATAATAGTGTCGAAATATGCTCGTGTCAGTACGTACTGTAATATTTTTCTATTTAACTATATGGTTTTTCCTTTAATCTTTTCTTCAAATATATATATATATATATATATATATATATATATATATATATATATATATATATATATATATATACATGGGGAGTAAATATGGAAATAAATCCGACAATATGAATAAATTTTAAAAACGAAGAGCCGCGATCCGCACATGCGAAGATGTCATGACGCGTGACGTAACTCGAGAAAAAGTATTAATGGACGGATTTTATGAGAACAAAGGGAACAAAGTGGGGAATGATAACTCAATAATTAAATAAAGCCTTGTATTTTGTAACTATTTAAAACTATTTTAGCTAAAAACGGTGATATGTTGAAAAATCCAGGTCGATTATTAAGGGAGGGCAAAAGCGAAATTGCACTGGCTTCAAAAATCTGTCTTAGTCTTTTGTTGTGAATATGAGCTAATATTGTGGCACAATTGAAACTGAAGTTATGATCAGTTTCAGACATATGTTGGACGAGGGTGTTCTGAAAATTGCCTAATTTAATATATATATATATATATATATATATATATATATATATATATATATATAAGATTTTTTATGTTTGTTTATTTTAGAAGCATTGTTGAATAAAGTATATATATTAATATTTATATGTTTGCTTGAAGGCAGTTACAATGCGCATATCACATAAAATTCGATTTATGCGATATGCGCATTGTAACTGCCTTCAAGCAATATATATATATAATATATATATATATATATATATATATATATATATATATCGGAAGAACACTATTATAAACAAATAGACAACCATAAAACCCTCACGACACTAAATTTAAAAATTTATGATCCACCACCCAGGAACAAAATCACCTGCTAAAAACACAGATGTTAAAAAATGAAATGTATCTATACTCCACTCCCACCGAACAGGAAGTGACGAGTTAGGCTACATGCATGTAAAAATTCATATACGGACAGAATATAGTTAATCAATGCCTGAAGAAGATATCAAAAGATCGTATTTATGTTAAAAATAAAATAAATTTTATTTTATTTTTAACATAAAATACGCATTTTTTTAAAAAATTTGAAAATTCCGGCGTTCTGTGCCTCGTGATTAATGATATATTTATTTCGTCTTTCCGTTTACAATGTTGCTTTGATAAAGACCTCTTCATATGGTCGAAACAGATTTCTATCAGCAAAACTTGTTGTTTCCTCTACCAACTTTCTACACATATTGTCGGATTCATATCCATTTTATCTTTCATATATACATATATATATATATATATATATATATATATATATATATATATATATATATGGGAGAATATGTGCTTAATTGAAGTCGAACCTAATTTTTTAAAAGTTAATTCATTAATAATTAATTAGGCGGGATTTAACTATTAAATGTAAGGCTAAACAAATCGAGAAAAATCAATCTGTATGTACATTTCTCGATTTGTTTAGCCTTACATTTAATAGTTAAATCCCGCCTAATTAATTATTAATGAATTAACTTTCAAAACAAAAATTAGGTTCGACTTCAATTAAGCACATATTCTCCCAAATATTGTCGGCTGAAAATAGCCATATGTTTGTTTACGTTCTCATATATATATATATATATATATATATATATATATATATATATATATATATATATTCGACCAACCCTTTCGAAAATAATGTCTTCAATTCATTGCAAGCGAAATAGTGTGACTAGAGTCGTAGTACAGCACCGTAGCCACTACGCCTCTTGTGTGATTTGTCTAACGAGACGAATTGTTAATTCTATTCAAGGACGAATTCTGGCCAGGGCTATAGTAACATAGAATAAATAGCATTGGCTTAACACTTGTAGCCTCTTAGGGTTAACGGAATAAGTACAATCTACCCCGTGGATTGAATTAAGGGGTCGGTTCGAAGTTCCTGATTATGACACGAAGGCTCCCAAATTTAAAGAGAATGTTTCTGAGTTTGGCAAGGTTCCAGAGTCCGACAAGAAAAACCTGAATAAGGCCAGAGGACAGATCGGCTAAAACGTTGTGTAGATAACAATAAACATTAGGACAATAATATGAATAATTCAAATTAAAAAAATATCTATCTATTATTATACTAAAGCTGAGTTTATCAACCTTCTCCAGCTAAAGGATTTTTTTCTATTTATGTTATGGACACAATATTTATACTTAGATATTCCTTGGTGTTAGCACTACAAAGTGTATGAAAAAAATTCAGTTTAATTGGTTTAATTAGGCGTAATTAGCAATTAAGTCAACGACCGACCAATCCCTGTCTTGGAGATTAACTGTTGCTCTTGCCATCTCGCTATGTCAGTAAAGGTACTCTCCTCCTACTCTGTATTTGTCAGTTAGTGAGAGTGCCTGTAAGATCTGAAAATATCAGCAGTGACACCCCATCCCGTTACCTACGTACGTAGATTCACCCCCCTTTCATTTCTCCAGGCTAAAGAGAATTTTTTTTTTTTAATAAATTGGCGTAAATCAGGCTTTAAAATAGATTTTTTTAAATTACTTTAATTATTAATTTATAGAGTCAAATTTAACATGATTATTAAACTTACTTTAAAATATTTCATGTTGGGTAAAAAAAAAGTAGTTATATATTTAAATGTGATGGGATCTTATTCAAATGAGCAAACGTTGACTCCCTCCATCGTTTAACTAAAACAAACTAAAAGAATACATTGCTGACTAACTCCTTGATTTTTGGTAATTTATCTATCTTAAATTAGTGAATCAATCAACTTATTTGGTAAGTAGATAAATTGTCTTTGTTTTTTCGGAAAAATTAAAAATAAATTTAGCTGCGAAATAATTCAAATCAGCTTATTTTGTTTTAAAATCAAGATTTGTGGCTTAAAGTTGGCAAATTTTTTATAAGAAGTATATATTAACATTACCGACAAAAACTTAGTTACCTTAACCCCTAAACCGTAATAGAATTTGCAAAAAAACTTAATTCATGCACTGTAGTTAAACTGTCATTCCCAAATAAGTTTTCATTTTGACGACGATTTGCAAGTTTAACCGATTTAAGATGTTTTGAGATTAAAGAATGTACGAGATAAATAATACACACACATAAACAAACCAATGCCTTTTTATTTTAACTAAGTTTTTGTCGGTAATGTTAATATATACTTATAAACAAATTTATTATGTTTCCTACAGTTTTTAATAGAAAACAAATCAAGAGTTTATTAGAAAATAAGTTGTTTAGAATTAAATTGTCAGCTACGACATAATTTATTTACTAAAAGAATAGGTAAATGAAATTATTAGTAAGACCATATAGGTCTCACTAATAATTTCATACCTATTCCTTTAGTAAATAAATTATTTTCCTTTACTTTAATTGCCATTTAAATTTAATTCTACTTAAATTCATTTACATTTTTAAAATATTCTATAGCTGATTTAAGGCGTTTTTCCGAAAAGTTAAAGCCAAACTCGGTTGTATTTGTTTAAAAATTCGTGGCAATACAGTAGGTACCACCAATTTGACCCTGTGAAATTTAGCCACCCCCCCCCCTCATATTTAACACAATGACACTTACAGTATATTTAATATTTTCTTGAAATTTTTTTTTCCATTCTAAAGAAAAAACATAAAATAAATTCCTGTTGATTTTTTAAAAAAATTTTCAGCATACGGAAATAATGAAAATTATGATTGAAAAACAATGTTTTCATTTTTGCACTGTTAAATCAACTGAAATTTAACGTAGCTAAATACAAGTTACGATAAGAGGATTTTTTAAAAATTTTATGAAAAATCAATTAATAATCTGATTTTCACGAAATTTTCCATAAATGTTTACCATTAGATGTAAATACATCTGAAATAGTTTTTTTCTAAAATATATTAGGGGAAATATTTTTTTACGAGGTCTATCCCCCCCGCCCCATTTTCTTTTATGAGATAATAAAAATGACGCGTCAGAAAATTTTTTTTCTTTTTTTCTATAAAGATAAGAGTCTGAATAACTATATCAATGAAATTGTATGAATGTACGAGGTGTAGTTTTTTGAGGAAAAATTAATGAAATCGGAAATAAAAAGTGCTAAAAAATGTCATAATATTAATATTTGAAAACTTTTTTTTGCTTTTGTAATTGGTATGTACTATATTCTATTAAATTGTCAAAAAAAAATTTTTTTTTTTTAAGAAATTAATTTTTAAGAGATTTTCAATCTTTTTGTGTGATTAAATATTTTTATTTTCTGCGTGAAATAAATTAAATTTTTTTTTCCTGCGTCAAAAAATCGAATTTTTCACGGATATTTAAAAATATGAATTTTATAATTCAGGTGAACTAAACATTGGTCCGATACGAGATCGATTAATATTTTTAAAAGAATTTGTAATTTTTATTGTTGAATAGTAATGTATGATCCTTAGAATATACGGAAGAGCATAGCTGACGTATTTGTTTTACAAAGAGACGAGACGCTTCTAAGTAACCGAAGTTTGTTCCTGTTAGGCTGACAGTGTTAGCGTGAAAAAAATTATTTTATTTAACTTTTTTCAATAATTAAAATAAAAAGTAAGTATAATAGATTATTTTATCAGTTTTTCTCTTAGAAAAAATATTCAAATTTTCATTCCATACTTTTACTGGTTAATCGTAAAAGGGAAATAATTTGTTACTTTGCTGTCTATATTACGGTCTGAAAATTACCCTTTCGCATGTAATACGGATAGGTTTGTTTATTTTTTAAGATAGCGATGTAATTTTTCCCAATCAGATAATTTGATCTTTGCATTAACTATTTTTCTTTGTAACAACCCTGTACGATCTTTTTTTTACGAGATTTTTGATAAACAAAGTTCGGAAATATCTATTTCCGTTTTATTCAAGATGGCCTAAACGGTTTGGTGGTACCTAAAGACCATATAGGTCTCACTAATAATTTCATACCTATTCCTTTCGTAAATAAATTATTTTCCTTTACTTTAATTGCCATTTACATTTAATTCTACTTAAATTCATTTACATTTTAAAAATTATCTGGCCATATTTCTTCTTTATTATATTATTCTATAGCTGATTTAAGGCGTTTTTCCGATTTGTTTAAAAATTTGTGGCAATACAGAATAAAAAAAATATTTTTAAAGGAAGGTGTATATACATTTGCACCGCTAATTTTTTTAGTTTTTTTTAGATGCGTTATGCATAATGGTAGAGATGTGCAAACCGCGGACTTTCAAAATGTCCGTTTAATTGTTTAAAATATTTTAAAACGTCAATAAAAAATGGAAAATTAACTTGTTAATGTTTTCTTTTACGTTTAATATAAAGAACAATTCCAAGTTTATGTGTTAAAAAAAATAAATTTCTCTTACATAAAACCTACATTTTTGCATTTCAAAGTAAATTGCCGTACATTCCCACTCTTTGTTGACAGTTATCGCATCTTGACGTGTGCACCTTATCTTAGTATGAAGGGCTAAACGTATAAAAAATTATTTTATGAAGCAAAACAAATTACTAATTTAGCATTTCCTTGATGCCTCACAATTTAATTCTTAATATTATTGAAAAAGAAAGTTGGGAAAATCAGAATTACAATTTTAGAAATTATTTATAATAAAATTTTAACTGAACAGTAGTATCTGCTTTCTGGATATAAATGGGAGAATTATTTGTTTCCAAATAAAATAATAAATTTCTTCAAACACTGTTGTTTGAGTTTTATTTTACAGAGTATAATTATACATGCGTCATGGATTCTAACCTATTAACTTATGGACCCAGAACACAAGCAAGATATTTTTTATACAATATTTTCTTTGATTAAATAAATACGATTTTGCTGTACATTAAAGAAAAGTATTTATTTTACATTTTGTAAATTTTTAAAAATCCCTGAAAAATAAAATAAAAATGTAGACAATAGGAACTTTTAATATAAAATTCTTTTGGAAATAATCTAACAATTAAAAAACAACAACACCAAAAAGAAAAAAGATACATATTTTTTCTTATTTACGAGATTTAAGTTTCAATGTTTAAGATGCCCTATTTCCCAAACCGATTTATTAGTGAATTATCGTTTTTTTACATATGTTCCATCATTAAATTGTCTTTCGAAAAATGTAAAATTTATTTATGTACAAAAAAAAAAAAAAATCTTGGTACGGGGGAATCAACGCGCGAAACATATTGGTGCATATCGCATTAATGCATTCTGGCCCCTTGCCCTAAAAAACGTTACATGATGCCTTCTGAAAATTCGAACCGTGCTATTTATGAACTTCCTACCTGGGTAAAGAAGAACAATTTCCTCATAAATTCCTACAATAAAATAAATTGAACCCTCATTTTATGTCTGTGTTTTTGCAATAAATGTTTTATTTTTCTTGCACCCATTATTTTACAATACTAAATATATTTTCTTGGAGATATGTTAGCACCATATATATTTATAATATGCCTAGACTACATAAGTAAACATCATTAGATGTTATAAATAATTATTTTTTAAAAGGCAAGAAGCAGGCAATATTCTGCACCGAATGCAGCATGGAACATCACCCTCTATGTGAACTCCGATAAAACCAAGTTCATGTGTTTTTAAAATTAAGGAGGCATCTCCACGTTTGGTGATAAACCCTGGAAATTGGTGTTACAATTAACGTAGCTAGGTAGTAATATCTTATCTAAAGAAAGCCATGTTAATCAATGCATAGTGAAAGGCATGGTCTTCCATGGACTATCAGTCATATAGAAATCTGATCTCATTGACAAGTTAAAGCAACAATTCTTCACAACCATAGCTGTATCATTGCTACTGTACAACTGCACCACTTGGACACTAACATAGCACCTAGAGAATAAGCTACATGGGAACTGCACAAGAATGCAGTATGTAATTTCAAAAAAGTTGTGGAAGCAACACCCCATGAGAAAGCAGCTGTATGGCCACTTGCCACTTATCACACAAACAATCTGAGTAAAATGCTGGACACTGCTGGAGAATCAAGGACAAACTCATGATGTTTTTGTATGGAAACCAGCAGACAGGCACCCCAGTGTGGACCGTTGATCAAAGATGTACATTGACCAACTCTGTGCAGATATTGGATTCTGTGAAGAGGACCTCTTGAGAACAATGATTGATAGGGTAGGGTTGGCTAGAGATTGTCATGGATATCCATGATTACAATCCTACTTAGCTTTAATTACAAATTAACTAACCAAGTGACCCTTCTCTTGTTCTTCCTTTGGTCATTTGAAAATGTTTACTCCAGTTTAAATAACTTATGTGGACAGTTTGGGAAAACTTTAAATTAGTGAAATAATATTATCATGTGATTTTTTCCAACAATCTAAAACGAGCACAATGGGTGACCCAACGGGTCACGTCTTTTCTAGTATTTTCAGAAAAATATTTCGTTTGAGCTCAAATAATATGAAATTTATTTATGAATAATAATGAAAGCCTTGTGAATGGGGAAATATGAAATAAAATTAATCATGCTTGATAATAAAAAATAAATAGAAAGAAAAACAAAACAAAACATGTTGGAATAACCTTAACTGTTATATATATTTACCAACCCCTCCGCACGAGATGGATGTGACACAAGGTCAATTTCTTAATCGGAGTTTAACAGGTCGGAATTCAGAGTTTTCCTTCTCCTAGATCGATTGCCTAACCATGGTTAAAGAGCCCAGTCTGCCCTACTATTTACCCATAGCTGGAGGGAGAGTAGAATTCATACATTTCCCAAGGGTATTAGCACTAAGTGAAATGCAATTACCACGTCCAGGATTTGAACTCGTGTTGACGAGTCCATTTCCTATGACTTTAACCATTACACCACGCGCTTTCTACGTTAACTGTTATAACTTCATATGTGGCATTCTGAAATTAAAGGCACGTTTTTAATATTAAGACTGAAAAATAAAAAATAAAACAATTCTGAAGATTTATTAGTGCTCAGTCGGTAGAGCGTTCGGATAGAAACCACAAGGTTCCTAGTTCGATACCGACCCTCGCCAATTCAGCGTATGAGTAGCACAGGGATCTGTGCGGTAAGGTAAGGAGCTGATGGTAGGTGTGGCGCTCCACCTCAGATGCATAAAAAACAATCTCCTTCGTTGGCGCTAGTGAATAAGAGATAGACTCCATCGTTGATTGGCTGATACCGACTTTAGCCCACCCCGATAACTGTACTTACTTACTTATTAGTTAAGAATCATTAGTAGATATTTATTAATTTTAGTGCGTGTATGTGTGAGTGGCTGTATGTGAGTGTATATGTGTGTGTTTTTATGTGTGTGTTTTTGTGTGTTTGTCTGTGTGAGTGTGTGAGAGAGAGAGTGTGTGTGTGAGAGAGTGTGTGTGTATGTCTGTGTGTGTCTGTGTGTGTTTGTGTTTGCGTGAGTGTGTGTTTTTGTATGTGTTTTGTGTTTGCGTGAGTGTGAGTGTGTGTTGTGTGTATGTGTGTGTGTGTGTGTGTGTGAGTGTGTGTTTGTGTGTGTGTAAGTGTGTGCGTGTGTGTGTCTTTGTATGTGTTTGCGTGTGTGTGAGTGTGTGTTTGTGCGTGTGTTTGTGTGTGAGTGCGTTGTGTGTGTGTGTGTCTCTGTGTGTGAGTGTGTCTGTGTGTGTGTGTGTGTGTGTTTGTGTGTGTTTAGTGTGTGTGTGTATGAGTCTGTGTGTGTGTGAATGTGTGTGTGTGTTTGTGTGTGTGTGTATGTGTCTGTGTATGTGTGTGTGTGTGTGTTTTTTTGAAGGTTGGTTTATTGATTTTTTTCTAATTCAATTCTATATATCCTCACTCCGCATGCGCAAATTTGTCGATGAACACCAATTCTCAACCTTTTTGTGGGGGTCATTTAATGCTGACTCAAGTCATTTTGATAAACAAAGGATCTCAGGTTGCTAACAGTACCCGCTATTGCTTAAATGGTCACCCAATTAAGTACTGAACAGACTCATTACTGCTTAACTCTGGTGATCTAGCAGGAACCTGTGCCTTCAACCTGACTTGACTATAATCTCAAAGATTAAAAGAACCCCCACTGTTACATAATCTATGCGGTTGCATAAGATTATTGTCGGTCCCCTGTAATTCTGAGGGGATGACCCTTTTCATACCATGGCCGGGTCCTTCCATGGAAAATTACAGAAGCCCGCCAAAATACGTGAAGTCACGTGGGACCTGTTCGGTCCCCAGTTTTTNCAGTTTTTTAGACGTCAGGCAGAGAAGTCGGCCATTTTAGGTCCTGCCTAAACTGGAACTCACGCGCGCTATGTTAGTCAGATATTTAGTTACGTGAAATGTATAGTTAAGGAAATAAAAGTTTGTATAAGTAAAATGTTCTTGTGGTTGATGAATGTCTTGGTAACAAGACTAAGAAATGAATCCAGGACGACCAGCCAGCAGGAACATAGCAATAGAAAACCAGACCTTAGGAGATCCGAGACGCTAGACCAGACCAAGTCAAGATATACCAAAGACGATCAGAATAGCAGTCGACCAGAATAGAAAAGACGACCAGAAGTAAGAAGTGAAGAAGGATATGCAACACCACCTCCTGGGTACAGATTAGAATGACCTGTGTACAAGAATGACAATAATGGGTTTGACCAAAATCTTACTGAAATAAAATGATGTGCTCAGTATAGTCATAACCATTTTTAATTCATCATCTTCTGATATTTAAATTATAGCAAGAAACTTAATGTGTAATTATTTTAACTTTTGTGTTTTTGTGTTTCTTTTTTTTCTCTTTGTTCTTTATCTTGTTGTCAACAAAATGGAATTATTTAAAAAGTTGCCGGATTAAAACAGACTACGACAGGCTGATATGGAATCACAAGGATTTTCTGATTGATTGAAAATAAACAAGTAGAAATTGAACACGGAGCTGAAAAGAATCGGCGCGTTCGCAGACGACAATTTCTTTTTCCTTTTCTTTTTTTTTTTAATCCGAGCATCCGCAGACAGCAATTTTTTTATAACGGATCACCCACAGACAACATTTTACAAACAGATGTCGCAATTGGTTAGAGACATTTCAGACATTGGACCATATTACCTTTAGGCACCCCTTTTTGATCTCGATTAAGAAAGGACATGTTTTCATTTACACTGTCAATATCGCGTTGTTTGTTAGGGGTTAGGGTTGGGTTAGCTCTCCTAACACTGGTAATTTATGTGACCTCTTTGGGTATTTATTTCTTCTTTTCTTTGCCTTTGATAAAAAAAAGTCGTCGGGGTGATCTAAAGTCGGTATAAGCCAATTAACGAGGGAGTCTACCCCTTTTCACTAACGCTAGACAAGGAGATTGTTTTGTATCTGAGGTGGAGCCCACACCTACTATCAGCTACTTACTTTACCGCACAGATCCCTGTGCTACTCATACGCTTAGTTGGCGATGACCGGTATCGAACTAGGAACGTTGTGGTTTCTAGCCTAATTCTCTACCGACTGAGCTAACCGAGCCCTATAGTGTTAATATTTAAACCGGCCCTATAGGGTTATTATTTCCCTTTAAATTTAAGTGTTAATTTTATAATTTTTTTTTTTAATCTAAAAATTCTTTTAACAGACGATTTTTAGAATTTTAAAAAAATTATAAAACTAACCCCTAACCCTAATCTAAAAATTGTTTAACAGATGATTTTTAGAATTTAACTAAAATTATAAAACTAACCCCTAACCCTAACCCTAACCCGAATCCAAATCCCTAACCCTAACTCCTAACCCTAATCTAAAAATTGTTTTGACAGACGATTTTTAGAATTAAAATAAATATAAAACAACCCCTAACCCTATCCTAACCCCTAACCCTAACCCCTAACCCTAATCCCTAACCCTAACCCCTAACAAACAACTGGATATTGCGGTGTAAATGTCCTTTCTTAATTGAGATCAAAAAGGGGTGCCTAAAGGTCATATGGTCCCAGACATTTGTAAGCGAGATGTTTCTCAAGTTGTGCATCGAAGCATTGTGTAAAAGTTGTCAGCGAGAGTGTATTCATCTAATTCAGTTTGTATATTGGATGCAACATTTTTTTCCACGTCTCATGTTTATTTGTTCACGGCGTTCCAGTCATGTATCCTCCGGTTTCCTTTCGGTATATTTACTGTCGAATCTGCGGTGTCAACTGTACATTAGGAGGAAGTTCCACATTTGAGACTGCCGGTTCCACATTAAATACACCATGAGAAGGCCGCAGGGTAAACGACCGGAATGCTACGAACAAAGAACCATAGAGACGAGGAAAATAGTCTCGTCCAATACAAAATGAATTACGATAATCACAGACAGCATTCAGTCAAGAATTACACACACACACACACACACCACACACACACACACACACACACACACACCATATATATATATATTATATTATATATACATGTATAAATATATATATATATATATATGTATTATATATTGTGTGTATATATATATGTATATATGTATACATATATGTATATATATATGTATATATATATGTACATATGTATATGTTATATATATATATATATATATATATATGTATATATATATGTACATATATATATGTGTACATATATATATTATATATATATATATATATATTATATATATATATATATATATATTATTGATGATTTGTTCTTCTATTGTATATTTCTTCAAAAAATTGTATTCTTTTTTTGTCTTCTCCTTTGGTTGTCTACAATGAACAATGAATAAGCATAACTATTTTCAAGCATATATATATATATATATATATATATATATATATATATTATATATGTGTGTGTGTGTGTGTGTGTGTGTGTGTGTGTGTGTATATTTAAAAAAAAAATTGAAAACACCACAAAATGCTGTTAAAGTGAAAACATTTTATAACTTCGCTGATATTGAACAATATTTCGATTTTATGAAAATCGTCATCAGAGCTTGTTTATACTCCGTGTTGTTAAGATGGGAGACAAAAGTCATATGAGTTCAAAACAAAAATCTTGATGTTTTAAAAAAGAAAAAAGTTATACAACAGTTTCTAATGTGAGCCACTTCTGTCGCATTTTTCTCGGTCATCAGATTATGTATATCTTATTGTAACAGTTTTTTAAAAAGAAGATATATGACAAGATTTGACACTAGACGAATTCTCTTATTCAAAACGGATGAGTATATATATATATATTTTTTTTCAGCTTGGCAGTCCGGTTTCAAATCACGCACAGGCGGTCTTCGGATCTATAGCTCTGCTGATGAGGCCTAATAGGCCGAAATGTAATACAGAGATTGATTTTCTCGATTTGTTTAGCCAATAATTTTAATAGGTATTCCGCCTAATTCATTATTAATTAATTAATTTTCAAAATTAGTACGACTCCAATTAAGCACTTGTTCTCCCAAAAATTGTCGGATCTCTCTCTTACGAATTCTCTTATCAAAACGGGATGAGTATATATATATATATTTTTTTTTTTTCAGCTTGGCAGTCCGGTTTCAAATCACGCACAGGGCGGTCTTCCGATCTATAGCTCTGCTGATGAGGCCTAATAGGCCGAAATGTACATACAGAGATTGATTTTTCTCGATTTGTTTAGCCATAAATTTAAATAGGTATTCCCGCCTAATTCATTATTAATTAATTAATTTTCAAAATTAGGTACGACTCCAATTACGCACTTGTTCTCCCAAAAATTGTCGGCAAAAAAGCCATTCCAAACATACTTGTTTACAACTTATCATATATTATATATAGTTAGCATATTGCCCATAAAAAATAAGATAATTGTTTCA
>CM042152.1:6236844-6244344 GCA_023376005.1 Doryteuthis pealeii
CACCGTTTCTCTTAGTAGCAATGTTCCACCTTCGAATGAGAGCATGTATCCCTACCCCAGACATTTCTGTTGACTGTTGTTTGAGCCATTTCTTCAGTACAGATTTACCTTCCTCCTCACTAGTTTGCCTCTCAAACCCTCATTCATGTGGCCGAAGCGATAATAGTCTGAGGCAAAGTATATATATATATATATATATATTTTTTATTTTTTATTATTTTATTTTATCTATATATGCATAAATATATATATATATATATATATATATATATATATATATGTCTGTTCCTATCTATCTCAGACTGACCCTATATCCCCATCTATCTGTGTATCTATCTATATATCTATATACGCACACACAGACACACACACACACACACACATATATATATATATATATATATATATATATATATATATATATATATGTATCTTATTATAATGGAGATTGTGTGCTTTTCTGTCTGTAACAGAAACTACATTACTATTCAAGTCATAATTTTCTTAGGTATTTACGTCACATTCTCCATGATAGTGTTTTTATTTAAACTTCAATTATTAATAAAATTGTCCATATGATTAATACTATTGGCTTATCTACATCATAATATTTATGCAATTATATTTATATATACAACAAAATGGCGGTTTATTGTGTGAACGGGAAGACTAATTTGCATATTGATATTAAAAATTTAATTTTAATAAATATGTGCTTAGTATTATTGATTGGTAATTGTTTAGTTTATTTTAATAAATATGAGCAAAAGTTCCGGGGATCGATCATAAAAGAAATCGATTAAAGAACAAATAACTATAATTATATTCTTACTTCCTATTTTAACTAAATAGTTAAAATAGGAAAATTTAACAATGAAAGATGGGAGTGATGGAAGAGTAAGTTTCAGTTGTTCTATTTTTTATTATACCCCCTCTGTTTCGAATCTTTTTATCTGCATTCTTATTTAGTTTCATTAGCCTTTCTAATTTAATATAATATTATATTATATTAAAACGTAAACACTTGTATATATAGGGTGCATATATTTGCTAGTATATATAAGTCATGCTGATAAGACGAATTCCCTAATCTCTGTCTCTGTCTCTGTCGGTCTGTCTGTCTCTCTCTGTCTATCTCTCTCTCTCTCTCTGTCTCTCTACATCTGTCTCCATCGACCATATATATATATATATATTGTTTGATTGATTGATTGATTGGATCTTATGTGTCATGCTTCAATCGAAATTAGAGAGAAATAGAAATTGTGTCTTTTCAATGTTTTCATTACGTGAAAGAAATAAAAATAAGACGATTTTATTTTAAAACCTGCTGATATCTTCCTAGAATAAATCGGAGGTATATATATATATATATATATATATATATATATATATATATATATATATGTTGCGTGTGTGTGTGTGTGTGTTGTGTGTGTGTGAGTGTGAGTGTGTGTGTGTGTGTGTGTGAGTGTATGTGCAGTTGTAGAAAAGTTATTCTCTCTACCACTACATTACAAGATATATTGAGCCCTTTTAGATTAACTACTTATGCTACTACAATGAAAACATGGTAGTAACTTGTTGATGAATATATATATATATATATATATATGTGTGTGTGTGTGTGTGTGTGTGTTTGTGTGTACATATATATGTATGTATGTATGTTTGTGTGTGTGTGTGTGTGTGATCCTCTTTCTCTCTCTCTCTCTCTCTATATATATATATATATATATATATATATATATATATATATATATATATATATATAGATATATAGATATATAGATATAGATATATATGTCATGCTGATAAGACGGATTCCCTAATCTCTCTGTCTCTCTGTCTCTCTGTCTCTGTCTCTGTATCTCTCTCTGTCTCTCTCTGTCTCTCTACATCTGTCTCTGTCGACCAGCGCTCTTGCCAGGTCTTCAACAGGACATCAAGTGTCCGAACAGAACTGATCAATTTATGTATTTGCTGGTCGGCCAAAACTTATGAGTTTAAATTTAGGTATCCACAGGAGTCCGTCACTTATTTAGCCCAGCATATCTTGCTCATCTTCAACAACTCATCTTACAACATCTAAAAAATATCGAAGATTTCAGCTCTAGAGGAAAAAATTACAAATAAGGTTTCTTTTATTTTCCTCTCGGAATATAAGAAGGTAAATAATACGTATGGAATAAATAAATAAATACAATGACTGAATAAAACTTTAAAAGATGAGTTAGATTCCAACGTTCTCTGAAAAAACAATCTTCGTTCGTCAGTATTTGTTTACAGTTTGCAATATTCCAATTCGTATAGCTTTATTTTTCCAGACACTAAATAAAAACAGAAAACACTTTTTTATTACCAGGATAAAAAAAAAATGATTAAAAAAAAATATCTTCGATTTATTCTAGGAAGAAATCAGCAGGTTTTATAATAAAATCGGCTTCTTGTTTTTATTTCTTTCGCGTAATCAAAACATTCAAAAAACATCATTTCTATTTCTCCCTGATATTCGATTGAAGCATGACACATAATAAAAGTATTTACAGTATTCGAAGGGGCTTTTATTTCCCCATAGTCGTTGGCAAATTGTCGGACAAAGAAGAACAAACACAAAGTAAAATGCAGACACTTGTATTACAAAATTTACAAGGTTTACAAAAAAGTACAAGGATTTAACAACAAGGGTTTAACAACAAAAGGGTTTGCAAATTAAATGGAATTTGTGACCAGACTTATCTGTTCTAAGAAGAGTTCTTTGGTGTCGTGGTGATAAAGGTGTTCTGTCGTTGATATGAAAATGGCTCTAAGAAGCTTCTCGGGTCGTTTCTCGTTCTTCAGTCAGTATGCTATTATACCAGCCAGAGACAGTATGCTGGTATAATGCCTTAGAAGTGAGCTGGTTATGTGGGTCCTGTTCAAGTAGATTATTCAGTTCTCAGTATGCTATTATAACAGCCAGTGACAGTATGCTGAAATAATGCATTAGAAAGTTTGTTGAAGTTTTTTAGGGAACGGTGATACCGCGACTACCCTTAGTGCGTGCTCTGTGATAAGTAGCCCTGTTTTGGGGCTAAGTGAGATAACGTTTCTTTGACGTCTCTCTCTAGTAACGGTTCCCTGATAAGTACGTCCGTCCCGGACGAGGGCCCACAAACAAGTGCTAGAGTTTTGATTCTGGCGCCAATATCCCCTTGGCGATTTGTCCCCCTAGTGGCAGGGGAAGATAATTCACACGGTATTTCCGACAATAAATAATGTTTCTATCAGTTGGAATCATTTTATATCTACATTAGTATGTTTCTCTCTGTCTATCAATCAATCAATCAATCAATCAAAGAATATATATATATATATATATATATGTGTGTGTGTGTGTGTGTGTGTGTGTTAGGGGAGAAAACCCCGAAAATAGATCAGGAGTCGGAGTCCCTATGGTGACGTGATGCTGAAATCCCACGCTACCCATCAACTCCTGTGACACTATCGTTGTCAAACCGCATTGGTACCTTACCTTTCCTTTGGATCAGAGCGGCAGTGTGGCGAAGGGGATTTGCTGCATGGGCAACATCTTATCCCCTATAAATACACGCCCAGGCTATGTTTCAAAGAAGGAGAAGAAAAAATATTTTTTTTAATAATTAAAAAAAAATAAAATTAATTAAAAAAAAAATAACAAAAAATACTTTGACACTACTCCATTGTCTCTCGTAGAGGGAAGGCTGTCAACCATATATATGTGTGTACATATATATATTATCATACTAAAGCTGAGATTATCAACTTTCATTTCCTAAAGGATTTTTTTCTATTTATGTTATGGACACAATATTTATACTTAGATATTCCTTGGTTTTAGGACTACTCATTGTTTAAAAAAAATTCAGTTTAATTGGTTTTAATTAGTCGTAATTAGCAATTAAGTCAACAACAGACCAATCCCTGTCTAATATTAATCTTGTCGCTCTTCTTCCCCTCTATATAGAGTTAACGGGAGTGGGAGAGTTAACGGGAGTGGGAGAGCTCACAGCATAGTTTTATTACTAAAAATCTAGCAGTCAGTCACCCCCTCCTTATACCCCGTAACACTCCGTAGATTCGCCCCTTCCCTTTCTCCAGACCACAGAGAATAAATTTTGTTTTGTTTTTACGCTCAACTAAAATTGAAATCATGCTTTAAAATAGATTTTTTAAAATTACTTTATTTATTAATTTATTGAGTCAAATTCGGAATACATGTCCGATTTAACATGATTATTAAACTTTCTTTAAAAAGTATGCTCAGTATGTTACTACTTTCCGACTTAGACGAAATCTTGACCTTAAATAATCAATTTAGTAAATTTTAGTTCGTTTTTAAAATGAAAAGTAGATGATATTTTGGCAGATCCTACTCTTTTCCCTACTCATCTAGCGAGAGCTTAATGGGTGACCCAACGACCCACTTTTTCTCTAGTATATATATATATATATATATATTCTCTAGTATATGTATATATATATATATGTGTGTGTGTGTGTGTGTGTGTGTGTGTGAGTGTGTATGTGTGTGGAGGCGCGTGGTCAAATGGTTAGAGTCATAGAAAATGGACTAGTCGATCTGAGTCCAATCCCTAGACGAATCTGTTTGCATTTCCCATGGCGCTAATAACCTTGGGAATGGTATGAATCCAAATCTCTCTCCAGCTATGGGTAAATAGCAGGGTAAACTGGACTCTTTAACTCTGGCTAGGTAACCAGTCTATGAGAAGAAAAACTCTGAATTTAAACCCGTTAAACTACGCTTAATAAATTGACCTTGTGTCGCATCCTGTTAACGTTTCTAAAATAAACAAACATCCAAAAATCATATATATATATATATATATATATATATATAATATAATATATATATATATATAAAGTCGAAACAGTCTGTACGGTATTCTACACATCGAGCCATCCTTTACTGGATTACACTTGTCAAGTTCATTTTCTATAAGAAAAAGTATCGAATTTTATACGATACATGCGTTGTAAGTGCCTTCAAGTAAAAAAAAAAATTTAATATATATATATATATATATATTTGTTTCGGTTCGTAGAGCCACTTTATGGCGGTAGTTGAAAGTAGCTTTACAGTGGAAATCCCTTGGGGCATAAAGTTTTGATACTTTCTTGAAGTAGAAAGACCCATTCTTTGTTGAATCAGAGTTTATCCTGTCTTGAAGTAGAAAGATGTAATATCAGTTTTAATCCTTGTCCGCTGATCCGCCTGGGTTGTATCAGAGTTCATCCTATCCTAAAGTAGAGAGTTGTATATTCCCAATTTGTTGGTCTGTGCTTCTAGCGAGTAATTTAGGACAATTTATCAACGCCTTTAAATTGTAAATTGGATACATGTTTGGGCGTTTTTGATTGGCTGATTCAGCCACCGTTGTTTTGTAACAGTTTAGGAATACGAGTCGTCATCTTCAGCACAACTTATACCTCCCAAATAAAGGGTACCTCAAGTGGTGTAATGGTTAACAAGCTGGATTTTCAGACCATTGTTAGTGAGTTCGATTCACACTGGGAGCCTCACACTTCTGGCCTTGTGTCACTTCTAAGCTAAGCTTAGTAAATAACTATACCTCCTAAATAAAGGGCACTGTAGAATAATACTAAGTCCAATTACCGTCAAATTGGCAAGACAAGACAGCAGTCGTAACTGAAATACGATTCTGGTTTGCTGCAAAGACTACTGCAAAATGGCAGGATTTATGGAGCCTCAGAGGATCATACAAACCAAGCAGCCAATCAGGACTCAGGGAATGTAATCACCCAAATGCATGAGTGGACTGTTCTGAATTCCCATAAGTACCAGTTGTCTTGACACTGGTTCAGTTGTGCTTGGCCAGTCACATTGTTCAAATCAATAGTAGACTGACTGACTGACTGACTGACTTCAATAGGCATTTCAAGTGGTGTAATGGTTAGCAAGCTGGAATTTTAGACCATTGTTAATGAGTTCTATTCTCATTGGGCGCCCCATACTTCTGGCCTTGTGCCACATCTAAGCTAAGCATAGTAAATAACTTATTCTTCATTTCTATCTTGGTAAATACAGTTATAGAATGTGTACTTTTTGACACAACTTGTATTCTGAAAAAAAATTAACGTTAGATGTATTGTTCATTCCTATCTTGGTAAATACAGCTTCAATCTCGATACTTTTTGACACACATTATATATATATATATATATATATATATATATATATATATATATAATGCGAATTTTAGCATAATATATTCATATATCCAACTTAAAAGAAATGAACAACTGTATTAACATAATAAAGATTTTTGAAGATTGCTTTTTTCGAGAGAGTTTCGGGTAATCATGTTCTAAAATCGTGGCTCAAAACTATTATTGGTATATCTACAAAGACGTGAACGACCACGCTTACTAATTTGGCTGACTGCATGCGGCCTTATGCCCGCAGGTTCTCTACCCCATGGTTTAGCGTTAATTGAATCAGTGTGGGTTGTCGTTTTTTTTTTCCTGTCTGGGATCGACTCGATAGAGTTACTCCTTTTTTCTTCTTTTTCTTCGTGTGTGTTGTTTAAAAAGAGTCAGTGACTTCCAAGCCTATTAGTGTACAGAACTCTTAAATGTCACGATCACTGTCGATATGATTCTATTTATTCTTCCGCCCTGTCGGCTGGGGCGTTAGAATGCACCGACTGCACCTCAGCAGAGGGGTAAGACTCCCCCAATGGGGCCACCTGTTGGCCGTGGGTGGCGACCCGTGATGCTTAAGGATAGAGCCCGGGTGGATGAGCAGTTCATGACATGCAATACTCCACTTTGGCCCTATCTTGGGCTAGACAGGCGGTCGGAGAGGCCCCCTCCGATCAATCGGCTGGTCACACCAAGCCCTAGTACCTATATGATTTTCCCAACCCTATTGCCCTCATGGCAAGCCCCAACCCCTCTTTATCATATGGGTGCTAGAAGGCGGTGGCTGCCGATCTACATGTCCTGGGAATGACGTTAAACTTTATCTGATGGTGAGGTTCCAGTTCTGGAGGTTTGGAGAATGTGGAGCACCCCTTCATCACCATTGCTCCCTGGTCCACTCTAACCCGGAGTGGTAGTACCTGTTAGGGTCCAATCTATGGGTTAAATAGAATAATGTATTTATAAAAAAATTGTATTATCTATTAAGAATTGATTTATTTCAAAACTTTATCGGTATTAAATGACCCACTGAGGTTGATATGCCGTAAAACAAAACCAAACGAAATCTATCTATTCTTATTCCCTCTTTACACAGAGTCTCTCGACATCATTTCTGGTGTGTGCATTCCTAAACTTCTTTCTTCCACCTTACAGTTTTATTAGTATTATGAACGGTTCGTATGCTTTTGTATTCACTATATCGGGTCAGATCTAGTTTATTTAGATACCCTGTATTCGGGTATTGTGGTTGCTTGGCTTCCGTCTACGAGAGACGATAGAGTAGTGTCAAAGTTT
>CM042152.1:6249344-6399344 GCA_023376005.1 Doryteuthis pealeii
CCAACCTCTTCTGACACCATCAACCGACGATCCCTTCACTTATTCACGGCCTCCTAATTCACCAGTATAAAAATGTTCACCATTGAAGCAATAACTCTATCCTAAAGTCCTGAAGAAGTTCTGTGAAGACCGACGCTTTACAACGTGGACATCACTGCCTACAATAAACATCCATTTTCTACAACATCCCGTGTTTGTCTAACTTTCTCCAATATAAATATATATATATATATATATATATATATTAATGAAATGGATACAATATAAACCTACTTGAGTTTCACCATAAGGATCTTCAGGGTTATTTGTGCACCTCCAACGATCGTGCCCATATTCACCGGTAAGCCACCTTTTATCTTTATATATATATACACATATATTTATACACACACACACACGTGTATATATATATATATATATATATATATATATATATATATATATATTGTGTATTATATCATATATAATATATGCTCCTCACCCCTGGTGAATTGAGCACTTTGGAAGGGATTTTCACTGACGACCGCTGATGTAGATACGAAGGCTGACTCGACTATTCAACCTTTGTATGGTGTTGGATTAGGAAAAATCTTAATTGAATCCGGTTAAACTCAACTTAAAAATTGACACTGTATTACATTCTTCCCATTTGGACGTGTTATATATATATATATATATATATATATATATATATATATAAGTTAAACTATATATATATATATATATTTATATTTATATATATATATATATATATATATATATATATATATATATATATATATAAGTTAAATTAAGTTATAATTGAAACTACCGCGTAACTTTTTTGCAACATCAATGTCTTCGTTTATTTTCGTCTCCGCTCTTGTTAAGTCCGGAGTAAAACAAGCTCTGAAGATGATTTTTATAAATCGAAATATTGTTCAATATTAGCTATGAATATGATATAAAATATTTTCACTTTAACAGCATATCGTGTTGTTTTCATATCCTTTTATCTATACTCATATATATATATATATATATATATATATATATATATATATATATATATATCACCATACGGTTAATTTCAGACTAGCTGGAGTGGCAGGGTGAAAATAGTTTCTATTTTTCTTCAGATGAAGTTATTTGCAATGATGAACAGTAATAGGAATCTATTTTCGGGGTGTATAATGGAATTTGTTTGGCCTTGAAGAATATTGTATAATCTGTTATTTCAACAGATTTTTATCACGTCCAGACCCTATTGTCTCGACTGTCGATTAGTTGTCTTACGGCCATTGTCTGCAATGAACGTTATTCCAAGGAAGCGTAGGAAAATTATAACATTGTACGAAAACAATGGCGAGCATTACAGAGAGATCACGGAGAGAGATCACCGATATTTTACTAATTACGGAATTATTCGTTTTCTTTCAATTAATTTGCACAATATTGTACACACACGTATATATATATATATATATGTGTGTGTGTGTGTGTATGTGTATGTGTGTGTGTGTGTGTGTGTGTGTGTGTGTTTATATGTATATGTATGTTTTGTTTCAATTAATTTGTACAATACTGTACCCACACATGCATATATATATATATATATGTGTGTGTGTGTGTGTGTGTGTGTGTATACATATATATATATATATAATATATATATATATATATATATATTGTTTGATTTGTTTTCATTATTACGGATTGTATATATGTGTAATTAAAGACTCGACCGATTGGGAAATGCTCCAAATATCTCATTCGTTTCTTGCCAAATAAAACTGTTCAGTCCACAGTTCATTGTTGATTTGCGCCGGTTAATTGCCACAGAAAGACTGTCGCCATCTTATTTTCTTGTTTACCCTAATTAAATAGATGAAGACGAGATGGCACCGGCCATAGAATGGAATCCTCTGTGGAGTTTTTCATTTCTTCGAATACGGACCATATCTGTTCTTGGTTTGTTTGGTTTTGGTTTGTTTTGTTTTACGGCATATCAACCTCAGTGGGTCATTTAATGCCAATAAAGTTTTGAAATAAATTCATTCTTAATGAATACTCATTTTTTTATAAACCAGTGTTTTTCCATTTAACCCATAGATGGGACCCTAACAGGAACTACCAATCCGGGTCTGAGTGGACCTAGGAGCAAATGGTGATAAAGGTGTGTGCTATATTCCCCTGACCTACAGAAATGGAACCTAAGTGGAGTTTTGCATGTCATGGATTGCTTAATCGAATAAGGATTCTGTCCTTAAACATCATGGGTCGCCACGCACTGCCAACAAGTGGCCCCTCTGCGGAGGTGCAATCGGTGTATTCTAAAGCCCCAGGCGAAAGGGCTGCTTTGTTCCTGGTTGACCAAAGAAAAAACAAAAACAGTATTTTGTTTTACTTTTTAATATTTGAAGTGAGCACACTCATGTACTCACTCCAAATTCTTTATTCAAAAAATAAGAAGTGAATACATGAGTGTGTCACATCTCGGTATATAGCCGGAAGGTTAGTTTGGGGGGAGGGTAACAAAGCTGGTCATACTACTACATGGATCTATTTAGCTAGGTTCACTCACTGACCTTATTTTGTTTTTCTTTTTGAAACATTATTACCACTAGTAAAATTAATTTTTGAATGATATTATTTGGGACAGGGATTAAAGAATTCAATGTCAAAGGGTTTGTATTGTAAGCAAAATCATCAAATTTATTAATGGAGTAAAGAGATAAAACAATTTGAAATGAAAACTTAGTTCTGTTTCCTTCAAATAAAATGTTGCACGCATCTATTAATTAGTAATTAGATAACTATTTTGAATACTTTACACAATTTCTCTGAATGTTTGAGATGAGGCTTGAAGATTAGTATTATCTGCGTTATTCGGGCTATTATCCCCATCTTCATTGTTATGTTACCCCATCTTCATTGTTATGTCCCCATCTTCATTTTTATGTTACCCCAGCTATGGTTAGCGGAATGAGAACAGGATACCGCCGTTGAATAAATAAAGGGTTAGGTTCAAAGTTCCGGGATGGCTCCCGAATACGACAAGAAAGTTCCCGAGTTCAAAAAGAAGGTTCCCGAGTCCGAGAAAGTTCCCGAGCCCGAGAAGGTTCCAGAGTCCGACAAGAAATACCTGAAGAAGGCCGGAGGGTATATCGGCCGAAACGTTGTAAAAATAACAAAGAAGATGGGGACAATAGTCCGAATAACGCAGATAATACTTTTTTACACAAAATCGTAGAAAATATCTTCTTTTGATACCATCTTATGATATGTATCTTCTTCTAAGCTGGTTGCTTGCAGGTCGTCTATCTGCGATCTCGGCTAGCTTCATTGTTTTTTTCTGATCTTCCTTCTTGGGATTTCTTGGGAATGCTCATGTTTGTTTCTATTGTGTTTTAGAAACGAACACCAGACCTTATATTAATTTTTAGAGCTGTTTATTCAACCCAGGTTATAACTACGGACATCTTCCTTTCTATTGTGTTTTAGCAACAAACACAATACCTTATATTGTTGTAGAGAGTTGTTTATTCAACCCAAGTGAGAACTACGGACGGCAGACATCTGTTCCGTTCAGTCAACCTACTTTAATCCGTCAATTGTGACGATTTTAAATTCTGTTTCATATTTGAAATTTTTATATTCAATTTTAAAGTCAACTGTTTTGATTTTTACATCGTATTTTCCTAGAAGAGACATAAATCAATATGAAACGGATTTCTTGTCTTTTGTTTACTCTGTCTCGATCTGTTTGTCCCAGGCTGGAATTGGTTATCCCTTGGAACTCCAAAATCCCATTGAATGTTACTTGCTCTTGTATTTCAGACACTTTCTTGTTTATGCTTTGATTATTTGTTTTGAATGTTCAAATCTCAAGTGCTTCTATAAATCCCTTTTGATTTCGTATTTCTTATGTCGTTCTCTGCTTATTTTGGTCCAATTTGCTTCATTTGAATCTTCTAAGTTTGGTGGTTATATCCATTTTATTCATATGAGGTGATACTGAAAAGTTTACACTGTTCAAACAACGTGCGTAAAAATGAATATTACAATCAAGGGAGGAAACAAGTGATCACAAGGTTCCCGGGCAAGACAAAGATGTCTGAAAGAAAAAAACAAATAAAAAGAAATAAAGGTTATACATTTTTTTTAATTAAAAAAATAAGAAATAAATTAAGAATCTTAATTTTTTTTAAATACCGAATAATTCTACTTCAAAGGAAGACGAAAGGAAAACAAATTATAAATTTGAATTTTTTTATAAACGTTTAAAGAAAAAGGGATTTCCTCTCAGACCGATATTTTGAGCATAACTTGTGATGCAGATACTTACTAGTGATGTGAGTTGTATAAATAATAATAATAATAATAATAATAATAATAATAATAATAATACATTGTGATTATTATTATTATTATTTACTCCTTTTGAGTTTTCACACCAGTGTTAGCTGATGGTCTTTCACTGGAGTCTGAGTGACAGCAAGTCTCCCCAGGTCTCCAGGACTCTTCTGAGTATTCTGCCAGATTGCAGCAGTGCAGTGTTCTATATGGTTTCAATCCTTCCTCTGATATCCAAACTTTCCAAACCCTTTTCTAATCATTTTGGGGCTGTTCCAAGTACACCAACCACAATTGGTATCACTTTCACTTTCATGTTCCATAACTTTTTCAGTTCTCTGGCAAGGTCCAGATATTTGTCCATTGTTTCATTTTCCTTTAGCTTCACCCTGTGATCTGCTGGCACGGCAAAATCCACCAGTTGACGAATTCTTTCTTTTTTTTTTATCAACACTAGGTCTGGTCTTCTTACTGGGATAAGGTGATCCGTTTTTATTTCAAAGTCCCAGAGAATTTTGTGCGTTTCGTTCTCAAGAACAGATTCTGGTTTATGCATATACCATTTTGTTGTGTGGTCAACATTTAATTTTTTGCATAATTCCCAGTTATTATTATTATTATTATTATTATTATTATTATTATTATTATTATTATTATTATTATTATTATTTTCACTCCTTTTGAGTTTTTCACATCAGCGTTAGCTGATGGTATTTCACTGGAGTCTGAGTGACAAGTCTCCTCAGGTCTCCAGGACTCTTCTGGGTATTCTAGCCGATTTCCGCATTGCAGTAGTCTGGAATGGTCTCATTTCTTCCTCTGATTTCCAGGTCTTCCAGTCTTTTTTCCAAGTTTTTTGGGACCGTTCCAAGTGCACCAACTACAATTGGCATCACTTTCACCCTCTTATTCCACAGCTTTTTCAATTCTCTGGCAAGGTCCAGGTATTTGTCTATCTTTTCGTTTCCTTTCAACTTCACCCTATCATTATCATTATTCTAATTATAATTATTATTTTAATAATAATAATAATAATAATAATAATAATAATAATAATAATAATAATAATGACCTAGTGTCACGTGCAGTACTATGAGTGTGTAACTACTTTATTTTTTTTTACCATGTCTGTTTAGCTCATTCGGTAGAGCATTCTCTTCGGAACCAGAACTTTCCGTGATTCGATATCAATCCTCTTCAACAGAGCGCATGATTAGCACAGTCACAATAAAGAGAGTATTTGATAGAAGATGGTGGCGCTTCACCTCATACGCATCTCCCTTGTCTAGCGCTAGCGAAAAGGGGATAGACTTCCTCACTGTTCGACTGATACCGACAATAGGCCACTTCACAGACTTTAATACTTTACTATAATGCTGAGCTGGACTATTACATTTGTGTGTGTGTGTGTGTGTGTGTGTGTATGAGTGTGTGTGTGAATGAGCGTGTGCATGTGTGTGTGTATGTGTGTGTATGTGTGTATTTGTGTGTATGTGTAAGCGTATGCATGTGTGTGTATGTGTATGTGTCTGTGTATGTGTGTGTGTGAGCGCGCGTGTTCGTGTGCGTGTGTGTGTGTATTTGTGTGTATGTGTGAGCGTGTGCATGTGTGTGTGTATGTGTGTGTATATTTTGTGTGTATGTGTGAGCGTGTTGCATATATGTGTGTGTACGTGTGTGTGTGTATTTGTGTGTATGTGTGTATGTATGTGTGTGTGAATGTATGTGTGTGAGCGCGTGTTCGTGCGCGTGTGTGTATGTATTTGTGTGTATGTGTGAGCGTGTGCATGTGTGTGTGTGTGTGTGTGAGCGTTTTTTCATATGTGCGTGTGTGTGTGTATTTGTGTTTATGTGTGAGCGTGTGCATGTGTACATATGTGTGTATGTGTGAGCGTGTGCATGTGAGTGTGTGTGTGTGTGTGTGTGTGTGTGTGCATATGTGTGTATGTTTGAGCGTGTGCATGTGTGTGTGCATGTGTGTGTGTGTGTGTGTGTGTGCGTGTGTTCAACGTTTAAACTTACCCGATTCTTTATCTTTCTATTTAATCACATAATGTAGACATCTAAATCAAAATTTTCTGGCTAGAAACGAAATTTATAACTTTTCCATCACTTTCACTGTGCCTTTTTTTTCCTGTCACAAAAAATAAAAAACTTAAAATACACTTGTAGTATAAGCAATAGTCACAAAGGGCCCATAAACGTTATCATATCATCGACATTTATTAACCTATATATCATCATAAAAAAAACACTATTATGTATTATGCTTGTGCCTATTGCGGCAATAAAAAGTGTATGTCACCGCAAGTTTACATAACCAAATATCATCCCCGAATTGAAGGTTTCGCGCCAATATAAACACCCCTAAAAATTCTCAAACAAAAAGAGCATAAATCACTTCGATCAGTGATATAATCTACTAACCTTCTCCTCTCTTCAATAAAAAAAAATAATATCATATAATGTTCAAAGATGTGTCCACTGTGAACAGTAAAGTATGAGGTTGATTCAAAAAGTAATGCCTTTTTGTTTAGGACAGGTATAATTACCAAACATGAACATGTATCATACCACAATCTGAAGCGGGTCCTCTATGGATCACATCCCTACTTCTCCACATAGGTGAGTAAAAAAGTAATGCCATTTTGTTTAGGACAGATATAATTACCAATACATGAACATGTATCATACATCAAAATGATGATGGTCCTCTGTGGATCACATCCCTACTTTTTCACATAGTCACCGTTTCTCTCAATAGCAATGTTCCACCTTCTAATGAGAGCTTATATTCCTGTCCGCCCGTAAAATCCTGTTGACTGTTCTTTGAGCCGCTTCTTCAATTCCTTGTCACCGGAATAATGTTTGTCTCACAAACCCTCTTTCATGGGACCGAAGAGATGATAGTCTGAAGGCAAACATTATTCTAGTGACGAGGAAGTGAAATCTGTAGTGAAGAAGTGACTCAATGAACAGTCAACAGAATTTTACGGGATAGGGATACATGTTCTCATTCGAAGGGGGAACATTGCTATTGAGAGAAATGGTAACTATTTGGAGGAGTAGGGATGTGATCCACAGAGGACCAGCTTTATTCGGCGGGTCTACATACTAATAACATGCAATTGTATTCATATATACAACAAACTAGTGATTTGCAGTGTCAACCGCAAAGCTAATTTGCATAATGATATTATAAATTTGATTTCAATAAATATGTGCTTGGTATTATTGATTTCTAATTCTTTGGTTTTATCTTAATGACTATGAGCAGCAATCTCAGGGATAAATCTTGAAAGAAATCCATTAACAAGAAGAAATAACTGTAATTTTATTCTTTACTTCCTATTACAACTAAATAGTTGAATTAGGAAGATATAACAATGAAAGGCGGAGGACTCTTCTGAGTATTCTGGCAGATTGCAGCAGTGCAGTGTTCTGAATGGTATCAATCCTTCCTCTGATTTCCAGATTTTCCAAACCCTTTTCCAATCCTTTTGGGGCCGTTCCAAGTGCACCAACTACAATTGGTATCACTTTCACTTTCATATTCCATAACTTTTTCAGTTCTCTGGCAAGGTCCAGGTAGTTGTCCTTTTTTCATTTTCCTTTATATTATTATTATTAGTATTACTATTATTATTTTTCATTTTCTTAAATTATTATTATTAGTATTATTATTATTTTTCATTTTCTTAAATTATTATTATTAGTATTATTATTTTTCATTTTCTTAAATTATTATTATTATTATTATTATTATTATTATTTATTTTCTTGAATTATTATTATTATTATTATTATTATTATTATTATTTTCATTTTCTTAAATTATTATTTATTATTATTTTTTTTTTTTTTCTTAAATTATTATTATTATTATTTTTTTTCATTTTCTTTTATTATTATTATTATTATTATTATTATTATTATTATTATTATTATCATTATTATTATTATTATTATTCATTTTCTTAAATTATTATTATTATTATTATTATTTTTTCATTTTCTTAAATTATTATTATTATTATTATTATTATTATTTGAGTTTTCACATCAGTGTTAGCTGATGGTCTTTCACTGGAGTCTGAGTGACAGCAAGTCTCCTCAGGTCTCCAGGACTCTTCTGAGTATTCTGGCAGATTGCAGCAGTGCAGTGTTCTGAATGGTTTCAATCCTTCCTCTGATATCCAAACTTTCCAAACCCTTTTCTAATGCTTTTGGGACTGTTCCAAGTGCACCAACTACAATTGGTATAACTTTCACTTTCATATTCCATAACTTTTTCAGTTCTCTTACAAGGTTCAGATATTTGTCAATTTTTTCATTTTCCTTTAACTTCACCCTGTGATCCGCTGGCACTGCAAAATCCACCAGTTGACAAGTTCTTTCTTTTTTGTTAATCAACACTAGGTCTGGTCTTCTTGCTGGGATAAGGTGATCCGTTTTAATTTCAAAGTCCCAGAGAATTTTGTGCGTTTCGTTCTCAAGAACAGATTCTGGTTTATGCATATACTATTTTGTTGTGTGGTCAAAATTTAATTTCTTGCATAATTCCCAGTGGATCACCTTCCCAACCCAGTCGTGTCTAGTTTTGTATTCTCGTTGTGCTAGTTTGCTACATTCGCAGAGTATATGGTTAACAGTCTCATCTCTATTCCCGCAAAGTCTACATTTACTATTTTGTTGGGTCTTATCAATTTTCGCTTTGATGTAGTTTGTCCTTATGGCATTATTTTGTGCAGCAATTATAAGTGATTCTGTTTCTCTTTTGAGGTTTCCCTTATTATCATTATTATTATTATTATTTTTCATTTTCTTAAATTATTATTATTATTATTATTATTATTATTATTATTATTATTATTATTATTCATTTTCTTAAAGTATTATTATTATTATTATTATTATTATTATTATTATTATTATTTTCATTTTCTTAAATTATTATTATATTATTATTATTATTTTTCATTTTCTTAAATTATTATTATTATTATTATTTTCATTTTCTTAAATTATATTATTATTATTATTATTTATTTTCTTATTATTATTATTATTATTATTATTATTATTATTATTATTATTATTATTATTATTATTATTATTATTATCTAGAATATTAATTGTTATTATTAAAAAATTATTTTAAATTAAAAAAAATTATTAAGTATTTTTATGATTTAACGGAGAAAACTATTGAATTATGATATGTTAGTATACTTCATTTCTTCCTAAATAGATGGCTTAGTAACATGATGGGTCACCATGACAACGCTAACCCGACGACACTCCGGGTTGTCTAGTCAAAGAACGAAGCCCAAAGTTCTAAAATCTACAAAAAGCCGCCACCATTCCCTAGACGGAGATGTTCATTGGGAATTATGAATTCAGTTGGGATTAGACGTTATCAACAAATGGTATAATCCCAAACCAGATATCGTGATTTGCGATCGTAAATATTTAGACGTGAAATGCAATTATGTCACCAAAGAGACGAACGGTTGTCATTGGTGGGAAAAGACTAAGAAAAAGATGTGTAATTATAGATACAGTCTGGACGACTGTATCCATAATTACATTGTATCCATAATTAGATATGTTTTCAAAGAAGGAAACAAAAAAATTATTGAATCAAAAATAGGTAAGCTGTCTGTAATTTACTCGAGAGTTTGTCAAACCGATATGTATTATGAGTTACTATAATGCCTGTAAGTATTAGATCACTGGAAAACACTGCAGATACTGATGAATATATATATATATATATATATATATATATATATATATATATATATATATATATATATTATATATATATAAGTAATTGGTAATTTGCTTGAAGCATTGTTAAGTATGTTATAAAATAATAAAATTCGAAGGCAATACAATGCATAAAAAATAAAGACAAAAAGATGTTTTATATGTCTAATCGATTTCAAAGCAAAGCTTTATCATCAGAGTTTTATTCAGTTTTCTAAATAAAACTCTGATGATAAAGCTTTGCTTTGAAATCGATTAGACATATAAAACATCTTTTTGTCTTTATTTTTTATGCATTGTATTGCCTTCGAATTTTATTATTTTATAATATATATATATATATATATATATATATATATATATATATATATCATTATGGACTCTCCCGTCGATTTTCGACGTATGAGTGTTCATACACATAATGAACACCCACACAGTGATTTGTTTATAGTGGTGAAGGCTTGTGTTGGACCATCCACACTTTTTGGCACAGTTGATAGGAAATAATTGGTGTATCAAGGGTTGCCACAAACCCAATCAAAGACCGACCTCAGGAATTTCGAATTCAGAGTTATCCCTCTCCTAGACTGGTTACCTACCCAAGGCTGAAGGGCACAGTCTCCCCTACTATTTAACCCATAGCTGGAGGGAATTTTGAATTCAGAGTTATCCCTCTTCTAGACTGGTTACCTACCCAAGGCTGAAGGGCCCAGTCTACCCTACTATTTAACCCATAGCTGGAGGGAGAATATATATATATATATATATATATATATATATATATATATATATATATATAGGCAGTTCTGTGTATAAATGTCCGGAGGAAACTGAGAAAATAAAACAATTAACGACAAAGTAGATATATATACACATTAAATATCACAAAGGCTTGGTTTTTGAGTAAACATAATGAAGATTTGATGTATATTCATGAAGATAATTAAAGAATAAAATCAAAATAATAATACTATGTTTTTTTTTATATTTGACATTTGACATTTGATAATTTAAATAGTAGACATTAAATTTTCTAATCGAATGTCTTCATTTTTCTGACGCCCCAGCAGGCTGGATCAACACAAGGTCTTTTTTTTACATAGGAATTTTAATGGGGTATACTGTGAGGATCTAACTCACGATTTAGTAATATTGGATCTGCGAGACTAACTTTTTGTCCCCCCTCTTCTAACCAGACGATGCCGGGTAGCTGCTTCTAGTACATATAAAAAGTAAAGTTGTGTGTATTCATGTATGTATGTCCGGTTGAAACTAAGAAAATATGTTAATTAACGACAAAATAAATATATATACACATTAAATATCACCAGAGCTTACTTTTGTGTCGAAATAATGTAGATTTTATTCATATTCGGGAAGTTATTTAAAAATTAAAATTTCAAATTTGTATAATACCAGAAGGGAAAATGATTAGTGTTATGTATTTTATAAAATATGTTGTTTTTTTTCGATTTGATATATAACATTGATTAATTGAATTAATCAAATTAATCACTTAAGGTGATTCATTCTTATATCTTATTCTTAAAAATATTTTATTTTTAAAAGAATTGTAAACTATTGAAATAAAACTTACTATATATATATATATATATATATATATATATATATATATATATATATATTATTATTATTATTATTTACTCCTTTTGAGTTTTCACATCAGCATTAGCTGATGGTCTTTCACTGGAGTCTGAGTGACAGCAAGTCTCCTCATGTCTCCAGGACTCTTCTGAGTATTCTGACAGATTGCAGCAGTGCAGTGTTCTGAATGGTATCAATCCTTCCTCTGATTTCCAAACTTTCCAGACCCTTTTCCAATCCTTTTGAGACCGTTCCAAGTGCACCAACTACAATTGGTATAACTTTCACTTTCATATTCCATAGCCTTTTCAGTTCTCTGGCAGGCTCCAGATATTTGTCTATTTTTTCATTTTCCTTTAGCTTTACCCTGTGATCTGCTGGAATTGCAAAATCTACTAGCTGACAAGTTCTTTCTTTTTGTTTATCAACACTAGGTCTGGTCTTCTTGCTGGGATAAGGTGATCCCTTTTTATTTCAAAGTCCCAGAGAATTTTATTTGTTTCGTTCTCAAGAACAGATTCTGGTTTATGCATATACCATTTTGTTGTATGGTCAAAAATAAATCTCTTGCATAATTCCCAGTGGATCACCTTCCCAACCCAGTAATGTCTAGTTTTGTACTCCCGTTGTGCTAGTTTGCTACATTCGCATAGTACATGGTTTACGGTCTCATCTCTATTACCGCAAAGTCTATTATATCTGATGCCATTGACTTTATTCAGGCGAAAAAATTCCTGATATCTCATCAGGTCTTTTTTTTACGTAGGGATTTTTATGCGGCATCTCTCCTCTCTCTCTCTCTCTCTCTCTCTCTCTCTATATATATATATATATATATATATATATATATATATATATTCTCCCCATTATATCCCCAGCAGAGATGAGGTCGGTCGTTAATTGGGTTTTTGTTGCAACCCTTGATGCACCAACTCTTTCCTATCGACTGTGCTAAAAAGTGTGGATGGTCCTTCACTACTATAAATAACTGTGTGGGTGTTCATTGTGTGTGTGAACCCTCATACGTCGAAAATCGATGGGAGAGTCCATAATATATATATATATATATATATATAATTATATATATATATATATATATATATATATATATATATATAAGGCAGTTCTGTGTATGAATGTCCGGATAAAACTAAGAAAATAAAACAATTAACGCCAAAGTAAATATATATACACATTAAATATCACTGAGGCTTGTTTTTTGAGCAAAGTGCTCAACTACAATTGGTATAACTTTCACTTATTATTATTATTATTTTATTATTATTATTATTATTATTATTATTATTATTATTATTATATCTGATGCCATTGCCTTTATTCAGGCGAAAAAATCCTGATATCTCATCAGGTCTTTTTTACGTAGGGTTTTTTATGGGGCATATCTCTCCCCCCCTCTCTCTCTCTCTCTCTCTCTCTCTATATATATATATATATATATATATATATATATATATTCTCTCCATTATATCCCCAGCAGAGATGAACGGGTATATAACAAAAGCCCATCCCGGGTATTTCTATTATTCCCAGTGAAAAAATATTATATGTAACGATAACTTCAAGTTCGAACCCATTTGGGCTGGTTTGTTGTTTTGTTTTACGGCATATCAATCCTTTTCGAGTCATTTAATACCAAATCCTGTCATTTTGATGAATAAAGGATTCAGGTTACCTACAGTATATTCTGTTGCGTAAGTGATTACCCCAAAAAATTATCAAACAGCCCCATTACTGCTTAACTTCACGGATCTAGCGAGAGCCTGTGTTGGAATGACTGCAAACAGAACGCATGTACGGAATATTTCATAGATGAGCGTCAACCTATAAAATGGCTTCTCCAATCGCCAGGAGAAGAGTAGGAAATGCTGAGAGGCAACGGATTCTCACCAACAGATCAAACAAAACGAACAAATACATCATAAGCAATATTATATGTCAAGAGTTTCTTTCATGATGAAAATATTTGTGCAATCAGATTTTGAAAGTGACATGCCCGGTAGGCATACATAACATGAATGCTTTTAACACTAAGTACTTTGTCAACATCAATGGCTCTCCTTAAACCCGGATGTAATACGGGTAAAGACTGCTAGCCAGTAATAATCCTATTATAATTCAACATATCCCTTCATATAGATCATTCACCGCTATTTACGGCCTCGACCAAACTATTTATTTATAAATGATAATAATAATCTTAATATAATGAAGATTCAGTGTCTGTCTATCAGTAACTAAAACTAAGTCGCTGCTTACCTTATTGTTTGGTTTGTTTTGTTTTACGGCATATCAACCTCAGTGGGTAATTTAATGCCGATAAAGTTTTGAAATAAATCAATAGATAATACAATTTTTTTATGAATACATTTTTCTAATTAACCCATAGATGGGACCCTAACAGGTACTACCACTCCGGATCAGAGTGGACCAGGGAGCAATGGTGATGAAGGGGTGCTCCACATTCCCCAAACCTCCAAACTGGAACCTCACCATCAGATAGTTTAACGTCATTTCCAGGACATGTAGACCCTCAGTCACCGCCTTCTAGCACCCATATGATAAAAATGGGGTTGGGGCTTGTCATAAGGGCAATAGGGTTGGGAAAATCATATAGGTGCTAGGGCTTGACGTGACCAGCCGATTGATCGGAGGTGGTTACGTTATTGTATCCTCAGGAATTGCGTAAGTTTATCAATGAGCATTTAATCTATACATCGAATCAATCTTATTTATGAAAATTGTCCACCAGCTTCTCTATCTGTTTCTCTTCTTCTTCTTCTTCTTCTTCTTCTTCTTCTTCTTCTTCTTCTTCTTCTTCTTCTTTCACTTCCTTTCGCTCTCTCTATAAAAAGACCATTCTGCCCCCTCAAATTTCTTGACACTTCTTACTCAGAGTGGGCATAATGGCGTACCACATTCCTTCTTCCCCCGACCACATTCCTTTCCTTGCCAGGGACAGTTCAGTTTCGCAGGCCAGGCATCTAGGTCGCTTTGAGTCAATTAAGTTCGACTCGTTACAACAATTTATTAACAATGTCTCCATGACGATCCTGTCGGCCTTCACCACAAGGGGGCGCCTCAAGCACTGGGCAATAAACCCAGCCCAGCCCTGTCCCTTTAAATCGAGAGGGCAGGTGTTGCCTGTGGATATAGCCCCCTGGGATTATGCCGTTAATTTATCACTAAGAGTCCAGTGGCCGAAGCCACCGGACCCCCGCCACCCCGGAGGCCCGGTTATTAGTTATTTTCTTTTAGTTTTGTGCCGCTTTCTACTCAGTTCTTTGCTCTCAATTGACTTTTATATATTAGGATATAAAATGACATTTTATTGTATTCTTTAAGAAGATATAATGTACGAATATTTAAAAAAGAAAAAAGAAGAAAGAAAACTGTGTATTACCATCAAGAGAAGTATATTGTGGTTTATTATTACTAACTATCCCCATGAAAAATACATTGTCAAAGTTTAAAATCCAAAAATTCTGTCTGTGAGAAAGAAAAAAACAACAAAATGTGGAGTTATTTTTTTTGTTGTGTAACTGTATTTGTTCAGTGTTATATTTGCATTTCTTCGAGTTACTTCACACATCATGACATCTTCGCTTGTGCAGATCGCGACCCGTCTTTCAAAAATATAATGCTGAACAAATACAGTTACACAACAAAACAATTTTATAAAGATTTTTTATCTCCTGTCGTCTATAAAACATCCATCAATTTCTTCACCCCATAATACATCCTGATGAAGGTTTAAAGAAACCGAAACATTTAAGCGTCAATAAATAAATTCATCTTATTTTTGGAACACTTGTTTTTTTTTAATTTCTAATATATATATATATATATATATATATATATATATATATATATATATATATATATGAACAAATGAATATGAAGAAAATAAAAATAGTAACTGTAATTGGCATCCTTGGAACTGTCTACAAGGGTTTAGAAACAGCCTCCTCTGAACAACAAGGTGGGTGTGAAAAACTCTCATGGAGTCAAATAATAATAATGATAATATATGAAATAAAACAACTATGAAAAGCTGCATCCTTATTAAAAATCCATTTTTACATGCATTACCACAAGATTTGATTAGCTAGTTTTGAAAAGATAATATATAAGGAACCCCTCGTGCGTAGTGGTCTCTTTCTGGCCAACAATATATGGCGCTGTGGGCAGGATTGGAAGGATACCTACCAGAGTTTTGGATCTTTGTGCACCACTGATTTGAAGTTATCTGAAATGGCCTCAAGATTCTTTTTAGTTTCAACACGCTGGCCTATTTAAATGTCTAAACCCATATAGAAGGAAAAAAATAGAGGGGGGGATAAATATTTGTTTGTTCTGCGTATGATCAGTCTTTCGATCTGCAGCCTGTTTAAGATTGGTTTGGTTTCTTTGCACAATTATGGAGTTTCAAGTAAATATTCTTAACCAGGTAACGCTCTCCCATAAAAAGAATGGAGCTCTTTCTGGCGGCCTTTACATATTTAGAGATGTATGTATTTATCAGATAAAACCTTCCTCCTTATCACACAGCTAAAAGTCTAAACATCCTATTTCATTTTAAGATAATAATAATAATAATAATAATAATAATAATAATAATAATAATAAGAAGAAGAAGAAGAAGAAGAAGAAGAATGTATATACATGCATATGTATATATATTCTCTCCCACAAATACACATGCACACGAATAAATATATATATATATATATATATATATATATATATATATATCCATATGAGCTGGATATGACACACGGTCAATTTCTTAAGCAGAGTTCAGCAGGTTTGAATTCAGAGTTTTCTTTCTCCTAGACCGGTTGCCAATCAAGGTTAAAGAGCACAGTCTGCCCTAGCTGGAGGGAGAGTAGGATTCATAACTTTCCCAAGGGTATTAGCGTTAAGTGAAATGCAACGCGAAAAGTGAAATGTGTGTGTGTTGTGTGTGTGTGTATGTGTGTGTGTGGAGAAATGTAGATAAACAAGGGTTATTAGTTCGTTTTTTTACTTTCATCCCGCTAGCCCATTTAAATGTCTAAACCCAAAATGATCTGACTACAATATTTGACGTCCCTTTGTCTTTGAGAAAGAATGACAGTATTAAAAGGTATCTTGATTACCGGAATCCCCTGTAGTAGAAGAATTTCTTAAAGTTTTATTCCAAAATTTTATATCTGCAGTCCGCGACCGGAGTTCTTATAGTCTGTCAACTCAGACACTTGCTCAAGATGGGCGTGATATAATGAGCAGGTTATTTGAATTATAAAACCCGGTTTGGGCCTTAAAGAGTCCGGTGAGTCACTCGGAGGACATTTAGTAGCGACACACTTTGGCAATTAACTCCATTTACGCGCAAGTTAATGTCTCCTCGCTTTATTTGAATTGCGTGTATAGCTTAACGATGTAAGGTAGGGCATTTCGCTTTAAAACCGCGTGGCTTTAAATCAATAGCTACAATTGCTGTATTATATTAACACGAAAGCTGCTTTTTTTTGTCCATGCTGCCGTACCATACATTTTCAAATGTGCGCAATCATATATCTTTGAGAATCCGGTTATTAATTTTCTCAACTTTGTTAGGGCGTCCCATCGTAGTGTAACGGTTAGCAAGGTTGTTTCGCGGTTCCATTAATAGGGATTATATTTACTAATACTAGCAAATATATGCACCCTCCGGGTGCAAGTATTTAAGTTTTAATGTAATGAAATATCGTATTAAATTAGAAAGTCTAATAAGAAGGCAGATAAAAAAATATGTATGGGGGTATAATAGAAAAATAGAAATGAAACTTACTCTTCCATCACTCCCGTCTTTCATTGCTGAATTTTTATTTAACTATTTAGTTAAATTAGGAAATAAAGAATAAAATGACAGTTATTTTTCTTGTTAATGGATTTCATTTAAGATTCATTGAAGAGATTTTTGCTTATATTCATTAAAATAAAACCAAACAATTAGAAATCAATAATACTAAGCACATATTTAATAAAATCACATTTAATATCAATATGCAAATTCGCCTTCCATTCACACTGTAAACGCTATTTTTTGTATATATAAATACAATTGCATGTTATTTGTATGTAGATATGGACAACACTAATAAAAGGTGAAGCAATTTTATTAATAATTGAGGTTTAAATATAAATAAAATCATGGAGAATGTGATGTAAATAACGAAGGGAATTGTGACTTGTAGTAGTAATATAGTTTCGGTTACAGACAGAAAAACACACAATCTCCATTATAATAAGATATATATATATTACATTTATAATTAATGCTTCTAACACACTATAAAAACAAACAAAAAATCTTTATTTCAATATGCCCTGAGTGGGGAATTGTTTTTATAGTATTAAACAAAAATTTAAAGAAAAAAATATATATCTTAAATGATTTCAAACCTCCCGCAAATTTAACAACTCACGGGTTTTAACGGAACTTTACGATCTCTGCCGAATTTGAAATCTTAATGGAACTTTACGATCTCTTCCGAACTTCAAATCTCCATCAAACTCAACGGAATTAGAACCCAGTTGACTTTAACACACACAGATGGATATTTTCAACTCTATAATAAACTCTCTGAAGATGGATTTAATCCGAAAATTAAGAGCAAAAAAAAAAGAAAAATTTTAAATAAATATGTTTTTCAACATAAATCTGCATTATTTTGCCTTAAAAAAAATATCACACATATATATATATATATGAGTTAAGAGTAAGGAAATGAATCCGACGGTATATGTATAGATAAAAAGGTATGAAAACACACAATGCTGTTAAAATGAAAATATCTTCATTTATCTATCATTTTCATATTGAACAATATTTCGATTTATAAAAATCATCATCAGAGCTTGTTTTTGATCCGGACTCATCGATATTTTCTGCTTCTCTCTCGATGAGTCCGGATTAAAAACAAGCTCTATATCTATTGTTATCTATACACACACACACACAAACACACACACACACATACACACACACACGCATATATATATATATATATATATATATATATATATATATATATATAGTTAGGGTCTTTCCATGTGTGGTTTAACCAAGCTGATGCAGGTAGACCATAAGGAGAGCTCAATGTACCTAATACCAGTGAGTAGAAGGACAGAGCAAGATATTTAGTAAATTATTGTAATGAAGCAAGTTTAGAGTTTTTCTTCATTTACTAAATATCTTGCTCTGTCCTTCTACTCACTGGTATTAGGTACATTGAGCTCTATATATATATATATATATATGTAAATGTATAAGTAGTAGCTTACCGGTGGGTGTGAGTACGATCGTTGAAAGCGCACAGTATCCAGAGGTTAAGATTGAGAAAAAACAAATACAAAGTGCTCAATACAATGTAGAGCAAAAATTTATTTTAACAATGGAAAGGAGTAACCTACTCGAGTTTCATCGATTGATTCTTCAGGGTTATTTTAGTTAAATTAATCGAGTTTTCGATTAATCTTAGATGGTATAATACATGCCCGTTGGAATGGGACTATCAAAACATAAGTCCTATTCCAACGGGCATGTATTATACCATCTAAGATTAATCGAAAACTCGATTAATTTAACTAAAATAACCCTGAAGAATCAATCGATGAAACTCGAGTAGGTTACTCCTTTCCATTGTTAAAATATATATATATATATGTGGTATGTGTGTGTGTATGTGTGTGTGTGTGTGTGTGTGTGTGTGTGTCGAATTAAACAAAAGGCACGTCTCCTGTTTAACAATTTTATTAACGATCTTTTCAAGCTTTCTGGCCAAATTTTACATTTGGATTGAAGCCGTAGATTAGTCCACCAAAGTTCATATCCCAAGTACTTTCGCACTTCGAAGTGCCATCACCAGGGGTGATGTGTCTATGTTCCAGTTTTTTTTTTTTTGTTCAAGTTAGTTGTAGTGAGAGTAACCAGGAGGGGAACTCGTAGAAATTATATTGTGGGGGGTGTGGGGGCTGGAAGGAGGAGAATTGGTAGGAAAAGTGTTATAGGCATTTTGGAATGTGAGTACTGCATTGAAAATTAATCTTATTTAAGTTGGCCAGAAAGCTTTAAAAGATCGTTAATAAAATTGTTAAACAGTAGATGTGCCTCTCTCTCTCTCTCTCTCTCTCTCTCTCTCTCTCTCTCTCTCTCTCTCTCTCTCTCTCTCTCACACACACACACACACACACAGACACACACACACACACACACATATATATATATATATATATATATATATATATATATATATACAAGAGAAGATGATTGAACTTCCCACTTTATTTGTTTGTTATATATAACCAAGCCTTTAACTGAGGAAAATTAACATACAAATAATGGGAAAAGTTGAATCACACTCTCACTCTCTCCAATCTCTCTCTTTATGTTCACTGAGAAAACTAACATATATAAGGAGTAGTTAATCAAGATATATATAGTGAGGGGAATCAACAGGCAGAATGTGAAGTAAGATACGGGTCAATTTTTTTTACTTAATTGCAAATTACGACTAATTTGAACGAATTAAAATTGATCTTTTAATATAAGTTAATTCCAAAAATAAGGAATATTTTGGCATATTTTATGTCATTAGACTAAATAAGAAAATTGCCTTTAAGTCACAGTCATTGATATATATATATATATATATATATATATATATATATATATATGTGTGTGTGTTGAAATGAAAAATAAAGGAAAGCAAATGTTGGATGGATAAAAAAAGATTTATTTTATTTTATTTTACTGACACGTGTTTCGGCCAGGTGTATATCAATGAACACATGTATTCTATCTATTATTATTTTAAATACAAAATAAAATTAAAATAACAATAATAGAAAAACAACAATTTTGTTTATACACCAAGGATTTACTCTCACGAAGGCCGTTATTACCTTGTTTACAAGGGCGTTACCGCTATAATATATATATATACATATATATTGTATTTAAAATACATGTGTACATGGATAAACTCCTGGTCGAAACACGTGTCAGTAAAATAAAATAAAATAAATCATGTTTTATCCATTCAACATTTTCTTTCCTTTATTTTTCATTTCAACACACCGTCGGATTCACTTTCATTTTCAACTTACACACACACACACACACACACACACACACACACATATATATATATATATATATATATATATATAATATATATGTGTGTATATATATATATATATATATATATGACTACGTATGTATGTTTGTTGTACAACTACTGAGCTCACGTCCTTTTATATAAGAAAAATTGATGGAGACCAGCAAAAAACAAGTTCAGTAAAATTCGCACCCTATTTTCGTCTGAGAGGCGGTTAAAAACTTTTCCTCACCATTTCCCATAAGATAAGCTAAATAAAAATATGATAGTTGTACAAATAAATGGTATTTAAAAAAATAATTGGAAAATGTTGAAAATAAAAAAAATATTAATAAACGATAAAACATAATAAAAAGCAAATAAAAATAACAAATAAAATAAAGAATACAAGCAAGAAGAATGATAAAAATTTTTTTAAAAACAACTAAAAAAATAAGAATATATAAAGAATTTAAAGATTATGAAATAAATATTTAGAAAAGGAATTTTTATTTACCTATAGATAAATATAGATAAGAGATTTATTTTTAACTTTTTTTTAAATCGCTGGCGACACCGGGTGTGAAATGCCAACAGCTTCGTCTAGGAATTGAACTCGGGTTGACGAGTCCATTTCCAACGACTCTAATCATTACACCACGCGCCTCCATAAAGTATAGCAATTACTTTCTCTGTCTTTTATTTCCAAAGCGTTTGAAAATTGATAGTGTTCTATAGGAATAATGTGGTCCCATTTAGGGGGGGGTCTTACCCCTCTGCAGAGTTAGATCCCATCGGCAGGCCCTTTATCTGTTTGTATGTTCGTTCGTGAAACGTAAAGTACGTGTTATTTATGATGATGGATAGTATTTGGTGTATATCAGAAGAGGTGAGGTTGTAGCAGTACAGGCCGGATGAGGTTATGCGTTCAGTCAACAGGTCGACCGCTGATTGAGCTGGCACTGGTGTGTACAAAGAGGTAACGTCCAAGCTAAATGCATATTTGTTGTTTTCAAGTTTACTTGGTTGTGTTTGTTGTAGTTTGTGAATGACTTCGTCAGAGCTGCTGACATGCCCTGGGAGTGTCGCTAATATTGGCTTAAGTATTTTTGAAAGGAGCTACGATATCTTATGTAATGGCCCTTCCACGCTGGAGACTATTGGTCTAATTTGCGGAGTAGAACTTGTTTTGTGGGGTTTTATCAGATGGTAAAATCTTGGAAGGGTGCTGTTTTGACTAGTTTGGTTTGGTTTGTTTTGTTTTACGGCATATAAACCTCAATGGATCATTTAATGCCGATAAAGTTTTGAAATAAATCAATTCTTAATGGATAATACAATTTTTTTATAAATACATTTTTCTATTTAACCCATAGATGGGACCCTAACAGGTACTACCACTCCGGGTCAGAGTGGACCAGGGAGCAATGGTGATGAATGGCGTGCTCCACATTCCCCAAACCTCCAAAACTGGAACCTCACCATCAGATAGAGTTTAACGTCATTCCCAGGACATGTAGACCCGCAGCCACCGCCTTCTAGCACCCATATGATAAAAAGGGGCTGGGGCTTGCCATAAGGGCAACAGGGTTGGGAAAATCATATAGGTGCTAGTGCTTGACGTGACCAGCCGATTGATCCGAGGGGGCCTCTTCGACCGCCCGTCTAGCCTAAGATAGGGCCAAAGTGGAGTATTGTAAGTCATGAACTACTCATCCACCTGGGCTCCATCCTTAAGCATCACGGGTTGCCACCCACGGCCAACAGGTGGCCCTATTGGGAGAGTCTTACCCCTCTGCAGAGGTGCAGTCGGTGCATTCTAACACCTCAGCCGACAGGGCGGTCTTTTGACTAGTGAAGTTGTTTTATATTTGTTGGGGAGTTTTTAAAGCCCCAGCAACAGAGCTTTGTCTACTAAGGATTATTATTAGTTACTTGAAATGATATAACCGTGTACAAATGAATTAATATTATTAAGCATAAATAATTACAGTAACTCTTTGCCTACTTTAAACCGCACACGGCAGCTCTCTCTCTCTCTCTCTCTCTCTCTCTCTCTCCATTGTTAACCTAACGTAAGCAGCTGGCAGTGGCTCTCGCAAATATCACTTGTTTACACGGAAAAATCACTACGTGAACATTACTGGTTCTTCGCAACCCATAACCAAGGGAACCCAAAGTACTTTAAGCCGCTCACAGTGGCTCCCACACCAGAATCAAGCAGAGTACAAAAAAACTGATGGTTAGTTCATTTTGATTGAGCAGAAACGGCTCTGATTACAAAAAATAATTGGATGTTATAGAATGAGTTCTGAGGAGAATAGAGAGTGAACTTTGAAATATCACATCATACAGGTAAAAAAATACCGAGAAAATGTTGTACGGCCGGGGGTGGAATTTGGTAGGCAAAGAGTTAAATTTCATTTATTTTAACCGAATTTTGTTGAATTTTAATTCATGTTGGGTTAAAAACAGAATGGGATGTTGGCCATACCTAATTAGTACATAAGGCCGGGTTAGCTCAGTCGGTAAAGTGTTCGGCTAGAAACCACAAGGTTCCTAGTTCGATACCGGCCCTCGCCAACTCAGCGTATGAGTAGCACAGGGATCTGTGCGGTAAAGTAAGGAGCTGATGGTAGATGTGGCGTGCCACCTCAGACGCCAAAACAATCTCCTTGGTCTAGCGCTAGGGAAAAGGGGATAGACACCCTCGCTGATTGGCTGATACCGACTTTCGGCCGTTCCGACGACTTACACATGAGAAGTAAAATATATCAAGTAGTTAAGCAACAACAAGCCTGATCATTACTTAAATGGGTAACAACACAGTAGCATCAACTACTGTAAGAAATCAAAGGCCTGTGTATCATACTAAGCTAAACTTAGTAAATAACGACTGTAATACTATTTGACTTATGGTTTAGTCACGCTTTGATCACTGGTTCTTGCTAGATTTCCAAAATTAGACAGAGTTGTAACTACTTAGTAACAGCGGGTAGTGAAAGCAACCTAAGGCCTGTGTGTCAGACTAATCATAGCTTCGTAAACAATAACAAGAGAGACGTAGTTTTGAGAGAATTACATAAATATGAAGGACAGACTAGTTACAATGTAAACTAGTCCATCTATATATATATATTTTTCCTTTCTTTCTTTTTAAATTAGACAACGATAACAGAATACGTAGTTATAGCACATTTAAATTATTTACTATCTTACTAAGCTTAATAAGAAATGCATGTATTTATCTTGATATTTATTTTACTTTTATTCTCTCATTAATGTTTTAAATTCATTGTTTGTTTTACAAATTTATAAAGTATTTATTAGATTCTTTTTTTCGAAGTTGCGTAAATATAAACAATCACTTAACTAGATTTCTTTACTCATATTTTACGTTTGAATTCAATTCTATTAGTTGCGTCTTGATTTTTTTTAGACGTTATTTTTTTTCTTATAGGTTTATTTTTACACATAACTTTAACAAAATGTGTGAAGGATGATAACTAATTAGAACTGAGCCTACTCTAGTAGTTAACCACTTTTGCCATTTCATATATATATATATATATATATATATATATATATATATATATATATATATATATATGTGTTTTTTTAAAGTTGGGCGTTATTACGAAGCATCTAAAAATAAATGAATGAACTCGATGATATGGAGTATTGGATTCACTTATTTTTTTATTATTATTTTTCATCATAAATTTTCGGGTTCATTAGATACCCTTTTTCAAATGAATGTTGCTCCTGTTCAACGGCTCTTTTGTCTCTGTTGTTATTATTTTTCATCATAAATTTTCGGGTTCATTAGATACCCTTTTTCAAATGAATGTTGCTCCTGTTCAACGGCTCTTTTGTCTCTGTTGTTATTGACAGCGGCAGCGTCTGTAAAAAAAATTATAATAACGGAGTATTCCGATGTCAGCGTTCAGTGCCCTCACGTGAGTTTGTAATTTCAGAATCCATCTAGTTTATGTTTATATATATATATATATATATATATATATATATATATATGTGTGTGTGTGTGTGTGTGTGTGTGTGTGTGTGTGTGTGTGTGTGTGTGTGTGTGTGTGTCGCAAAAAAATACACACGTGCAATCAACTGCAATTAATCAATATCTTGATTATACCAGTGGATTTAACCCTGAAGATCCTTATGGTGAAACTCGAGTAGGTTATTACCGTGTACCATTATCATAAAAAATTGCTCTACCAACGTATTGAGCACCTTATATTTGTTATATCGCTGCCTTATCATTGTGAATCTTGCATCAACTAACCATTGTGACCTGGCTCACCGGTAAGTCACCTTTTCCACAAATACCATATATATATATATATATACATATATATATATATATATATATATTAGCATCGGCTACCCAGCGAGGCCTGGATAGAGGGGTATTTTTTAAAAGTTAGTCCTGCAGATCCATTATTACTGAATCGTGAGTTGAATCCTCGTGGGATGCCCCATTTAAATGCCTATGTAAAAAAATAGACGTTGCATTGATCCAGCTACTGTGAGAAGAATTGTTAATGTTTACTATCTAAAATATTAAATGAAAAAAAAATCCATGCTGTTATCATATAAATTTTATTTTTTAATTATCTTCATGAATACAAATCAAATCTCTATTATTTTTGCTCCAAAACAAAGCCCTGGTGATATTTAATGTGTGTATATATTTACTTTATCGTTAATTGTTTTATTTTTGAAGTGTCCTCCGGACAAACAGATGCACACAACTGTTCTTTATATATGTCTAGATTTACCAACCCCTCGCATAAGCAGAATGCGACACAAGGTCAATTTTAAGCGGAGTTTAACAGGTTTGAATTCAGAGTTTTATTCCTCCTAGACAGGTAACCTAGCCATGGTTCAAGAGCCCTGCTATTTACCCAAAGCTGGAGGGAGAATTTGATTCATACATTTCCCAAGGGTATTAGCGCTATGTGATATGCAAACAACTTCGTCCAGGATTTGAACTCGGGTCGACGAGTCCATTTCCTACGACTCTAACCATTACACCACACGCCTCCGTAGATTCTATATAGGATGTACATCAAGGGACACAAAACCAAGTTATTAAATAATTTTTCCAAACTCACATGAATATTCCAATAGTTTTTTTTTCCAGCTAGGAACCCCCAAGGTTCCGGGTTTGATACCGGCCCTCACCACCTCAGATAACGAGTAGCACAGGGATATGTACGTTAAAGCGAGGAGCTGATGCTAGGTGTGGCACCTCCTCAGACGCTGTAAACAATATCATTGGTCTAGCGCTAGTGAAAAGGGAATAGACTCCATCGCTGTCTGGCTGATATCGACTTTAGGTCACTCCGATGACTTTACTTTCTTTTTTTTTTTCATTTTCCCAAATTACCTCATGTGGTGTAATAGTTAGCAAGCTAGATTAGCAGACTATTGTTAGCGAGTTCGATTCTCACTGGGTGCCTTGTGCTGCATTTGAGCTACGCTTACTAAATAGCTAATGGTCAACATTTCAATTACTAACACTCCTTATACTTCACTCAATTATTCGTCTTGTGAAAAAAAAACAGTTTTGCTTATTTACCATGTTGCCCTCCCTACGCTATCGCAAGTAAAAAGAGAATAGACTCCCTCGCTTTCTGGCTAATACCAACTTTATGCCATCCTGATGACTTTACTTTTTTCCTTTTTCTAAACTAATGGTCAATATTTAAATTACTAACACTCCTTATACTTCTCTCAATTATTCGTCTTGTGAAAACAACCAGTTTTCCTTATTTACCAGTTTTGCCCTCCCTACGCTATCGCAAGGGAAAAGGGGATAGACTCCCTCTCTGTCTGGCTAATACCAACTTTATGCCATCCCGATGACTTTACTTTTTTCATTTTTCTAAACTAATGGTCAATATTTAAATTACTAACACTCCTTATACTTCTCTCAATTATTCGTCTTGTGAAAACAACTCTTTTTCCTTATTTACCAGTTTTTCCCTCCCTACGCTATCGCAAGGGAAAAGGGGATAGACTCCCTCTCTGTCTGGCTAATACCAACTTTATGCCATCCTGATGACTTTACTTTTTTCATTTTTCTAAACTAATGGTCAATATTTAAATTACTAACACTCCTTATATTTCTCTCAATTATTCGTCTTGTGAAAACAACTCTTTTTCCTTATTTACCAGTTTTGCCCTCCTACGCTATCGCAAGGGAAAAGGGGATAGACTCCCTCTCTGTCTGGCTAATACAACTTTATGCCATCCTGATGACTTTACTTTTTTCATTTTTCTAAACTAATGGTCAATATTTAAATTACTAACACTCCTTATACTTCTCTCAATTATTCGTCTTGTGAAAACAACTCTTTTTCCTTATTTACCAGTTTTGCCCTCCCTACGCTATCGCAAGGGAAAAGGGATAGACTCCCTCTCTGTCTGGCTAATACCAACTTTATGCCATCCTGATGACTTTACTTTTTTCATTTTTCTAAACTAATGGTCAATATTTAAATTACTAACACTCCTTATACTTCTCTCAATTATTCGTCTTGTGAAAACAACTCTTTTTCCTTATTTACCAGTTTTGCCCTCCCTACGCTATCGCAAGGGAAAAGGGGATAGACTCCCTCTCTGTCTGGCTAATACCAACTTTATGCCATCCTGATGACTTTACTTTTTTCATTTTCCTAAACTAATGGTCAATATTTAAATTACTAACACTCCTTATACTTCTCTCAATTATTCGTCTTGTGAAAACAACTCTTTTTTCCTTATTTACCAGTTTTGCCCTCCCTACGCTATCGCAAGGGAAAAGGGGATAGACTCCCTCTCTGTCTGGCTAATACCAACTTTATGCCATCCTGATGACTTTACTTTTTTCATTTTTCTAAACTAATGGTCAATATTTAAATTACTAACACTCCTTATACTTCTCTCAATTATTCGTCTTGTGAAAACAACTCTTTTTCCTTATTTACCAGTTTTGCCCTCCCTACGCTATCGCAAGGGAAAAGGGGATAGACTCCCTCGCTTTCTGACTAATACTAACTTTATGCCATCCTGATGACTTTACTTTTTTCATTTTTCTAAACTAATGGTCAATATTTAAATTACTAACACTCCTTATACTTCTCTCAATTATTCGTCTTGTGAAAACAACTCTTTTTCCTTATTTACCAGTTTTGCCCTCCCTACGCTATCGCAAGGGAAAAGGGGATAGACTCCCTCTCTTCTGGCTAATACTAACTTTATGCCATCCTGATGACTTTACTTTTTTCATTTTCCTAAACTAATGGTCAATATTTAAATTACTAACACTCCTTATACTTCTCTCAATTATTCGTCTTGTGAAAACAACTCTTTTTCCTTATTTACCAGTTTTGCCCTCCCTACGCTATCGCAAGGGAAAAGGGGATAGACTCCCTCTCTGTCTGGCTAATACCAACTTTATGCCATCCTGATGACTTTACTTTTTTCATTTTTCTAAACTAATGGTCAATATTTAAATTACTAACACTCCTTATACTTCTCTCAATTATTCGTCTTGTGAAAACAACCAGTTTTTCCTTATTTACCAGTTTTGCCCTCCCTACGCTATCGCAAGGGAAAAGGGGATAGACTCCCTCGCTTTCTGGCTAATACTAACTTTATGCCATCCTGATGACTTTACTTTTTTCATTTTTCTAAACTAATGGTCAATATTTAAATTACTAACACTCCTTATACTTCTCTCAATTATTCGTCTTGTGAAAACAACTCTTTTTCCTTATTTACCAGTTTTGCCCTCCCTACGCTATCGCAAGGGAAAAGGGGATATACTCCCTCGCTTTCTGGCTAATACTAACTTTATGCCATCCTGATGACTTTACTTTTTTCATTTTTCTAAACTAATGGTCAATATTTAAATTACTAACACTCCTTATACTTCTCTCAATTATTCGTCTTGTGAAAACAACTCTTTTTCCTTATTTACCAGTTTTGCCCTCCCTACGCTATCGCAAGGGAAAAGGGGATAGACTCCCTCTCTGTCTGACTAATACTAACTTTATGCCATCCTGATGACTTTACTTTTTTCATTTTCCTAAACTAATGGTCAATATTTAAATTACTAACACTCCTTATACTTCTCTCAATTATTCGTCTTGTGAAAACAACTCTTTTTCCTTATTTACCAGTTTTGCCCTCCCTACGCTATCGCAAGGGAAAAGGGGATAGACTCCCTCTCTGTCTGGCTAATACCAACTTTATGCCATCCTGATGACTTTACTTTTTTCATTTTTCTAAACTAATGGTCAATATTTAAATTACTAACACTCCTTAAACTTCTCTCAATTATTCGTCTTGTGAAAACAACTCTTTTTCTTATTTACCAGTTTTGCCCTCCCTACGCTATAGCAAGGGAAAAGGGGATAGACTCCCTCGCTTTCTGACTAATACTAACTTTATGCCATCCCGATGACTTTACTTTTTTCATTTTTCTAAACTAATGGTCAATATTTAAATTACTAACACTCCTTATACTTCTCTCAATTATTCGTCTTGTGAAAACAACTCTTTTTCCTTATTTACCAGTTTTGCCCTCCCTACGCTATCGCAAGGGAAAAGGGGATATACTCCCTCTCTGTCTGGCTAATACTAACTTTATGCCATCCTGATGACTTTACTTTTTTCATTTTTCTAAACTAATGGTCAATATTTAAATTACTAACACTCCTTATACTTCTCTCAATTATTCGTCTTGTGAAAACAACTCTTTTTCCTTATTTACCAGTTTTGCCCTCCCTACGCTATCGCAAGTAAAAAGAGGATAGACTCCCTCGCTTTCTGGCTAATACTAACTTTATGCCATCCTGATGACTTTACTTTTTTCATTTTTCTAAACTAATGGTCAATATTTAAATTACTAACACTCCTTATACTTCTCTCAATTATTCGTCTTGTGAAAACAACTCTTTTTCCTTATTTACCAGTTTTGCCCTCCCTACGCTATCGCAAGTAAAAGAGGATAGACTCCCTCGCTTTCTGGCTAATACTAACTTTATGCCATCCTGATGACTTTACTTTTTTCATTTTTCTAAACTAATGGTCAATATTTAAATTACTAACACTCCTTATACTTCTCTCAATTATTCGTTTGTGAAAACAACTCTTTTTCCTTATTTACCAGTTTTGCCCTCCCTACGCTATCGCAAGGGAAAAGGGGATATACTCCCTCTTTGTCTGGCTAATACCAACTTTATGCCATCCTGATGACTTTACTTTTTTCATTTTTCTAAACTAATGGTCAATATTTAAATTACTAACACTCCTTATACTTCTCTCAATTATTCGTCTTGTGAAAACAACTCTCTTTCCTTATTTACTAGTTTTGCCCTCCCTACGCTATCGCAAGGGAAAAGGGGATAGACTCCCTCTCTGTCTGGCTAATACCAACTTTATGCCATCCTGATGACTTTACTTTTTTCATTTTTCTAAACTAATGGTCAATATTTAAATTACTAACACTCCTTATACTTCTCTCAATTATTCGTCTTGTGAAAACAACTCTTTTTCCTTATTTACCAGTTTTGCCCTCCTACGCTATCGCAAGTAAAAAGGGGATATACTCCCTCACTTTCTGACTAATACTAACTTTATGCCATCCCGATGACTTTACTTTTTTCATTTTTCTAAACTAATGGTCAATATTTAAATTACTATCACTCCTTATATTTCTCTCAATTATTCGTCTTGTGAAAACAACCAGTTTTCCTTATTTACCAGTTTTGCCTTCCATACGCTTCCATCATGGTGGCAGCTAATTTCCTAAGGTCTTTCAGTTTATTCTTTGATGAACCAGACATCAAGCAAGACCCCTTGGAGAGCTGACGACCATAACAAAGTTAGGCCTCGATACCTTTTTTTTAATTTATTTTTTTTATTATTTTTCACACCTAAACATTGATGGCCCCTCTGGCTATTGAAGGCGGGAAAGAATTCTTGAAGATCGCAAGCGACTGATTCCATTCCTGATTTGTCTGTTTTCTCTTTTTTTTTTCCTAATTAATTTCATATTTTTTCATATAACATAAATCAGTTGAAGTTATATTTGAGAGGAGGTGTAATGTTTAGAGTCGTTGGAAATGGACACGGAGACCCAGGTTCTAATCCTCGACCAGGCTTTGCATTTCACATAGCGCTAATACCATTGGAAAGGTATGAATCCAACTGCCCCTTCCAGCTATTGGTAAATAGTAGGTAAGAACTGGTTCTTTAACCTCGGCTAGGTAACTAGTCCTAGAGAAAAGTCTGAATTCAGATCTGTTAAACACCGCTTAAGAAATTGACCTTGTGTCACACCCAGCTTGTGCCGAGGGTTTGGTAAATATATATATATATATATATATATATATATATATATATATATATATGAGTTGAAAGATATGCATACCAGTGTACTGTACTTAGCTTTTCTAATTTAATATATTCTATTACAGTAAAAGTTAAATACTTGCGCCCGGAGGTTGCATATGTTTGCTAGTTTTTATAATGTACTGAAACCATCAGTCGATTTTGTAAATTTGAACTTATTACATATAAGCTCCCTGCTTAATTGAAGAGCAGTAAACAGTGTAAACAGAGATGTTTATGTTAGAAAGGGATTCGTAACTTACATTCTAAGCATTTAAATGTATATATTCTGTATATATTAATCAATCACCGCATTAAACAACCTGGTTTATAGAATGAAGAAAATCGATAAAGTATGGACATATGTGGGTTTGCAGATTTAGTTAGGCAACTAATTGATGTGGGAGAGGGCTCACTCGCGGACAGAGGTGGTTCAAATCCAACACATAACATTGGATACTCGTACCTTGATTCAACCTTTTCCAAGAAACCCTAATGAAATAAACCTCAAGTCTCCTAATATTTACGAAGACAATTGGCGTTGCAATTTGTTTCCTTTACTAGATAATCACCCAAATGTTTGTTTGCTTCTCCACAGTATGTAGGGCTGTCTTCCCAAACCCTATAATTTTACCCGACAATCAGTGTCCTTTAAACTAACACATCGTTTTGCTGCAATCCGTTGCCCTCTACGTCACCCAAATGTTTGTTTGTTTTGTTTTGTTTTGTTTTACGGCATATCAACCTCAGTGGGTCATTTAATGCCGATAAAGTTTTGAAATAAATCAATTCTTAATGGATAATACAATTTTTTATAAATACATTTTTCTATCTAACCTATAGATGGGACCCTAACAGGTACTACCACTCCGGGTCAGAGTGGACCAGGGAGCAATGGTGATGAAGGGGTCCTCCACATTCCCCAACCAAACCTCCAAAACTGGAACCCCACCATCAGATAGAGTTTAACGTCATTCCCAGGACATGTAGACCCTCAGTCACCGCCTTCTAGCACCCATATGATAAAAAGGGGCTGGGGCTTGCCATAAGGGCAATAGGGTTGGGAAAATCATATAGGTGCTAGGGCTTGATGTGACCAGCCGATTGATCGGAGGGGGCCCCTCCGACCTCCCGTCTAGCCCAAGATAGGGCCAAAGTGGAGTATAGCATGAATTACTCATCCACCTGGGCTCTATCCTTAAGCATCACGGGTCGCCACCCACGGCCAACAGGTGGCCCCATTGGGGGAGTCTTACCCCTCTGCAGAGGTGCAGTCGGTGCATTCTAACACCCCAGTCGACAAGGCAGCAAATGTTTGTTTGCTTCTCCACAGTATGTGGGGCTGTCTTCCCAATCCCTATAATTTTACCCGACAATCACTGTCCTTTAAACTAACACATCGTTTTGCTGCAATCCGTTGCCCTCTACGTAACTATTTACAATTTATTATTAACTAGAAGCGGCTACCCATTGTCGCCTGGGTAGAAGGGAGATCTTTTAAAAGTTAGTCCTGCAGATCCATTATTATTGAATCGTGAGTTGGATCCTCGTAGAATGCTCAATTAAAATCCCTACGTAAAAAGAGACCTTGCATTTCCTTTACTAGATAGTCACCCAACTGTTTGTTTGTTTGTTTTGTTTTGTTTTACGGCATATCAACCTCAGTAGGTCATTTAATGCCGATAAAATTTTGAAATAAATCAATTCTTAATGGATAATACAATTTTTTTATAAATACATTTTTCTATTTAACCCATAGATGGGATCCTAACAGGTACTACCACTCCGGGTCAGAGTGGACCAGGGAGCAATGGTGATGAATGGGGTGCTCCACATTTTTCAACCAAACCTCCAAAACTGGAAGCTCACCATCAGATAGAGTTTAACGTCATTCCCAGGACATGTAGACCCTCAGTCACCGCCTTCTAGCACCCATATAATAAAAGGGGGTTGGGGCTTGCCATAAGGGCAATAGGGTTGGGAAAATCATATAGGTGCTAGGGCTTGACGTGACCAGCCGATTGAACGGAGGGAGCCTCTCCGACCTCCTGTCTAGCCCAAGATAAGGCCATAGTGGAGTATTGCATGTCATGAATTGCTCATCCACCTGGGATTTATCCTTAAGCATCACGGGTCGCCACCCACGGCCAGCAGGTGGCCCCATTGGGGGAGTCTTACCCCTCTGCAGAGGTGCAGTCGGTGCATTCTAACACCCCAGTCGACAAGGCGGCAAATGTCTGTTTGCTTCTCCAGAGTATGTAGGGATGTCTTCCCAATCCCTATAATTTTACCCGACAATCACTGTCCTTTAAACTAACACATCGTTTTGCTGCAATCCGTTACCCTCTACGTAAATATTTCTTGAGTCAAAGGATTAAGATAAACCATTTGCTGCAAGGGTAAAAGGTTTACAATTTATTATCAACTAGAAGCAGCTACCCAGTGTCGCCTGGGTAGAAGGGGGATCTTTTAAAAGTTAGTCCTGCAGATCCATTATTACTGAATCGTGAGTTGGATCCTGGTAGAATGCCCAATTAAAATCTCTACGTAAAAAAAACCTTGCATTGATCCAACCACTCTGCAAAGAAAAGTTAATGTCTACTATTTAAAATAATGAACGCAAAAAAGTCCATGCTGTTATCAGTTAAATTTTATTTTTTAATTATCTTCACTAATATAAGTCAATTCTTTATTATTTTTGCTCAAAAACAAGCCCTGGTGATATTTAATATATATATATATATATATATATATATATAATATATATATATATATATATATATATATATTTACTTTGTCATTATTTCTTTTTATTTTCGAAGTTTCGAAGTTTCCTCCGGACATACACATACACACAACTGCCCTTTATATATGTATTGAAGATACCTAATATATGCACCCTCCGGGCGCAAGTATTTAAATTTTAATGTAATAACATTTTTTTTTTTAATTAGAAAGCCAAATGAATTAAATAAGAATGCAGATAAAAAGATTTTAAACATTTATAATCGAAAAAGAGAAAACAATTGAAACTTACTATTCCATCACTCCCGTCTTTCATTGCTAAATTTTCCTTATTTAACTATTTACTTAAATTAGGAAGTAAAGAATAAAATTACAGTTATTTCATTTTGTTTTAAGATTATCCTCGAGATTTTTGCTCATATTCATTAAAATAAAACAATTAGGTATCAATAATACTAAGCACATATTCATTAAAATTATATTTTAATATCAATAAGTAAATTAGTTTTCCCGTTTACACTGTACCCCGCTATTTTGTTGTTATATACATTCAAATGCATATTATTGTTATGTAGATATGATGAACAGTATCAATAATGGAAATAATTTTTATTAATAATTGATGTTTAAAAAATAAAAATAAAATCATGGAGAATGTGACGTAAATAACTAAGGGAATCGTGACTTGAGTAGTAATATAGTTTCGGTTACAGACAGACACAAAATCTTCATTATAGTAAGATAGACGTTTTACTCCTATATTTCTAGACATAATAGGAAGTGCGTGGTGTAATGGTTAAAGTCATGGGAGATGGACACGTCGCTCCGAGTTCAAATCCTAGATGTGGTAATTGCATTTCACTTTGCGCTAATACCCTTGGGAAAGGTATGAATCCTACTCTTCCTCCAGTTATGGATAAATAGTAGGGCAGACTGGGCTCTTTAACCTTGGTTAGGCAACCGGTCTAGGAGAAGGAAAACTCTGAATTCAAACCGTTGAACTCCGCTTAAGAAATTGACCTTGTATCTTATCCTGCTCGTCCGGAGGGGTTGGTATGTATATATATATATATATATATATATATATATATATATATATATATATATAAAGGACTATATCGTCGATTTTCGACGTATGAGTGTTCATCCAGTGAACAAACAACACAGTGATTTGTTTGTAGTGGTGAAGTCTTGTGAAGGACCATTCCACACTTTTTGGCACAGTGGATAGGAAAGAATTGGTGCATCAATGAATGCCACGAACCCAATCAACGACTGACCTCAGGAATTTTGAATTCAGAGTTATCCCTCTCCTAGACTGGTTACCATCCCAAGGTTAAAGAGCCTAGTCTGTCCTACTATTTAACCCATAGCTGGAGGGAGAATATATGGATTCATACCTTTCCCAAGGGTGTTAGCGCTATGTGAAATGCCATTCTAAAACATACTAAGATGAAGGTCTTCCGTGTATATTCCTAAGCCATTTATTCGATATATAAACACACATTTTCATTATATCTATGAGTTAATAACACAAATTTATATCCCATAGGTGTATTTTCATGTTTTCTCTATTTTTTTTTCTTTCTTGGTCCAATCGATTCCCGCCGTTTTTTTTTCTTCTTCACTTATCTTGTTTTGGTAAGATTTTTGTTTTGCTACCAAATAACAGCTGTAGATTTTCAGAAGATTGTGTGAGATTTGGTGCTAATATTATGACAAATAAAAATAAATTAATTATAAAAAAAAAGAAAATCTTTTGCTAGACACAAGATTTCATGTTCCAAATGAGCTCTACCCGTGTTTATCAACCTTCGAGAGACGCCTGATTTCGCTGACGAACGCCAACTAAAGCGTAAACGCAACGCTCTCCTATATATATATTTACCAACCCCTCCGCACGAGCAGGATACGACACAAGGCGAATTTCTTAAGCGGAGTTCAACAGGTTTGAATTCAGAGTTTTTCTTCTCCTAGACTGGTTACCTAGCCATGGTTAAAGAACCCAGTCTGCCCTGCTATTTACCCATAGCTGGAGGGAGAGTAGGATTCATACCTTTCCCAAGGGTATTAGCGCTAAGTGAAATGTAATTACCATGTCCAGGATTTGAACTCGGGGCGACGAGTCAAATTCCTATGACTTTAACCATTACACCACTCGCTTTCTACGCTCTCCTATATAAGGGATGGAGCACTCTATGACGGCCTTTACATACAAACCGATGTGTGTATTAAAACAGTTAAAATCCCCTTCGCATTCTGTAGGTGATGACAGCCTGGCGGTTAAGGTATCTGACTGAAACTCAACCGATCGGATTTCAATCCCGGCTGTAGGTAGCTTACAGATGTCTAGCCACACTGAAGAGACTTGATAAGTCGAAACCCATGTCTATGGATGACTATATATATATATATATATATATATATATATATATACCAACCCTCCGCCCGAGTAGGATGTAACACATGGCAAATTTCTGAAGTAGATTTCAATTCCGGCTGTAGGTAGCTCACAGATGTCTAGCCACACTGAAGAGACTTGATACGTCGAAACACGTGTCTGTTCATGACTATATATATATATATATATATATATATATATATATACTAACCCTCCGTCCGAGTAGGATGTAACACATGGTCAATTTCTAAAGTAGGTATTCATTATCATCATCATGTCGCGCCAGCAGCACGAATATCCATGGCAATCTCTTGCCAACCGTCCCTATTATTCATTGCCCTCGGAGGTCCTTTACGCAATGTCCAGCATCGGCGCAATGTACAGTTAGACGGGCGGTCGGAGAGGCTCCCCCGATCAATCGGCTGGTTACGTCAAGCCCTAGCATCTATATGATTACCCTAACCCTATTACCCTTATGGCAACCCCCAACCCTTTTTATCATATGGGTGGTAGAAGACGGTGGCTACATGTCCTGGGAATGACGTTTAACTTTACTTGATGGTGAGGTTCCAGTTTTGGAGGTCTGGGGAATGTGGAGCATCTCTTCATTATCATTGCTCCCTGGTCCACTCAGACCCGGAGTGGTAGTAACTGTTAGGGTCCCACTTATGGGTTGAATAGAAAATACGAGTTTATAAACAAATTTTGATTACCCATTAAGAATTAATTTATTTCAAAATTTTGTCGGCATTAAATGACCCACCATAGTTGCTATATAGTAAAACAAAACAAACCAAACCAAACTCACTGCTAGGGGATACAGTCAGCGTATTTTAATTTCTGGAACATGGTCAATAGTAATGTGATGGTAAACAAAACGGTGTGATAATCGTTTCTTATTTGCATAGTACAGCAGGTGTTGAAGGTTGCCACAATTTATTTTAGCTGAGTCAGTAGTGTTACATAATTATTAGTTACCTAATATTTATGTGCAGTAGTGTAGAAATCAAAATGGCTGTTATTAAGTTGCAGCCCACGGCCTTGAAGGATGAGTGACAAGGCTTGACCTCATCCCGATCCTTTCCGGTGGATACCGTGAGAATCGGTGGAGGAGACCCGCTTCCAGTTTAGATTAGAAATAGATTTTAGTCAGTCGGCGAGAAACCACGACGGTGGTGAGTCGTGTTATATACGCTCCGACTCGATCTGCGTAGTTGGTCTGGTGGGGATTTCGAAATAAAATGTGATCTAAGTAAATCGAAGTCTTGTGTTATTATCTAAAAACTACCAATGACACAGGGCTTCCGTAAAAGAGAAATCCGCAATGAAAGACCAGACACGAAGTCCCCAAGAGAAGTCCAGACGAAGAAGAGATGTTAGAAGAGACATAGAAGAAGACGTAAGATAGAAAAGACGAACAGCAGAAGAATAGAAGAACCTAAGATGAAGAAGAAGAATAGAAGAAGTAAGAAGTAAGTAATGAATAGGGTATACAACAAGTAGAACTTCCGTCTAGGAACCCCCAAGGTTCAGGTTCAATCCTTACCCTCACCAACTCAGAGAATCAGTTGCACAACTTAGACTTGTGAGGTAAATTTGGCAGCTGATAATATGTGTCACCCTACTTAGACGCAAAAACAATCTCTTCGGTTTAGCGCTAGTAAAATGGGACAGGCTTCCTCGCTATCCGCTAGATACCGAAAATATGCCACTGCACCGACTTTTTTTTACTATGTTATTATTATGGAGTCTCAAGCTATACGCTCGAAAGAATATAACTTTCTACATTCTTAAAAGGCTCGGTTCAATATATGATTTTATTTACGCGCAAAGAAATAATTCAATTAATTTTAATGAATTAGTTGATATTCTTAGACTTTTAGCTCTCCAAGAAAAAGAAAAATGATAAATGCTATTTTCTAAATATCATTCACACAAAAAAAATGAAATTAGTTCAAACACCTGCACAATGAGCGGGAAAAGCGATGACCTTCAGATAAAAGATATTAAAATATCATTAAACATTATTTATTTTTCATGATTACGTGCCATATACAAGCAGTAAAAATGGAAGCGCGCGGTGTAATGGTTAAAGTCATGGGAAATGGACTCGTCGCCCCGAGTTCAAATCCTGGATGTGGTAACTGCATTTTCACTTAGCGCTAATACGCTTGGGAAAAGTATGAATCCTATTCTCCCTCCAGCTATGGATAAATAGTAGGGCAGACTTGGCTCTTTAACCTTGGTTAGGCAACCGGTCTAGGAGAAGGAAAACTCTAAATTCAAACCTGTTGAACTGCGCTTAAGAAATTGACCTTGTGTCACATCCTGCTCGTGCGGGGGTGTTGATGAATATATATAGAAGAAGTAAAAGGAGGGGTAATGGTTATCGTGGTAGAAAATACACTCAAGACGCTAGTTCGAATCCGGGACGAGACTCATTGCATTTCACATAGCGCTGATACCCCAAGGAATGTTATGCATCTATATATATATAAAACCAGACATAGTGTAAATCTATTAATAATGGAGATTCGCTTCCGGTTTTTGTCTGTAACAAAAATTACGTCACTGCTTACGTCACATTACCCAAAATTGTCATAACAGAATAAATACATTCAAAATTTGAACATGCAACATTAGACAGTTCTCATTGTTCTTTAAAACAAGTTTTGATAAATACATGACTGGTATTATATATCTATATATAGTTTGTTTTATTTTAATACATATTTAAAGTTTACATTTCAAATTGTTTTATTTTTTAATCCTTTAATGAATTTGATGATTTTACTTACTTAGGGTACAAACTCGCTGACATTGAATTTTTACTCCCACCCCTCAGACAATATCTTTCAAAAATCTATTTTTACATCGCCCGGAGGGTGTTTTTTTAATTTTGTACTAGTTAATAAGAAGGTAAGACTTTGTCACCTTCAAGAGGAATATATTATAAAAGTAAAAGACAACAAAAACCTGCACGAATACCATTATCTTTCCATCGAAACGAAAAGGTCATGGGGCATGAAGAGAACGGTTAATAACTGCATTTTTTTAAAAAATTTACGAGGTTTACTGAGCAGCATTTGTTGGATAGGTTTATATCTAACTAGAAGTGGCTACCCGGCATCGCCTGGGTAGACGGGGGATTTTGAAAAAATTAGACTCACAGATCCATTATTACTTATCGCGAGTGAGATCCTCGCTGGTTGCCCCATAGAAATACCCACGGAAATATATAACAATATAGTAATAAATTTCCATTCAATGATTTACAATTTTTAAAAAATAAGATATAAATAATGCAATTAATTCAATTAATCAATATCATATTTCAAAGCGAAAAAAAAAACATACAAAAAAAAAAGTTAAGCTCAGTCGGTAGAGTGTTGGGCAAGTAATCACAAAGATCTTGGTTCGATACTGGCCCTCGCCAACTCAGCATAAGAATAGCACAGGGACCTGTGCGGTAAAGCGAGGTGCTGATGGTAGGTATGGTGCTCAAATTAAGATGCTAAAATAATCTCATTTGTCTAGCGCTAGTGAAAAGGGGATAGACTCCATTGCTGTCTGGCTGATACTGACATTAGGCCGCCCCGCCGACTATATATATATTACTACAAATCTAGATTTTCTCTGTTTAATTTTAAATTGTACTGAAACATATTGAATGAAGTGAGAATGATTCCTGGCTCCAATTCTGGAGTTTTTCAGAATATGGAGTACCCCTTCATTGATATTACTCCTAGGTACACTCCGGCTTAGCTCAGTCGGTAGAGCGTCGGACTAGGAACCACAATGGTCCGTGTTCGATACCGGCCCTCGCCCACCCCGCGTATGAGTAGTACAGGGGTCTGTGTGGTAAAGTGAGGAGCTGATGACAAGTATGGCATCCCGTCCCAGACGCCAAAAAATAATCTCCTTGGTCTAACGCTAGTGAAAAGGGGGTAGACTCTCTCGCTGTCTGGCTGATACCGACTTTAGGCCACCCTGACGACTTTACTTTACTTACACTTCGACCTGGAGTTGTAGTACAGTTTAGGGACACATTTATGTGTTAAACAAATTTAACTGCACCTGTACAATTAAAAACCATATATCTGTATATATATAAATGGCAGTTGTGTGTATGTGTATGTTCGGAGGAAAGTTTGAAAATAAAACAATTAATAACGAAATACCGTATTTTTCAGACTATATAGCGCACTTAAAATCCTTATATTTGTTTTAAAAAATCAGCAGTGCGCTCTATAATCGGGTGCGCCTTATGTATGAATCCTGGTTGTGCTTAGGCCTTGTGACCTCGAACCAATGTCTATGTTCACACTGCTGTAACGGAATCAATTGTGTGGTCTCTTAAAAATTGGGTTGAGAGAAGAAAAAAAAAAACATTCAAGGGAGGCAACACCGGGCTAGTTATGCCACTATCTGCCGATGGATCGTCGATGCCTGGGCCAAGGTGTTGGACTTAACTATCGTCAAAGCTTTTACGAAGGCCGAAATTACCACTGAACAGCCAAACAACAGCAATGAGACTAACTCAGAGGATGAAGAAAGGGATTCAGGTTTGCTTGATTCCGCCATCGCCCAACTGTTAAACTCCGACACCGAAGATGAAGAATTTGACGGATTTGTAGAAGTGGAATGATTGAAAAAGTGAGCGTATTTATCTGTTCTTTGTGTTTTACAAGTGAACAATATTGATAGTTATTTTTAGTGACTTGAATAAATCTAACCTATCCAACTGCTTTGTTCTGCTTTGTGCGCCTTATACTCCGGTGCGCCTTATATATGAAAATAATCCGTTCACTGATACTGCGTCTTATTCTCCGGTGCGCCTTATATGTGAAAATAGATCCGTTCACTGATACTGTGTGTTATACTCTGGTGCGCCTTATATATGAAAATAGATCCGTTCACTGATACTATGTCTTATAATCCGGTGCGCCTTATATATGAAAATAGATCCATTTACTAATACTGCGTCTTATACTCCGGTGCGACTTATATATGAAAATAGATCCGTTCACTGATACTGCGTCTTATAATCCGGTGCGCCTTATATATGAAAATAGATCCGTTCACTGATACTGCGTCTTATAATCCGGTGCGCCTTATATATGAAAATAGATCCGTTCACTGATACTGCGACTTATACTCCGGTGCGCCTTATATATGAAAATAGATCCGTTCACTGATAATGCGTCTTATAATCCGGTGCGCCTTATATATGAAATTAGATCCGTTCACTGATACTGCATCTTATAATCCGGTGCGCCTTATATATGAAAATAGATCCGTTCACTGATACTGCGTCTTATAATCCGGTGCGCCTTATATATGAAAATAGATCCGTTCACTGATACTACGTCTTATAATTCGGTGAGCCTTATCGTCCAAAAAAATAAGGTAAATATATATACACATTAAATATCACCAGGGCTTGGTTTTTCAGCAAAAATAATAGAGATTTGATTTATATTCGTGAAGATAACTAAAATATAGAATTCAAATGATAACAGCATGAAATTTGTTCTCATTTAATATTTAAGATATTTCTTTTTAGAGTAGCTGGATCAATGCAAGGTCTATTTTTATATAAGGGATTTAAATGGGGCATCCCACGAGGATTCAACTCAGGATTAAATAATAATGGATCTGCGGGACTAACTTTCAAAAAATCCCACTCTACCCAGGCGACGCTGAGTAGCCGCTGCTAGTACATAATAAAGAATGTATAAAACAAACAGGTCTTCGGAATAAAATAACCCAAGGGTTGACATGCCGTAAAACTGTAGATTAATTCCATAGGAAAAAATGTCGATACTACTCAACAAAAAATTGAAATAATCTGCAGAAAAGAAACTATTCGTTTCTTTTAACTGAAAACATTTAAGTATTCTTGTGATTCCCAAGAATCCTTCCGGGTAGTGTATCCAAATTCAGGAGGCACTTGAATGTTTTCAGAATCTCTAGTTGAAGAATCGCCTGAAGATGTCTTTGGAAATGCAGGAATCGTGTTCTTCGTATCTCGTTGGGAGTAGATATTGACAAGAAAAAAGGAACTAATGACGAAGGGAATATCCTTGTAAACTGATGTTTTAAAAACTAAACACTTAAATACATTAAATTCCTTGCAAAAGAACCGCTTGGTTGGTTGGTTGGTTGGTTGGTTGGTGGATTTGTTGGGGTTTACGGCATGTCAACCTTTGTTGGCTTATTTTATGCCGAAGGAATTTTTATTCATTCTTGTTGAGTATTCAATTGTATCTTCAAACTCAATTTTACAAAAAACATGTATCCACGTTGGGAGGCCTCTAAGCCAACCAACCAACAATAACTAACATTAATACCTTTTAACACCAACAAGTGGTGACCCCGACGTGGTTTGAACTCTACTAAATTGAGTTGTAGTGGATAAATAAGCAAAATGTCGTCTATGTATCGAAACGCCGAGTTTCGAGGAATTCAAGACAAAGGCATGCAAGAACACCACTGACAGGTGAACCCATAGGCAAACCAAATTTCTGTTTATAAAGAATTGTCATTGGGGTGAAAATACCAGTGAGAGCATAACGCTGCAAACATCGATTTTGAGCCATAACATTACAATATATGCATTCATTATACCCACCATCGAAGTATTTCAATCTTACTTTCATGGCTTTAAAAACTAAGAACCCATGTTTGGATTTATTCACGCTCTGCATGAAACTTTAAAATATCCTAGACGATAATAACCCATAACGTTCTAACTATAAAAGATGACATTTGTGATTCTCATTGGAGTGAAATACCGTATTTGACGGCATATAGGACGCACTTTTTTTCCAATATTCTGGCTCGAAAAATTGTACAGCGTCTTATACATCGTAGGTGAAGTTTGAGACCTCCCGTACGCCTAGAATAATCTTCTCTATGATGCTCACTAACCCAGCTAAGGCTAAGTACTTTTACCTACCCTAAACTCCATGCATCCTTATTGTATTGGTGGTATTGTTATAATCAAGGTTAACAGGAGCGTATGGTGGCGAAGAAACAAAACAAACACAGGTTTTGAATTTCATTATTAATTTTTATATTATTATTAAAAATTTTATTCTCATTATCATTATTCCCTGCTATTGAGATGTCTTGTGTATGCTCATTGCTTGCCTGTACTGCCAAATTGCTTTTATACAGCTATATTTCTGCTTGTGTAATGCACAGCTTGACTGTTTTCAACAATATATGCTTAAATACACTAAAAACTTTTTTTCCCTGTATCTGACCTCCTGAAATGGGGGTGGGGGTGCGTCTTATATGCCCGTGCGTCTTATATGCCGTCAAATACTGTAAAAAACGAGAAATAAAAACGGACTCATAAGTGACGTTTTCCAATGGACTCTTACACATGGACACACCAGTGTTGGCCGATCATCCTCTATTTACATTGATCTTTATTCTAGTTTCTAAAATAATGAATATAAACCATTTAAAATGTTTCGGTAATTTTGACAAAATGATATAGATTAAAACCCAAACATGGGCTACGAGGGTTAGATTGTCAATGTTTTTGCTTATTTTTCGGTGAAATGTCTGTTATTAGCCACATGTTTTTTCGGTGAAATGTCAGTTCGTTGAAATGTCTGTTAGCCACATGTTTTTTCGTTGAAATGTCAGTTTGGTGAAATGTCTGTCAGCCACATGTTTTTTTGGTGAAATGTCAGTTCGGTGAAATGTCTGTTAGCCACATGATTTTCGGTGAAATGTCAGTTCGGTGAAATGTCTGTCAGCCACATGTTTTTTCGTTGAAATATCATTTCGGGAAATGTCTATTAGCCACATGTTTTTTTTTTCGATGAAATGTCAGTTCGGTGAGATGTCTGTCAGCCACATGTTTTTTTGGTGAAATGTCAGTTCGGTGAAATGTCTGTCAGTCACATGTTTTTTTTCGGTGAAATGTCAGTTCGGTGAAATGTGTCAGCAATATGTTGTTTTTTTTTCGTGAAATATCATTTCTGTGAAATGTCTGTTAGCCACATGTTTTTTCGGTGAAATGTCAGACGGTGAAATGTCTGTTAGCCACATGTTTTTTCGGTGAAATGTCATTTCGGTGAAATGTCAGTACGGCCAAATGATGGTCGGTGAAATGTCCTTCTGGGAAATGTCTGTCGGGATTTAATTACCCTTTAAATACCTTTAAAATAAACTTCTGGTAAGGATTTGAGACTTTCAAAATTCACAGCAATTAGTATTATTAGGATTATTTGGACTATTGTCCTCATCTTTGTTATCTGTACAACGTTTCGGCCGATGTAGCTTCCGGCCTTCTTCAGGTATTTCTTGTCGGACTCGAGAGCCTTGTCAAACTCGGGAACCTTTTTCCATTCTCTATTGAAGACCAACATATTTTGGTGTCCTTTTAAAAGGTAAGGGCCGGTTTAGCTCAGTCGGTAAGGTGTATGGATAAGAATCACAAGGTTCTTGGTTCGATACCGCCCGGTGCCAACTCAGGAATCTATGCGGTAAAGTGATGAGCAGATGGTAGGTGTGGCGCTCCACCTCAGATGTTAAAATAATCTCCTTGGTCTAGCGCTAGTGAAAAGGGGATAAACTCCCTTGTTGTCTGGCTGATACCGACTTTAGGCCGCCCCGATGACTGTATTTGATAAATGAATAAATAAAAAATAATTGGACTTTTAAATTGCTCTTCTCTCAGTCAATTTAGGTCTGTGTAAGGTTCATTCGATGCCCACATCAGATGCGTCTGAAGGTTTTATTTACATCGGTGTAGGTGACGACAGATACAGAGGTCAAGCTTTCTTTTAAAATCAATAACTCTCTAACAGCAATCTGTCCACTTGAATCGGGCATATTTACGCAGTAATTCGATTAAGTGGGGGTCTGCTATGGCAGAAAAATTTAGGATGAAACGGTAATAACAAGACTAGATACCGATAAAGCGACTCCTTTTTTTTTCTTTCTTTTTTTTTTGGCGGGGGGGGCAATTTTAGGAGCGGCAAGAGAATGGGTAAATTTGATCTTATTACTGTTGAGTTTCAAAAACGTCTTTTTGTTAATAGTAAAACGAAAACAATGCGACTCTTTCATGAAAAGAGTTCAATTTCAGTTCATGTGTGCATAACTGGTTAAGTATGTTTTCTATGTACTTTAATTATTTTGTTTTGTTTTGTTTTGTTTTGGTGTGCATTATTACATTATCTAGGTAGATTAAACTATAGTTTTCCACTCCTTCAAATTCTACTGACATTGGCTTCGGAAAAAAGACTTTGGTAGATGGTTAATGGCACCACGTTACAATGAAATAAACACGGAAGGTGTTTTCTTTGTCATCTTCATCAAGAACTACTTAAAAGTAAATGGATTTTAAATTAAATTTGCTATACACACACACACATATATATATATATATATATAGAGAGAGAGAGATAGTGAGAGATATCTTATTATAATGGAGATTGTGTGTTTTTCTGTCTGTAACCGAAACTATATTACTACTCAAGTCACAATTCCCTTAATTATTTACGTCAAATTCTCCATGATTTCATTCTTTTAAACCTTCAGTTATTAATAAAAATTGTTTTACATTATTAATACTGTTGATCATATCTACGTACTAATAACATAATTTTATATATACAACAAAATAGCGATTTACAGTTTGAATGAGAAGGCTAATTTGCATATTGATATTTAAAATTTTATTTTAATAAATATGTGCTTGGTATTATTGATTTCTAATTGTTTGGTTTTATCTTAAGAAATATAAACAAAAATCTCGTGGATAAATCTTAAAAGAAATTTATTTACAAGAAGAAATAACTGTAATATTATCCTTTACTTCCTATTTTAACTAAATAGTTAAATTAGGAAAATTTACCAATGAAACAAGGGAGTAATGGAAAATGATGGAATAGTTAGTTTCAAAGCTGTTCTATTTTTCGATTATACCCCCTCTGTTGCAGATATTTTTATCTGCATTCTTAGCCAGTTTCATTAGCCTTTCTAATTTAATATGATATTTTATTATATCGAAACTTAAATACTTGCACCCGGAGGGTGCATATATTTGCTAGTATATATAATGAACAGAATAGCATAGATAGATAGATAAATAACGAACAGAATGTAGATCATTATGGTGAAACCGGAGTAGGTTATTTCTGTACACATTATAATATATATATATATATATATATATATATATATATTATATATATATATATAGTTAAGAGTAAGGAACTGAATCCGACGGTATAAGTATAGATAAAAGAATATGAAAACACACAATGCTGTTAAAATGAAAATATTTTATATCATATTCATAGCTAATATTAAACAATATTTCGACTTATAAAAATCATCTTCAGGGCTTGTTTTTAATCTCTTGATGAATACGTATTAAAAACAATCTCTTGATGAATACGTATTAAAAACAAGCTCTGAAGATGATTTTTATAAATCGAAATATTGTTCAATATTAGCTATGAATATATTATAAAATATTTTCATTTTAACAGCATTGTGTGTTTTCATATATATATATATATATATATATATATATATATATATATATATATATATATATTATATATTACCAAGCCGTGACCTGCGTGCGACTTGCGCGCAAAGATTGTGGAACGTTACGTCATCATTTTTTCTCAATTTTTGCGCGCAAATCGCACGCAAGGATTGAAAAAAAATAACGTAGCGTTCAACTGTTATTACACAGCCATTATAATAGAAAAGTTGCAGAAACACACACAACCTATCAAATATCGGACATATTCTGCCAAAAATAATAATTCAATGCCTGAAGAAGACAACAGATCAGAAAAACGTGTCGCATATGTAAGATAAAAAGAATTTTTTAAATTTTTTCTTAGAACATAATACATTTTGCGGAACTTCTTTTTTATAAAATATTAAATTTTCTCCCGTTGAAACCGGAACAACATTTATATATATATATATATATATATATATATATATATATATATATATATATATATATATATAAGCATCACATATGAATCAATATACTTCTAACAATTTTTAATGATAAATGTAATTTTCGCCTTAACTAAACATAGCAGGATTTTAATAATTGTTGTAGAAATATGCAATCAAAACAGATACTATAAGGTATTATCGATTATCAAAATCTATAGCACTTAAACTCTTTAGTCCTATATAAAATTCAACATTTCGCATACCCATTTTGGGAGTGCTACATATTTCTATTTTTGTGCTCCAGATTTGCATTGTTGCAATTAAATATTTCATTAATATTTAAGCTTGCCTTTTAAAAGATCAACGATAATTCTTTCGTTGCCACTTAATTTTATAGATGATTTGTGGTTTGTTGGTTCTTACTTTCCGTACGAACATTTATTCCTATTTTATCAATGGCTTTTGCAGGTTTTCGCAATTTTTATTAAACCGAAAGTCATAAGAATTGTCATCGTACAAATAAAAATACGTCGCAAAAAATTACTTGCTTGTTTATTGTTTATTGATTTTAACGGCATATGAACCCGTCTGGGGTTATGCCATGCCTAACTGTTAGGAAGTAATACATATTTATATCTATACTTTTTAGTAATTGGTTTTAACAACATGTTAGCATTATTTGGGGATTATATTGTATGGTATTGATTTTTTCATGTCTATATTCTATGGTATAATTTCATTTCCCTCAAAAAAAGAGAATATCCTCCATGTTGACATTTTCAAATAGATCTTTCATATTGTTTGCTTTAGAAGAGAAGTTGGATGAATACGTTAAGGGCGTATAACAAATTGATTAATCTATCTATACATATATAAAGGGCAGTTGTGTGTATTTGTATGTCCGAGGAAACTTCGAAAATAAAAAAAGAAAGAATATCCTCCATGTTGACATTTTGAAACAGATTTTTCATATTGTTTGCTTTAAAATAAAGGTTTCTGATGTGAGCTAAAAACCTGCATTCCATGAATAAGTGTTTAACTGTCAAAGGTGTTTGACATGTTCCACATTGGGATTGTTGTTTGGGTATATTGGAGTGCGTTAATCTTGTATGACCAATGCGCAATCGGGATACAATGACTTGTTCCTTTCTAGACTTCCTTAAAGTTGGTCTCCAGCCTCCCAAACTGGGTTTGATAAAGAGGAGTTTATTGTGGATGTTGTTATCCCAGTGTTGTTGCCATTTTGTATGAAGGAATCTATTAATTTTAGGTTTCAAATCAGTATATGGTATCTTGAACTTGTCGGGGATCAAATCTAGAGCCAATTTAGCTGCAGAGTCAGCTCTTTCATTCCCCGTTACTCCTCTATGACTCTGGATCCAGCATATCATAATCTCCTTAGAGTTAGACATCGAGTCTAATCTATTTAGGAGTTTAATGATGAGAGGGTCTTCCAGTTTTTTTATTTCTAAATGATACTAGGACAGAGAGCGAGTCTGAGAAGATGATATATAAAAAAGATACGTAAAAAAAAACGCCGAAAAAATCATAGTAATCAAAATTTATGAAATTGTCAAGGTTACGGATTCAGATTCGACCTGGTATATTTTTTTTGGTGTGATTCAAAATGATAAGATGTTAGCCAACGGCATCTAGGAGTAAAGTTGAAAAAATATTATACTGTTGTGTTGCAACTTACTTTTATTTTTCACTGTTTTATTATAACTAGCAAATATATGCACCCTCCGGGTGCAAGTATTTAAGTTTTAATGTAATAGAATATTATATTAAATGAAAAAGGCTAATGAAACTAAATAAGAATGCAGTTAAAAAGATTTGAAACAGAAGGGGGTATAATCGGAAAATAGAACAACTGAAACTTACTCTTCCATCACTCTCGTCTTTCATTGTTATTTTTCTAATTTAAGTATTTAGTTAAAAGAGGAAGTAAGAGGAAGTAAGAAGAAGTAAAGAATAAAATGACAGTTATCTTTTCTTGTTAATGGATTTCATTTAAGATTCATTGAAGAGATTTTTGCTTATATTCATTAAAATAAAACCAAACAGTTAGAAATCAATAATACTAAGCACATATTTATTAAAATCACATTTTTAATATCAATATGCAAATTAGCTTTTCCGTTCAAACTGTAAACCGCTATTTTGTGTATATATAAATACAATTGCATGTTATTCGTTTGTAGATATGGACAACACTAATAAAAAGGTGAAGCAATTTTATTAATAATTCAGGTTTAAATATAAATAAAATCAGGGAGAATGTGATGTAAATAACTATGTTAATTGTGACTCGATTTGTAATATAGTTTCGGTTACAGGCAGAAAAACACACAATCTCCATTATAATAAGATGTACAAGGGATTCTTATTATATACTAGAAGTGGCTACCCGGCATTACCTGGGTAGAGGGGGATTTTTTTCGATCTTGTGTCACATCCTACCTGTGGGGTATAGGTTTGATAATAGAGGCCTCCAATCGTATTGTAATTGGTTGGTTTATTGATTTTCACGGCATATCAACCCGTCTGGGGTATGTCATGCCTAACGATTAGGAAGTAATATATGTTGTGTATTTTTGAATACTTTTTAGTAATGGGTTTTAACAATGTCTTAGCATTATTGGGGATTATATTGTATGGTATTGATTTGTTTCATGTCTATATTCTATGGTATAATTTTGTTTGCCTAAAAAAAGAGAGAATATCCTTCATGTTGACATTTTCAAACATATCTTTCATATTGTTTGCTTTAAAATAAAGTTTTCTGATGTGAGCAAAAAACCTGCATTCCATGAATAAGTGTTTAACTGTCAAAGGTGTTTGACATGTTTCACATTGTGGAAAAATCATAGTAATCAAAATTTTATGAATTCAAAATGTCAGGGTTGCGGGTTCAGATTCGACCTGATATATTTTTATTTTGTCTGATTCAAAATGATATGAAGTTAGCCAACCGCATCTAGGAGTAAAAATTAAAAGTAAAGTCGAATCAGCCAATCAGCGAGGGAGGCTATCCCCTTTTCACTAGCGCTAGACCAAGGTGATTGTTTTGCATCTGAGTCGAAGCGCCACACCTACCATCAGCTCCTTACTTTACCGCACAAATACATGTGCTAATCATACGCTGAGTTCGCGAGGGCCGGTATCGAACTAAGAACCTTGTGGTTACTACCCGAACGCTCTACCGACTGAGCTAATCAAGTTGAAAAAATATGATACTGTTGTGTTGCTCCTTACTTTTCTTTTTTTTCACTATTTTATTATAATGTACAAGGGCTTCTTATTATATACTAGAAGTGGCTACCCAGCGTCACCTGGGTAGAGGGGGATTTTTTTAAGTTAGTCTCGCAGCTCCATTATTACTGAATCATGAGTTGGACCCCGTCGCAAGATGCTCCATTAACCCCCCCCCCCTAGAAAAGACCTTGCTTTGATCCAGCCACTCTAAAACGAAATATTAATGTCTACTATTTACAATATTTAATGAAAAAAAAAAGGAAAAATCTATACTGTTATCATTTGAATTTTATTTTTCTATCATCTCCATGAATATATATCAAATGTTCATTATTTTTACTCTAAAAGCAAGATATGGCGATAGTGAATGTGCATATATGAGTTCATACTTTTGCTAGTAATCTATTTCTACATATATAAAGGGCAGTTATGTGCATGTATGTCCGGAGGAAACTATAAAAATGATACTGTAAGATTCAAAGGTTATGACAAAGTCATAACTCGTTGAAACGCAAACAAACTCCGACAAAGGTCGAGGGACAAAACATTTAATATGGTACAGCACATGAATACACAAAGGATACATAAATTACATAGAAGTGTACATGAAACATACATACGTATACAATAGTAATATGAACATAAAAGCAACAGACATGAGACTGAAGTTGTCCATGCTGGGAAATCACTTACAGTGATGTCGGGGGGGGGGGCAAGACTCCACCAAGAAAGGGGTAGGCATAAGACTACCTCATTGTGTCTCGTAGGTCGAGCAGCAGGCAAAGAGGAAGAGAAATTCAAAACAGCCGCTTAAATACACGAGGCCCCTAGCGGGAACCAGTGAGATTAAACGGGCAGACAACTCCCTAGGCAAATACGAAAATAACCCCTACAATATACTGTGTATATATACTTACTTTGTCATTAATTGTATTATAAGGATGGTACAAAGTTATTCATACTTTGTATACAAATAACTCCGACAAAGGTTAATAGACAAAACATTTAATATACACAGCACATGGATATCAGTAGATACAACGTACATAGTAAAAGAGTACATACAAAAAGGGGTACACAAATAAAGATAAAGACACATTCATGAATGGTACAGATATACATATATGAGTAAGACATGAGACTAGCGATAGTCCATGCTGTGAATAACTTACAGTAATGTAAGGGGGACAGAGCCCCAACGAGAGGGTTAGATACAATCTACCCCATGTGGCTCGTAGTTGCTGAAACAGGAAAAAGAGGCCGAATGGTTTTGAACCCGGCGCTTAAATACTATGGTGCCCTAGCGGGCACCCAGCAAACTAAAAGGGTCAGACAACTCCACCAGGCGAATACAACTAACGCTACAGTATCATTTCTATAGTTTCCTCCGGACATACATACACACAACTGCCCTTTATATATGTCGAAATAGATTACTAGCAAAAGTATGCGCTCCCTAGGCACAAGTACTTAAGTTTTAATGTAATAAATATTATATTAAATTAGAAAGACTAAATTAAAATGTCATTTCAATTGATTTCTATATAGAATTACATATAGCGTTGCTTTTAATACGTTTGAGTATAACATGATATTATTAGAAATCAGTAACAGTAACAGGTAATAGTTCTTTATTAAACCCAGTTTTAAAAAAAATCATTATGCAAATCATCCTGGCCATATACAATGTAAATCTTTATTTTTTAGCACATATTTCAAGATTTTAAATGCATTAATAATAGGGGTAGTTTTGGGGCAAATACATCTCAGCTAGACTTTAATAGACATCGTTGATAAATAAGATGCTAATTAAGATTAAATAATCGTTGAGAATATAATTTAGATAACTCAGGAAATTGTGACATCACTGGTTACGTATTTTGGTTACAGACAGACAGTAAATACTCTCTATTATAATAAGACTAGTACAAAATAAAAAACGCCCTCCGGGCAATGTAAAAATAGATTTTTAAACATATTGCCTGAGGGGTGGGAGTTAAAAATTCAATGTCAGCGAGTTTGTACCCTAAGTAAGTAAAATAATCAAATTCATTAAGAATTAAAAAAATAAAACAATTTGAAATGTAAACTTTAAATATGTATTAAAATAAAACAACGGGGCCGGGTTAGCTCAGTCGGTAGAGCGTTCGGCTAGAAACCACAAGGTACCTAGTTCGATACCGGCCCTCGCCAACTCAGCGTATGAGTAGCACATGGATCTGTGCGGTAAAGTATGGAGCTGATGGTAGGTGTGGCGCTCCACCTCAGACGCAAAAAACAATCTCCTTGGTCTAGCGCTAGTGAAAATGGGATAGACTCCCTCGCTGATTGGCTGATACCGACTTTAGGCCGCCCCGACGACTTTTTTTAACTTTATATATAGATATATAATACCAGTCATGTATATATCAAAACTTGTTTTAAAAAACAATGAGGACTGTCTAATGCTGCATGTTCAAATTTTGAGTGTATTTATTCTATGTTATGACGATTTTGGGTAATGTGACGTAAGCAGTGACGTAATTTTTGTTACAGACAAAAACCGGAAGCGAGTCTCCAATATTAATAGAGATATCAGATTATATATGCTTGACTTTATCGAAGAAATAGCAAATTAACATGATTAATATTTTTATCCGATTACAAATGTAAAAAAAAAAAAAAAGTTAAATAAACGAAAGCGCTAATCACGAAATGTTATGAGATGCAATAGACGTGTTTTGTAAAATCTTAGTCTTCGTGGTCGTATTACCAGAACGAGCGACGTGGAATATCAGACAGTCTTAAATGGAATAATCTGAAGGATTAAACTAAGATTAGATACAGCATTAACGGAATAAACTGGCTTCACTGCGTGATAAAATATTAATTAGAATTGTAACTGAACACAGAGGTAATGCTCAACATGTTGTCTAGAGATAACTGTCACTTAGAACTGTATTAACCTAACTGTGTTCCAAATCTTATTATAATGGAGATTGTGTGTTTGTCTGTCTGAAGCCGAAACTAAATCACTACTCAAGTCACAATTCCCTTAGTTATGTGACGTCACATTCACCATGAATTTATTTTTATTTAAACCTCAGTTATTGATAAAATTGTTATACCTTATTAATACTTTTGACTTTATCTACATTCTAATAACATGCAATGGTATTTATATATGCAACAAAATAGCGGGTTACAGTGTGAACAGGGAAGCTAATTTGCATATTGATATTAAAAGTTTAATTTTATTAAATATGCGCTTGGTATTATTGATTTCTAATTGTTTGATTTTTTCTTAATGAATATGAGCAAAAATCTCGGAGATAAATCTTAAAAGAAATCCCTTAACAAGAAGAAATAACTAATATTATTCTTTACTTCCTATTTTAACTAAACAGTTAAATTAGGAAAATTTAACAATGAAAGACGGGAGTAAGGGAAAATGATGGAATAGTTTCAAAGTTGTTCTATTTTTCAATCATACCCCCTCTGTTCCAAATCTTTTTATCTACATTCTTTCATTAGCCTTTCTAATTTAATATGATATTTTATTATATTAAAACTTAAATACTTGCACCCGGAGGGTGCATATATTTGCTAGTAATACTAATTATCAAGCCTAATCTAAAAAATTCCGAGAAATTGACATTTTTCTCATAAGTAGCTCATCTGATGATCGATATAGTGAAACTCAAACTAATGAGTTGTATTGAAATATCGGCTGAACTTGCACAAAGGTGTCACAATTAGTGTGACCCAGAAAAAAACAGAACCCAAATTATTTATTTATTTTCCCATTAAACTAATTTTAAACTCTAACCCCAACCCCAACCTAAACCCCAACCCTAACCCTAATCCGAACCCTAACCTTAACCCTAAACCCTAACCCTAGACCGCCATAGTTAAAATTAACTGTTTTATTACAAAAACTTGTGGGTTCTGTTTTTTCTGGGTCACCGGTATACAAGGTGACCCAGAAAAACAGAATCCAGGGTTTATTTACTACTTAATAAACGTTTACTACTTAATAAACGTCCACTTACCTACTATGGTAGAGGCGTGTAGTATCACTGACAAGGTTAATTTCGCAGGGATTTTCGCTATGTACCGGCGGTCGAACGGATATGTTCTCTGACTATGCCTGTGAAGTCCTGGTTTCGATTCCTGTCGGAGGGGAGTCGTTAGTATACATCGCTGAAGAGACTTAATAAAGTCGAAACAGTCTGTACGGTGTTCTGCATGGCGAACCATCCTTTGCCGGAATTAACTTGTCAAGATTATTTTCTATAATTATCGAATTTTATGCGATACGTGCATTATAATTGCCTTCAAGCAAAAATATAAATAATGGTTTATTCAACAATGCTTCTATAAAAACAAACATCCAAAAATCTTATTTAGAATCCAAATTATTTATTCATTTTCCCATTAAACTAACCCTAAAACCCAACCCTAACCCTAACCCTAGTCCTAAACCCTAACCCTAGGCCCCCATAGTTAAAATTAACAGTTTTATTACAAAATTTGTGGATTCTGTTTTTTCTGGGTCACCCTAATTTTGACACCTTTGTTCAGCCTAAATATCTTAATGTAATATTGTGAAATTTTCTCAACAGTCTTAATGGTTTTGCAGCCGTTCTAGATTATATCTAATGACGATGATTTTTCTATTTTTCTATCTATCTATCTATCTATCTGTACCGATACAAGCCCAACCAGAGCCTGTGTATATCAATCCTATTCAAATTTTTGTTTAAACTTATCTAAGTATATCACACGTACGCGCACACACACACACACACACACACATACACACACACTCATACACACTCACAGAGATGGAGAGAGAGAGAGAGAGAGAGAGAGAGAGAGAGAGAGAGAGATACACGCACGCACACACACACACACACACACAACACACACATACATACACATTACTACAGAAAATTAGTTTGTTCGCTCGCTCGGTGTCCCATACTTTCGACCTTGTGTCACATCGTACCTGTGGGATATAGGTTGGATAAAAGATGCATCCAATCGTATTGTAATTAGTTGGTTTATCAATTTTCACGGCATATCAACCCGTCTGGGGTATGTCATGCCTAACGATTAGGAAGTAATATATGTTGTGTATTTTTATTTATACTTTTTAGTAATTGGTTTTAACAATGTGTTAGCACCATTGGGGATCATGTTGTATGGTATTGAATAAGTTCATGTCTGTATTCTATGATATAATTTTATTTCCCCCGAAAGGACAGAATTTTCCTCAATGTTGACATTTTCAAATAGATATTTCTTATTGTTTGCATTAAAATAACGGTTTCTGATGTGAGCAAAAAACCTGCATTCCATGAATAAGTGTTTAACAGTCAAAGGTGTTTGACATGTTTCACAATGTGGTTATTGTTCTTGTTTGAGTATATGGGAGTGCGTTGGTCTTGTGTGACCAATGCGTAATCGCGACACAATGACTTGTTCCTTTGTAGACTTTTTTAAAGTTGGTCTCCAGCCTCCCAAAGTGGATTTGATTAGGAAGAGTTTATTGTGGAAGTTGTTATTCCAGCGTTTTTGGCATTTTGTATGAAGGAATCTATTAGTTTTAGGTTTCAAGTCAGTATATGGAATCTTGAACTTGTCGGGGATCAAATCTAGAGCCGATTGTAATGGTTAGCAAGCTAGTCTCGAAGATCCATTACTCCTGAATAGGGAGTTCGTTCCTCACTAGATGCTACATACTTCCAACCTTGTATGTGCTAGAACAAGGAGATTGTTTTGGCGTCTGAGGTGGAGCTCCACACCTACCATCGGCTCATCACTTTACCGCACAGATCCATGTGCTACTCATACGCTGAGTTGGCGAGGGCCGGTATCGAACCAAGATCCTTGCGATTCATTGAGGCGAGTTGATGAGGGTCGGTATCGAAACTGGGACCTTGTGGTTTCTAGTCGGACCCTGAGCTGAAACGGGCTTTAAATGGGCCTAGCAGGTACTAGAACTGCTATTCCTACGTCAAAGTAAATATGACACCTAATGCAACATTTGCATGTGCAAAATATGTATTCAGTTTTCAATAGAGCTAGTTTTGCCATTTAGACGATTAAGGATAAAATTGTATATCCATAAAGTGGGTGTTAAATGCACTCAACTAGCGGAAGTGCAAACTGAAAATTAGCATTTGCATTTTCAGAAGGCCGGTGCATTATAAACAGCGTGGTGCAGCAAATTATAGTGCAATTGCAGTTTCAGTAATAAGAAAAAAAAGAAACCTATACAGCAGGCCTATTTGCTAAATATTTTTCGCTAATGGAAAAATGCGAGTCGACTCGATATAAGTTGGCCAACACGTTAAAAAAAACAATTATAAATGAATACTGAGGCCAGTTTCGCGACGTATTAATGAAATCAGCAATCCGGGTTCAAATCTGTTCGTGTTTGACTTTATGTATGAAAAAAAATTCATAAAAATATTTTCACTCCTGGAAGAATGCTAGTGTACTCGATATAGTTTCGCCAACACGTTAAAAAAAAACAATTACAAATGAATACTGAGGCCAGTTTAGCGAGGCATTAATGAAATCAGCGATCCGGGTTCAAATCTGTTTGAGTTTGACTTCATATATGAAAAACATCTTTATAAAATATTTTCACTAATGGAAGAATGCGAGTGTACTCGATATAATTTGGCTAACATGTTTAAAAAAACAATTACACATGATTGGTTTGGTTTGGTTTGTTTTACGGCATATCAACCTCAGTGGGTCATTTAATGCCGATAAAGTTTTGAAATAAATCAATTCTTAATAGATAATACAATTTTTTTATAAATACATTTTTCTATTTAACCCATAGATGGGACCCTAACAGGTACTACCACTCTGGGTCAGAGTGGACCAGGGAGCAATGGGGATGAAGGGGTGCTCCAAATTCCCCAAACCTCCAAAACTGAAACCTCATCATCAGATAGAGTTTAACGTCATTCCCAGGACATGTAGACCCTCAGTCACCGCCTTCTAGCACCCATATGATAAAAAGGGGTTGGGGCTTGCCATAAGGGCAATAGTGTTGGGAAAATCATATAGGTGCTAGGGCTTGACGTGACCAGCCGATTGATCAGAGGGGCCTCCCGACCGCCCGTCTAGCCCAAGATAGGGCCAAAGTGGAGTATTGCATGTCATGAACTGCTCATTCACCTGGGCTCTATCCTTAAGCATCACGCGTCGCCACCTACGGTCAACAGGTAGCCCCATTGGAGGAGTCTTACCCCTCTGTAGAGGTGCAGTCGATGCATTCTAACGCCCCAGCCGACAGGGCGGAATTTCAAATGACTACTGAGGCCGGTTTAGCGAGGCATTAATGAAATCAGCGTCCGGGTTCAAATCTGTTTATATATGAAACAAAAAACTTTATAAAAAGACAAGAAAAACATTAAGAACCTAATAGATAAAAATCAACTGAATACCGAGTTTAGTACTTATTATGTAGGCCATACTTACAGTTCTATACTCTGTCTAAGCTACATTTAGGTTTTAAATGTATGACTCTAGTAGATCATTGCTAGTGAGTTCGATTCTTACTGGTTACTTCTGGCCTAGTGCCAAACTAAGCTAACTTTATTAAATAACTAAGTAAACGTAAAGTTTGCGGAGTGGCCTATTTTGGTATAAGCCGTGCAGTAAGGGAGTCTATCTCCTTTCGCTAGCACTAAGTTAAAAAGGATTCTCCCTTGGCATAGAAACTTATATTAACCAGGAAGACATTGTCAAAACAGGCTGTCTGTTCCTTACCGTCAGTTGTTGCATAATCTATGTGGTTGCATAGATTATTGTCAAGCCCCTGTAGTTCTGCAGAGATGGTCTTTTCATGTTACGGGCGGCGGTTTTCCATGGAAAGATACTGACCGTTGGAGACCTTTGAACCGAGACGCGGGACAGCCGAGAATCACGTGAAAGCTAGTGAAATCATCAGTACCAGCTCGGACGTCAGGCAGGAGGCATGTCTTGCCTTAGCTGGGGATCACTTGCACACGCGCGCTGTGTTTAATTAGAGAAATAAGCTTAGTTAAGAAGAAAAGTCTTAAAGAAATAACATGGTGTTGTTGGTTGATGCATGTCTTGGCAAAAAGACTGAACCCAGTAGAAGAAAATGAATCAAAGATGAACAACTCACAGGAACCTAGGAATAGAAGTCAATATGGCGACTAGACATCACACGAACGGTCAGAGAAGAAAGTAAGTTACGCATCTATGCATATATCTCTCTGTCTAGCTCTCTCCCCTCTCTGTTAAAGAACTGTTTATATACTTGCAACATGAGTGAGGGGTATAAAACACAGGAAGGTAAAGCTTACATACAAAGAAAATAATGAAATTATGGCTTTAACTCTTGGGCAATACGCGGCTATCTCAATTTCTGACATTTTCTAAGATTAACTCTGTTCGAACCAAATGTCCAAACTAGAACTCAGAGTCAGATCTGCAACTACATAAAGGGACTTAGTGAAGCCAGTCTTTATAACCAGTATAAGAATTAAAAGGGGTTCTGGCTTTAGTGGTCAAAACTACTTCTTATAATACGTTACGAGACTACAGAGAAGTCTCTAACGTAGGTGAACATATATGTAACTAGAAGTGGCTACCCAGCATCGCCTGGGTAGAGGGGGGATTTTTTAAGTTGGACTCGCAGATACATTATTACTTATCGCGAGTGAGATCCTCACTGGTTGCCCCGTAAAAATCCCCCCGGAAATATTTAACAATATAGTAAGAAATTTCCATTCAATGATTTACAATTTTAAAAAAAACATATAAATGGTTAAATTAATTCAATCACTCAATTTCATATATATATATATATATATATATATATATATTATATATATATATATATATATATATATCATTATCATCTCGCACAATCAGCACGGATATCCATGACAATCTCTCGGCAACGTTCTCTATCATTCATTGTTCCAGGGAAGTCCTCTGGGCAGCATGTAGTATCCGTACAGAGCTGTCAAGGCTTATGAGTTCGTCTTGCTTCTCCAGCAGTGTTCAGCATGTCTAGTTCGTCTCACTCAGATGGTTTGTGAGACAGGGGGCAGGTGTCCGTACACTTGCTCCCTTGCGGGGTGTTGTTTCCACGACTTATTCAAGATTTCACGCAACATTCTTGTGCAGCTCCCATCTAGCTTATTCACCAGGCACCTCGTTAAAGTCCAAGTGATATATATATATATATATTATATATATATAAGAGAGAGAGAGAGAGAAGAGAGAGAGAGAGAGAGTGTGTGTGTGAGAGAGAGTGAGAGAGAGTGAGAGAAATTTTTAAAAAATCTTGGGATGAAACAAAGAAATCACAGTGCTCAACCACAAATTTGTAGGAGCTTTATTTATTTATTTGTTGAACTTTTTAAATATAATTGTTTTCCATAAGCAACTACCTAGGTTTCAGGTTATTTCACCATCGTCAGGCTGCTAATAGATCTTCTGGTGTTTATGCGAATGTGTTTATTCTAGATTCCATACCCGAAATATTCAAAAGTCATTCATATTTTGCTTACACACGACCCTTTTTTTAAAAAGATTTTTAAAAATGCAAAAATGTCCATATTCAATCTCTCTCTCTCTCTCTCTCTCTCTCTCTCTCTCTCTCTCTCTCTCCTCTCTCTCTCTCTCTCGTTATATATATATATATATATATATATATATATATATATAAGTCATCCACAGACATGTCTTTCAACGTTTCACGACTCTTCAGTGAGGCTAGACACAACAACTGTTCTATATATATATATATATATATATATATATATATATATATATGTATATATATATATATATATATATATATATATATATATATATATATATACTAGCAAACATATGCACCCTCCGGGTGCAAGTATTTAAGTTTTAATGTAATGAAATATCGTATTAAATTAGAAACGCAAATGAAACTAAATAAGAATGCAGATAAAAAAATTTGAAACAGAGGAGGGTATAATCGAAAAATAGAACAACTGAAACTTACTCTTCCATCACTCTCGTCTTTCATTGTTCTTTTTTCTAATTTAAGGATTTAGTTAAAATACGAAGTAAATAATAAAATGACACTTATCTTTTCTTGTTAATGGATTTCCTTTAAGATTAATTGAAGAGATTTTTGCTAATATTCATTAAAATAAAACCAAACAGTTAGAAATCAATAATACTAAGCATATATTTATTAAAATTACATTTCTAATATCAATATGCAAATTAGCCTTCCCGTTCACACTGTAAACTGCTATTTTTTGTATATATAAATATAATTGCATGCTATTATTATGTAGATATGGTTAACAGTATAAATAATGTAAAACAATTTTATCAATAATTGAGGTTTAAATAAGGATAAATTCATGGTGAATGTGACGTCAATAACTAAGGGAATTGTGACTTGAGTAGTGATTTAGTTTCGGTTACAGACAGAAAAACACACAATCTCCATTATAATAAGATATATATATATATATATATATATATATATAGATAAAAGGATATGAAAACACCACAAAAACATTTTATAACATATTTATAGCTGATATTGCACAATATTTCGATTTTATAAAAATCATCTTCAGAGCTTGTTTATACTCCGTGTTGTTAAGAGTGGAGGCAAAAGTCACATGAGTTCAAAACAAAAACCTTATATATATATATATATATATATATATATATATATATAATATATATATATATATACTTTGGTGCGGTACCAAGTTTCTTGGTACAAGGTGATTCTAGGTGGGTCCTAATTCTCTACCAGTAGTTTGTTGTAGAGTTCAGGTTCCGTATGAGAGCTCAATGTTTAATTAATGTAAACAGAGCAAAGTTATTTGGGAATAAAAAGGCCTTAAATACCATGGGTATCGTGGTTATGGACCATTTCCACTCGCGAGTATGCTCACGAGCTTCTTCAGACCACTGATATATTTTTTATAAAAAATAAAAATAAAAAATAAAAATATATCAGTGGTCTGAAGAAGCTCGTGAGCATACTCGCGAGTGGAAATGGTCCATAACCACGATACCCATGGTATTTAAGGCCTTTTATTCCAAATATATATATATATATATATATATAATATATATATATATATATATATGAGTCTGTATGTTTGTGTGTATGTATATGTTTCTCTTTGTGTGTCCATATATAGTAATTTGAAAGAAATGCAGTTATACGCTAAATGCATTGCATGCCTATTTGCAGCCGTAATATCGATCTAAAATTCCTTGGCTCGTAAATAATATGTGAATATCGATTATGATGTAACATTTTCACAGACCCACACTTTGATATAAGAATTAGTGTCACGAAACGACCGCAGAGAAATATGGCTTCAATTGTGCACAACAAATGGGCAAGTAATCACCAACACTTTGATGAACATCCAAGACGACGAGCAATTGATAAAGAAGCCACTATGAACATGATAGACAACTAGACCAGAGGTGCTCTTCGTGTAACGGTTATCGTCGAAAGTAATGGTATCGTCGATCTGAGTTCAAATCCCAGAAGAAACTTCTTGCTATTTATCGGAATTTTTTTTTATATAATATATACACTTGATAAAGTGTATTATTTGTATTATTTGGACTATTGTCCCTATCTTTATTGTTATTCGTATAACGTTTCGGCCGATGTGACCTCCGACCTTCTTCAGGTATTTCTTGTCGGACTTGGAAGCTTTCTCGTACTCGGGAATCTTCTTTTTCGAAATTGTACAGATAAAATAAAGATGAGGACAATAGTTCGAATAATCGAAATAATACAAAGAAACTGCCTATCATTTTATGTTAAAGCAATCGAGAAACGCAGGAATTCATCTGTTCTTCTGCCAGCTATGGGTAAATAGTAAGACAGACTTGTGTTTTTAGCCTTCGGTAGGCACCCATCTATAAAAAGGAAAACTTTTAATTGCAAAGCAGCTTTTTTTACTGAATGATCTTGTGTGACATTGTGCCCGGGAAATTAGGGTTGCGTCATGTGAATAATGGCTACGGTCCTTACCCCTAACCCTAACCGTAACCCTAACCCTTACCCTAACACCTAACCCTTACCCTAGAAAAACAATTTTTAAATAAATACTTTTTAATTTTAGACTAATAATGTTATTGTTGTTTTTATTTTTTGTTTTGTTTTTGTTTTAATTATAAAACTTTAAACGAAAGACACGTTCTTATATTAAAATAATTTTATCTAATCAGAAGAGAAATGCAGATATGTTTATTTAAATGAAAATAGTTTTTACAAAGTATTTTTAGGTTTATTTGAATAAAAGGATGTTGTTCAGAAATGGTATTACTCTATTTATAAAATTTATTTTTCATGTGTCTCTACGCGGATTCCTATCTAAACTAATATTGTTATATTGTCAATAACGATATTAGTTTATTGTTGGAGGAAAATTATCTTTTAACATATACTAACAACAACATGAAATAACTCATCTTTTTATTAACTAATATTGTTATTTATTTTTGAATAAAACATAAAATGAAAGAGATGTTTATTTATTTTCCATGTGCATCTACGCACATGAAAAATAAATAAACATCTCTTTCGTTTTAAGTTTTATTTAAAAAGAATGACAATATTAGTTTATCTTTAGTGCAAAATTAATTTTTTCACAAGAACCACATGAAATAAATAATTAAAAAGAAATTAAAATCAAAAACGATTTTAGTATAAAAATGTTACTGTTTTTTAACGGCCGGCTGTTGAATCTACCGTGAGTTTTTGAATAATGCTCTTCGAAAAGGTTTGAATATATCTCTTCCCGCAGATTAAATACTTGGGAGACTGGTTTATTTTGCCTTGGTTAGGTAACTATTACAGGAAAAGGAAAACTATGAATTTAAACCAGCTTTACTCCGGGTTAAAAATGGAGTCTATCCCCTTTTCACTAGCGCTAGACCAAGGAGATTATTTTAGCATCTGAGGCGGTGCACCACACCTACCATCAGCTCCTTACATTACCGCACAGGCATCGAATTTAATCCAACTAAAAAGAACAGAAATGTATAAATATATAAAGGGCAGTTGTGTGTATATGTACGTGCGGAGGAAACTTCGAAAATAACACAATCAATGACAATGTAAATATATATACGCATTAAATATCAACAGGACTTGGTTTTTGAGCAAAAAATAATAGAGATTTCATTTATATTCGTGAAGATAATTAAAAATAAAATTTAAATGATAAGAGCATGGACTTTTTTTTCCATTTAATATTTTCGATATTAGACATTAACATTTCTTTTCAGAGTAGCTGGATCAATGCAAGGTCTATTTTTTACATAGGGATTTTAAATGAGGCATCCCATGAGGATTCAACTCACGATTCAGTAATTATTGATCTGCGGGACTAACATAAAAAAATCTCCATCTACCCAGGCGACGCCGGGTAGCCGCTGCTATTAATAAATAAACAAAATACTCGTTGATACCAACTGAAAAGAACAACATAAAAAAACGAAAGACGTGGCAACGGTGAAATACAAACCACAATCCAGATTTTAATCCATTTTAGCTCAGTCGGTAGAGCAGTCAACTAGAAATCTCAAGGAGTTCGATATCAGTCCCGCCAACTCAGCCCATAACTAGTGCAACTTGGGTAATCTGATATCTGCATTAAAGTGGGTAGCTGACGGTAGGTGTAATGCTCCACTTCTGCAAGAAAGCAATATCCCCAGTCTAGCGCTACAGGGACTTCTGACGTCAATGTCTTGCAGTACAGCATGCCATTTCCAAATTTCTGGAGAAGTGAAAGCTTTCTACACACACAGTTCCCAACTGACTTTAGTTTTCTGCACAGTAGACAAAATCTGAAACAAACAAAGAGCCAGTGCAAAATTAATAATTTAAAATGGCAACTATTTACCCATGTACACTGATGGGGAAAAGGGATAGACTCCCTTGCTCTCAGGTTGATACCAACATTAGGCTACTCCGCAAGGAAAAGAATAAAATAATGTAGTAGGTTTGTCTAACTCATTAGATTTATCTTTATTATTTGCTCTACTTAGGTATTGAGCACTTTTTACGTATTTGCTTAAGTTTCCTGGCGGTTTTGAATATATATATATATATATATATATTAATATATATATATATATATATATAAATTGTTTTTTCTTTTGGACAAATATTGTACCAATAGATTATCTTTGGTTGGTACGATTATCTTGGTATTTTCTTTTTTCCAAAAATCTTTTTCTCCCCGGGTAATGTTTGGTAGTATATTTTCACAATCAAGCTATTTGCTGGGTTTTTTTTCTCACCGCAAGGATTTACCAACAAGTTTGGTTTATAAAATTATATATATATATATATATATTATATATATGTGTGTGTGTGTGTGTGTGTGTGTGTGTGTGTTACTCCACCTATATTTACCATTAAATAAGCAATCAGTGTCATTTTTTGATATATTAGTTGTATTTCTAATTTCCTTAATTGTGTCGCACCATTATTATGATGAATAGGAATGGGTGTGTAAACACTGGGGAAAATAATTAGTGCACCTAACATAGCTATCCGGTGTTTTCCGAAATTTAAAAATTTGAAAATAAATCTTTTAACACCCCACAAAGAATCAGCTGTAGGAGCAGCTGTCTTCTATTACACAAACAATCTAAGTGAGACAAAGAAAACCTGATGTTCATTGATGTGTGGTTCAAGTGCTAGCTTCATCTAGCTAATGTTTTACCCCGTGGCTAAATACAGGGTGTGATAAAGATACCCCGACATTTTAAACTGTCACCTGTGTGGTGCAAGTGAACTTAGGCAAGTGGCAATGGTAGCTTAATCTACCTAATTTAACAAACTTAACATTTTTCATTTTTCTCCCTCACAAACATTTCTGTAACAGTGTGCTGATGATGGTTTAATACCGAAATACTTAAGTATAGACTCATACAATTGTCACCTCTGATCGTAACATCCTGTGTTTGTTATATTTTTTGAAAATATTTTCTTCATATATATATATATATATATATATATATATATATATATATATATATATATATATATATAAGAGACTTTTTATATTTGCTTGAAGCATTGTGTATATATTGGTTAGGAGGTTGATTTTGAATGCTATCACAATGCAGGTGTAAAGAAAAAAAAATAATAATACGGTAACAATGATATTGTGTCTTAACCTGTATTTAATTCTTGAATTTTCAAGATAATATCTCTTTTTCCATAGATCGCTGGAACTGAAGCAGTCTAGTTATGTCATTTCCTTTTAAATGAATTAAGAATATTTTTTTTTACACCTGCATTGTGATAGCCTTCTAAATCAACCTCCTAACCAATATATATATATATATATATATATATATATATATATATATAGACGTATCATGTTATATTGTTGTGACCGGGGTTTGCAATCTTATAACCACCGATTATTGATTTGCCTATGTGTTTGGATATGTTGAAGAAGCCAGGCCTATAGTTAACATTGTCAGTGTTGCTTATAACACTAGCTTCAAAAATCTGACTAAGTCTCTTGTCATGAATGTAGGCCAACATATACGCATTTTCGAAATCGAAACTATGTTTGTTATTTAATGCATGTTGGAAGAGACAATATAAAAATTAACGGTTAATAACATCATATTCACACATTCACTATACACTTAACATATTTCATATATATATATATATATATATATATATATATATATATATATACTAGACGCACAAACAGGATGCGACACAAAGTCAATTTATTAAGCGGAGTTTAACAGGTTTGAATTTTCCTTCTGCTCGACTGGTCACCTAGCCAAGGTTAAAGATCCCAGTCTGCCCCGCTTTTTGCCCATAGCTGGAAGGAGAATCGGATCCATACCTTTCCCAAGGGCATTAGCGCTATGTGAAATGCAAACATCTTCGTCGAGGAATTGAACTCGAGTCGACGAGACCAATTCCTACGACTCTAACTATTACACCACGCGCCTCCATATATGATCCATATATGAATAATTAATTATTTTTGACGGGCATTATGCTAGTACTGTAAAAAAAAATCATTAAAATACCGCAAACCCGTGTTTTCCTAATCAAATCAGAAGCACATATTTATGCATGAATCTGTATCTGATATTGTTTTTAGAAGCCGGCGGCTACGAATCAAAAAAATGCCTTTAGATAGGACGTTATTTCAAGATGAAACACTACTTTATAATAATGTGAAATCTTATAAAATATTGAAGCTTTTCAACGTCTATTACAATTCTTTTTTACTTTTTCTTTTTCTTCACTTTCCGATTGTTCACACCAACGTCTTGATACAAACTCGGTGCATATTTTTTTTTTCATTTGCGTAGCTGATTAAGTTAGTAGACATATGCAGCTATAAAAACACATCTTGCTTTTTTTATATACATATTTTTTTTATTTGTCTCAATATTTCATTGTCTTTCTTTAACTCTTGTTAGATTTCCATCTTGTGCTTTTTTTTACCGGCCCTCGCCAACTCAGCATATGAGTAGCACAGATATTTCTGCTTTTTTTTGTTTTGATTTGGTGTAAAACGTATTTCTGACCCCTTTTCTTTTCTTATAGAAATATTAACTGTTTCTGCTTCGTTTAAAGCGTTCGGCTAGAAACCACAAGGTTCCTGCTTCGATACCGGCCCTCGTCAACTCAGCATATGAGTAGCACACGGATTTGTGCTTTTTTTGTTTTGATTTGGTGTAAAAACGTATTTCTGACCCCTTTTCTTTTCTTATAGAAATATTAACTGTTTCTTCGCTGAGAGCGTTCGGCTAGAAACCACAAGGTTCCTACTTCGATACCGGCCCTCGCCAACTCAGCGTATGAGTAGCACAGAGATTTCTGCTTTCTTTTTTGTTTTGATTTGGTGTAAAAACTTATTTCTGACCCCTTTTCTTTTCTTATAGAAATATTAACTGTTTCTGCTTCGTTTAGAGCGTTCGGCTAGAAGCCACAATGTTCTACTTCGATACCGGCCCTCGTCAACTCAGCTTATGAGTACCACAGGGATTTGTGCTTTTTTTGTTTTGATTTCGTGTAAAACTTATTTCTGGCCCCTTTTTCTTTTCTTATAGAAATATTAACTGTTTCTTCGCTGAGAGTGTTCGACTAGAAACCATAAGGTTCCTACTTCGATACCGGCCCTCGCCAACTCAGCGTAAGAGTAGCACAGGGATTTCTGCTTTTTTTGTTTTGATTTGGTGTAAAACGTATTTCTGGCCCCTTTTTCTTTTCTTATAGAAATATTAACTGTTTCTGTTTCGCTTAGAGCGTTCGGCTAGAAATCCCAAGGTTCCTACTTCGATACCGGCCCTCGCCAACTCAGCGTATGAGTAGCACAGAGATTTGTGCTTTTTTGTTTTGATTTGGTGTAAAACGTATTTCTGATCCCTTTTCTTTTCTTATAGAAATATTAACTGTTTCTGCTTGGCTTAGAGCGTTCGACTAGAAACCACAAGGTTCCTACTTCGATACCGGCCCTCGCCAACTCAGCGTATGAGTAGCACAGAGATTTGTGCTTTTTTTGTTTTGATTTGGTGTAAAAAATGCACACACACACACACACTCGCACACAAACAATGGATATACCTTCCGACCTCCTTCTAGATCTTTCACTTCTATTAAGAAACTACTTATTATTCTCAAGTGAACCCAACTCTCATTTTTTCGCCCTTCTCTCTAATTCGCAAACTGTTTCTTTCTTCTCACCAGACAACACCCTCTCTTTCTATCACACTCTCTATATCTGCTTCTCTGTCTGTTTCTCTGTCTCTGTTTCATTTTGTCTCTGTCTCTGTCTTTGTTCCTGTCTATCTCTTTCTCCGTCTCCCTCTCCCTCTCGCCTCTCTTGCTTTCTCTCTCTTTCTCTTTCTCTCTGTCTGTCTTTCTGTATCTCTCTGTCACTGTGTGTTTGTGTGTGTGTCTCTCTCTCTCTATCTGTCTCTCTCTCTCTGGGTCACTCCCTCTGTATCCCTGTCTTTCTCTCTGTCTCTGTGTCTCTCTGTATACCCTGTTTCTGTCTGTCTTTCTCTTTATTCCTGTCCCTGTCCCTGTCTCTCTGTCTGTCTGTCTGTCTGTCTGTCTCTCTCTCTCTTTCCCTATGTGTTTGTGTTTTGTGTGTGTGTGTGTGTGTGTCTCTCTCTCTCTCTCTCTCTCTGTATCTCCTGTTTCTGTCTGTCCCTCTCTGTCTCTCTGTCTCGGTCTCTGTCCGTCTCTCTCTCTCTCTCTCTCTCTCTCTCTCTCTCTCTCTCTCTCTCTCTCTCTCTCTCCAGTTATTTTCTAATAAACATTCATTACTGCGTCATCTTTCACATTTCAGAAGACATTTACAAGCGTCCAACTGAAATAACTGTCAACCACGAATTTGTAACCAAGTCAATAATTATCCACAATGGATATATCATTAGAAATGATTTTTTTTTTCTGTAAACTGCGACGTGTATTACTGATAAATAACATTATCATTTTTTTCTAAATTTTATTTCTTCTGTCTTCTTATTTTTATTTCTTTCAGATACACTTACATGTCATTTTTCTATTGGCTAAATAAAAAAATACACTGAAGTGTTTTTTTGTTTTTTTTCCTTCTATTCCGTTTTATTTAATTTTTGTAGGATTTTTTGCCTACTTCATTTCACACATCCTTGCGCGTTTCCTCCATCTTGGAGTTGTTTAATTGGATTATTTATTTCTTCTTAGATTCTACGTACAATTGCTGACGTAACACTTTTTAAAAACCTCAGTTTTATATTACTTATTACTGTCTTTATTTCCTATATCCTAATTCTTTTCTATTTTCTTTCATTTTGTCCTTCCATATTTTCTGGCTTACATTCTTCGTTTATTTTTATTTTTATTTATTTATTTATTTTTTGTTGTCTTTTTTGTATTTTCCATTGTTTATGGTATTAAGAATAGATATAAGAAGGTTGTATTAAGACAATTGTACAGTTGGTTAAACAGTGAATATTTTTCTATGGTGACAGATGTACAATCATCTAAGCCAGTAACCAGGGTCCCAATTTTTTCCTATGCTTATCTTACGTTTTTTTCTACCTTCTGCATCATTTTTCTAGATGATGATTTATTATCATTATTATTATTGGCTAGTATTTTCTTTAATTTTTACTTTTATTTTGTTTTATTTTCAATTTTTTTATTTTCTCCATTTTCTAACCTTTTACTAGATGTTGATTTCTGTTATGTATCAGAAATAAATTAACGAGAAGATTGCGAGTGGTTGTAATAATAGTTTATTATTACAATAAATACAAATAACAAAAATGGCTCTCGGCCGGCAAGGTCAAAATTCTCTGAGCGTAAAAGAGGATTGGTAAAGATTACTTATCTTCTGAAGAGTTGTAGCACGTGGGTTTACATCCGAGAATACGAAAACAACCTTCGTGGTTGGAGATCACCTCACATCACGTTGAGCTAATCTTCCTGTTGTTCTTTTATACGTACTCATTTGCATACGTGAGGGATTATCCGGTTACTTCCCTTTACAACAATTTCTAACTCAGTATTTTTTGTTGGCTGGTATTTTCTTTAATTTTTATTTCTATTTGTTTTATTTGTATGGCAACACAACAATGTTAATATTTCTATGACAACGAAGAACATAAAAAATTACTATGTGTGAAACTCGAACGCCCGTCCTCTTTTGTCGTCTTTTGGCTTTCAGAAGCCTAACTGTTATATAGCCAATCGCTGGTATATAAACAAGAGAGTTCTCGTGTGATAGAGAGAGAGAGAGACAGACAGACAGACAGACAGATAGAGTTAAGAATGTGACTGTAGGGGATTATCTTCCATTTGCCGGAAGAGTTATCTTCTCGCTTCGTTGCTGTTTGTTCCCACTAGGGGACCTCTGGTATTTAAGCGCGTTCATTGGAACTTGTCTTTTTAGCTGGATCTTCTCAAGAACTGCTATGGGCTAGAGTCTATCTACCCTCCTTCTCGGTGGGGCATTTGCCCCCCCCCCTTACCTTACTGTAAGTCCTTTATACAGCATGGACTATCCTTTAGTTCCATGTCTGTAACATTTATATGTTAGGTACATTTGGGTATCTTGTTTATACCTAAATATTGTATATGTATTTACATGTTCTATTCTCCTGTACATTATGTATCTTATCGTTTCCATGTGTTGTTATATATATTAAATGTTTTGTCTCACAACGTGTCAGAATTGTATGTTCATTTACTAACTTTGAATCTTACATGACTTACTTGCTTCTTTGTCTAGTGGTTGTTTCATCTTTCTTTTGGCCGGTCGTAGTCTAGTCTCTTCTTTTTCTAAGTTCTTGTCTGGCTGTTTCTAACTAAGGGTATCTTTTAAAGTCATGCATTAATTAACTACAAGAGTTTTTTTTCCTTGAACAAAGAATTTATTACTGCCCATCCTGATTCACCGCGCGGTTTGAGTTACAACCTCTCTGCCTGACGTCTTGTTGAAAACTGACTTTCTAACTAACTCTATCACTTGACATGCGGGATTCCCGCTTCTTAGGTCAGTTGGGACCATAACCGTTATTTTTCCATCTCCTGATCTGAAAAACAATGGCCCTTTAGAATTCTCGCTACAAGGTATTGGCAAAAACCCACACCACCACACAATTATGCAACATAATGAACTATACCAACGGCTTTATAAGAGCAATGTGTATCGGAGATGAGATAATATAACTTTCATCTGCGCCGTCTTCTTCATTGTTGTAGTAAAGTAGATAGAGTGGTCTATTGTCGGGATCAGCCGGACAGCAAGGGAAGCTATCCTCTTTTTACAACCAGAGAGAATGTTTTTGTGTCTGAAGTGGCGCTACACACCTACCAACAGCGCCCCATTTTACCGCACAGATCCAAGCTGTGCTGATCATTGACATTGCTGAGTTGATGAGAGTCGGTATCGAACCTGGGTCATTGGGGGAGGTCTACCGACAAAACTAAACGTAGTGGAAATACTAGTTTAAGTGAATTGTGATAAGATCAACTATAACTAAGACGTGAAAGCAAATTATAGTTACAATTATTATTAATAATAATAATGATAATAATGATAATAATAATAATAATTATAAATTCTCTGGGACTTAGAAATAAATATGGATTACCCTTCCCAGCAATGAGACCAGACCTAGTGTTGATTAACAAAAAAACACTTGTAAACTGGAGGATTTTGCAGTTCCAGCAAATCACAGGGTGAAGATGAAGGAAAACGAAAAGATGGACAAATACCTGGACCTTGCTAGAGAACGGAAAAAGCTATGGAATGTGAAGGTCAAAGTGATACCAATTGTAGTTTGTGCACTTGAAACGGTCCCAAAAAGCTTGGAAAAAACTATGAAAATCAGAAGAAGAATTGAGGTCAGCCAGAATATTGTATTGCAGCAATCTGCTAGAATACTCAGAAGAGTCCTGGAAACCTGAGGAAACTTGTTGTCACTCAGCCTCCAGAGAAATACCATCAGCTAACGCTGGTGGGGAAAAACTCTGATAATAATAGAATAGCAAGTGTGGTGACGAAACGGTTAATCCTATACTAAGTGAATACAGAAAACAAGCAAGACGCGAGGATAAGACTAGATACTAATGGCTTGAAAATATGCAAGAAACTAAACTGTGACCATATCACCAAGTGCTATATGCACAAACTAGAATCTGTCCCAAAGAAAGAGACTCCTAAAATCACCTGGGATTTTGAGATATGAACGAATCCCCTAATCGCGACTAGACGACCAAACCTGTGCTATTCAAAAGAAAAACCTGTCATCTAGTGGATTTTGTTAACTATGAAGGGCTCCAAGGGTAAGATATGTTAAGTATTTAATGTCAATTCCCCTATTCCGACTTACTGTTGGATTATTTTTGTATATAAGGTGTGCTGCAACACACCACTTAAATTTATAGACTAAGCGAGTCACGTGGTTTAAACCCTAGCCAATCAACAGCTCGAATACGTGGCTAGTCAACTACTTAATCTCTGATACTGACAGACGTCTATTTGCAATCGTTGACGACGGACCTGCAAGACTAAGGAGCACCAAGGAACAACCAAAGGATTCTTCGCTAAGGATCACGCTCTGCTTAACACAAAGGATCTCCGCTGGACAAGCGCTCATGCTTGAAGCCTAAAGGGTGGCCACAAAAATCGTAACACATAAAATCTCTCGATTTCGACAAGTGTTATATACCCTTTTCATTACTTACTTCTATTCTTCTATTCTTCTTCTGACGTCTTTGATATCTTTCTAACATCTCTTCTAGCGTCTGGACTTCGTCTTGGTGATCGGTCGCACTTAATTCATTTCTTCTCTTCTAATCAGTCTTGTTACCAAGACATTCATTAATCACAAGACCGTGTTATTTTTCTTAAACTTTTATTTACTTAACTAACATTTCATGTAACTAAATATCTGACTAACATAGCTCGCGTATGCAGTGTGAGTTCCAGTTAAGGTAGGACATCTTCACTGCCTGACGTCCAACTGAAAACTGAGGACTCAACCAGGTCCCACGTGACTTCACGTATTTCACGGGCTTTCTGTACTATTCCATGGAAAGTCCCGCCCGTGATATGAAAAGGGCCATCCCTTTAGAATTACAGGGGATTGACAATAATCTTATGCAACCGCATAGATTATGTAACACAAGAAAGTTCCCGAGTTCGACAAGAAGCATCTGAAGAAAGCCGGAGGGCACATCGGCCGAAACGTTCTGTATACATCGATAAGGGTGAAGACAACGGTTCGAAAAATCTAAATAAAACCAACGTTGATTGTTTTATCTATTTGTGCCTTTTCCATTTCTTGTAAATGCTTACACCAAAATTAGATTTTTCTCAATTTTTAAAATTAATTATTTTAATTTTTTTTTGTAAAATAGTCAGGCTTTTCTCTTTCTCCCTCTCCCTCTCCCTCTCCCTCTCACTTTCGCCCTCTCTCTTTCTCTTTCTTCTCTCTCTTTCTCTTTCTCTCTGTCTGTCTGTCTGTCTGTCTGTCTCTCTCTCTCTCTCTCTCTCTCACTGTCACTATGTGTTTGTGTGTGTGTGTGTCTCTCTCTCACTGGGTCACTCCCCCTGTATCCCTGTCTTTCTCTCTGTATCGGTGTCTCTTTGTATCTCCTGTTCCTGTCTGTCTTTCTCTTTATTCCTGTACCTGTCCCTCCCTCCTTCCCTCCCTCCTTCCCTCCCTTCCTCCCTCCCTGTCTGTCTGTCTGTCTCTGTCTCTGTCTCTCTCTATCTCCCTCTGCGTCACTATATGTTTGTGTGTCTCTATGTCTGTGTGTGTGTGTGTGTCTCTCTCTCTCTTCTCTCTCTCTCTGTCGGTCTCCTCTCTCTCTCTCTCTCTCTCTCTTCTCTCTCTCTCTCTGGGTCACTCTATCTGTCTCCCTTCATCTATGTCTCTGTCTCTCTGTCTCTGTCTCTCTCTGTATCTCCTGTTTCTGTCTGTCCCTCTCTGTCTCTCTGTCTCAGTCTCTGTCCGTCTCTCCCTCTCTCTCTCTCCCTCTCTCTCTCTCTCTCTCTCTCTCTTATCACAGCCTGTTCTTCCTGGTAGTGAGACCAAACTCGATTAATACATTTAAGGAATCAAATATAAGAAGAACTCAATATTCATTGGTTGGGGGTCACATGACCAGTAATATAAAGCGATGGTCAACAGGGGCGGGGTTAGTGAACGCCAGTAGCCTGGGGGGAGAGTAGGGTTTGATCAGCTCCGATTGGTCTCCTGGTAGAGGAAATCCGATATGAAAGACCAGAAATTTCCAGTGATCCCAGGGATACAACATCGCTGACGATTTCCACCCACACACACTCACAGATGTATTTTGGGAAAATTCACAGATTATTTTCATTAAAAGAATTATTTCCTTTTTTCTCTCTCTTTTCTTCTTTCTTTCTTTATTTCCAAATGTTTGCCTGATTCAATGGCTTTCAACCTTCTTTTTTTTTTTACCTATGGGCCCCTTTTAATCCTATTTTACTCTGATGGACCCTCCCATAGCCTTTAGATGTTTAAAAATCCCATTGTAATTTTATAGTTAAATATATTTTGCTTGTCTGGGTCCCAAAAATGTTATATGGTCCTCGGGGGTCCATATGGATCCCGGTTGAGAACCACTGGTCTAAATCTTTTTACTGTCTGTTTTCATAAGTACTTTTTCTTTACTTACCCCCTCTATTTTCTTCTTTCTATCTTCTTCATAAGTTCTTGTTCTTTTCTTTTGTTCCTCTCTCTATTTCTTCTTTCTTTTTTTATTTTATTTCCCAATGTTCGTGTTACATAATCTATGCGGTTGCATAAGATTATTGTCAATCCCCTGTAATTCTGAGCCGATGAACCCTTTCATACCATGGCCGGGTCTTCTATGGAAAATTACAGAAGCCCGCCAAATATGTGAAGTCACGTGGGACCTTTTTCAGAGTCCCCAGTTGGCAGTTAGACGTCAGACAGAGCAGTCGGCCTGATGCTCTGTCTAAAACTGTAACTCTGCATACGCGCGCTATGTTATGTCTGGGTTGGGATTACCGAATAAAGAACATTAAAAGAAAATCGAAGTCTTGTGTTTACTAAAAACTAACAATGACACAGGGCTTCTGATGAGGAGAAATCCCTAACAGAAACCAGACCCGAAATCCCCATAGAAGAGAAGACCTTAGAAGATATACCAAGTCAACACCAGACGCTAGACTAGACCAAGATGATAGACGATCAGAATAGCAAAGCCGGCCAGAAGAGAAGACGACTAGAAGTAAGAAGTAAGAAAGGGTATACAACATTATATCGATTTGGTACTGTGAAAACGCCAGTATGTAACATTCGTCTAAATCCTTTCCTGCCTATTTTCATAAGATCTTTTTCTTTACCTTCTGTTTTCTATTTTCTTTGTTACGCCATGTTTATCATCTTGAATCCAGCATATCGTTTTAGTCATTCATCACACAGTTCATATATCCCAGCTTAAATTCTTCCTTTTGTGGCCTCTGCTTGAATATGAAGGCACCTACTATTTATAGAATGTATATCCTAATTAGGAAATACTGAATATCACTAAGCATAATTATCATTATTTATAATTAAATTTTCTAATTAAGACCAATGAAAACAATTCCGTAATTAAAAGTGAATATATCTGGACTTATCATCAATTGTTAGACTATTTCATTTATCAATTTATATTCAAGTTGTCAATTTATATTCCTTATTAAAAAGCTAGTCAGAAAGTTATGGCGTAAAAAGGATGGAATTTGGTTTGTGGTTCATCTTAGTGCATTTTCATAGTATAGTACTAACATATATTGCACAGTGTAATGTTGTTTTTCTTCTAAAAGGACGAGAAAGCCTAAGAAGTCGGCTCATTGCCTTAACTGTAACTCAATCAAATGGTACCAGTGTATTCCCTGTATCTGTAGTCGTTTACATTGGTGATTTTCCCAACCCTATTACCCTTATGGCAAGCCCCAAACCCTTTTTATCATATGGGTGCTAGAAGGCGGTGGCTGTGGGTCTACATGTACTGGGAATGACGTTAAACTCTATCTGATGGTGAGGTTCCAGTTTTGGAGGTTTGGGGAAAGTGGAGCATCCCTTCATCACCATTGCTCCCTGGTCCACTCTGACCCGGAGTGGTAGTACCTGTTAGGGTCCCATCTATGGGTTAAATAGAAAAATGTATTTATAAAAAAATTGTATTAAGAATTGATTTATTTCAAAACTTTATCGGCATTAAATGACCCACTGAGGTTGATATGCCGTAAAACAAAACAAACCAATCGTTTACATTGAAATAAATATGTGCTTTGTTTAATGGCGTATCAACCATCGTGGGCTATTTAATACAAATTCTGTTTTCAATTTTGTATATATGATTATTTGTAAGTAAATAATATGTAGGTAAATATATGCTTGTTTTTATAAACTGATGGAATTATTTTTATTAACTGGATGTGTATCAGTATATTAGTAAAAATTATATTTATGTTAGATTTATCATTAAGTTCATGTGTATGATTTTTTTTTGTTTGTTTTGTTTTACGGCATATCAACCTCAGTGGGTCATTTAATGCCGATAAAGTTTTGAAATAAATAAATTCTTAATGGATAATACATTTTTTTATGAATACATTTTTCTATTTAACCCATAGATGGGACCCTAACAGGTACTACCACTCCGGGTCAGAGTGGACCAGGGAGCAATGGTGATGAAGGGGTGCTCCACATTCCCCAAATCTCCAAAACTGGAATCTCACCATCAGATAGAGTTTAACGTCATTCCCAGGGCATGTAGACCCGCAGCCACCGCCTTCTAGCACCCATATGATAAAAAGGGACTGGGGCTTGCCATAAGGGCAATTGGGTTGGGAAAATCATATAGGTGCTAGGGCTTGACGTGACCAGCCTATTGATCGGAGGGGGCCTCTCCGACCGCCCGTCTAGCCCAAGATAGGGCCAAAGTGGAGTATTGCATGTCAGGAACTGCTCATCCACCTGGGCTCTATCCTTAAGCATCACGGGTCGCCACCCACGGCCAACAGGTGGCCTCATTGGGGGAGTCTTACCCCTCTGCAGAGGTACAGTCGGTGCATTCTAATTCCCCAGCCGACAGGGTGGTGTGTATGATTAAACTGGTATTCAGTTTTATAGTTGCAAGCGTATTTATTTGGCCTATAGATGGGACTCTAACAGGTCCTACCGCTCCTGACCAGAGTGAACCAGGGAGCAATATCAATAAAGAGGTACTCCAGAGCTTCGGAATAAGAATCTCACCACGAAATACTGTCAAATGGTATCATTGTATTATTTTATCACTTGTAAATTGTCTCATTGACTGAGTTTTCTCGTTTGCTTGAAAACATTCCATATTTCGCAACAGCCTCAGGACACTAAATTGGTTGAAATAATTTTTTTTTTTATCAACTTCATGTGTATCAATAAATTAGAAATAATTTCATGTATCAAAAAACTTGTGGTTGACTCATCCACTGCATTCTAGCACTGAAGTAAATAGGAACTTATATTTTAACAGATAAAAAAGAAAAACAAAAGAAAGGTATTTATTGTACTTGTGAACATTTCTCTGTTTAAGAATTTTATGAAGTTTGTTTTCGTTTGTTTAAAAAAAATAATAAGTAATATATTTTTTTAATAAAAACAATTATTCTATCACTTGTAAATTGTCTCATTGACTGAGTTTTTTCTCGTTTGCTTGAAAACATTCCATATTTTTCTCTTGGAATATTTTCCCTTGGAGAGTCAATTGCCTAGCCACATAGGACTCACGTATGACTCGGCGAAGGCGTTTGAATAAATAGACAGAACACTTCATGACAGAAGCATTACTTTCGGATCGCTCTCAGTAGAAACTTATCATTTCTTCATCATCATCATCATCATCATCATCATCATCATCATCATCATCATCATCATGTCGCGTAATTAGCAGGATATCCATGACCATCTCTCGCCAACCTTCCCTATCATTCATCGTCCCAGAGAGGTCATCCCGCAGCATCCAGTATCCTCGCATAGTTGGTCAATGTAGGTCCTTGGTGGCCGGCCCACATTAGCATGTCCATGTGTTGGCTTCCACGGGAGGACGTCCTTGCTTCTCCAGCAGTGTCCAGCATGTCTTGTCCGTCTCACTCGGATGGTTTGTGAGATGGAGGGCAGTTGGCCGTACAGCTGCTTCCTAGTGAGGTGCTGCTTCCACGACTTATTCAAGACCGCACGCAGCATCCTTGTGCAGCTCCCATCTAGCTTATTCTCGAGGCGCTTTGTTAGGGTCCAGGTGGTGCAGCGATACAACAGTACTGATATAATTACAGCCTGGAAGAATTATCACTTTAACTTGTCAGTGAGATCGGATTTCCAAATGACTGATAATTTGTTTGTGGCCGACCATGCCTTTCCTATTCGTGTATTAAAACATCCCTTTCTGTGGATGAGATATTACTACCTAGGTATGTGAATTGTTCTATTGGCTTAAGCGGCTTACCGTCGAGTGTGGAGATGTCTCCTTTCTTTTTGAAACTCATGAACTCAGTTTTATCAGAGTTCACGTAGCAAAGAATATCATCGAACTTATTCAAATCTTATTTCTTATCAATTCATTTTTTTTTATAAATGCAGTCGTACTTTTTATTTACGAGATCTACGAGTCACTTTTCTTTGTATTGAAAGCGACGATATTAAGTTCACGAGAAACATTTAAGTCTCCAAATGTATGTATAATCATCTGTGTAGTAAAGTGGATAGCTGACTGTAGGTGTGGCGCTCCGGCATAGACGCAAAAACAGCCTCCCTGGTCTTGCGCTTGTAAAATGGGGATAAACTTCTTGTCGGGCTGGTATCGACAATAGGACACTCCGTAGACTTTAATTCCTTACAGGGAGGCATTAATAAAACAGGGGAAGTAACTCTGAAGTACTTATTACAATTTGGTTGGTTGGTTGGATTTCATGGCATGTCAACCATGGGTTATTTTATGCCAAATACGTTTTGTTTTATACATTCTTGTTGGTTATTCAATTTATTTTTAAACTCACTTTTAACAAATTTTTTATCCATATAAAGATAAAGTTTTGAAAGAAATTCATTCTTAATGGATACTCAATTTTTTTTTTAATAAATACATTTTTCTATTTAACCCATAGATGGGACCCTAACAAGTACTACCACTCCGGGTTAGGGTGGACCTGAGAGTAATGGTAACAAAGGGGTACTCCACACTCCCCAGAGCTCCATAATTGAAACTTCACTATCTGATAGAGTTTAACGTCATACCCAGGACACTAAGCCACCACTTTCTAATACATATATAATAAAAAGTGGGAAGCGCTTGGTGCAATGGTTAAAGTCATGTGAAATGGACTCGTCGCCCCGAGTTCAAATCCTGGATGTGGTAATTGCATTTCACTTAGTGCTAATACCTTTGGGAAATGTATGAATCATACTCTCCCTCCAGCTATGGATAAATAGTAGGGTAGACTGGACTCTTTAACCTTAGTTAGGCAACCAGTCTAGGAGAAGGAAAACTCTGAATTCAAACCTGTTAAACTCCGCTTAAGAAATTGACCTTGTGTCACATCCTGCTCGTGCGGAGGGGTTGGTAAATATCTTATTATAATGGAGATTGTGGGTTTGTCTGTCTGTAACCGAAACTATATTACTATACAAGTCACAATTCCTTTCGTTATTTACATCATATTCTCCATGATTTTATTTTTATTTAAACCTCAATTATTAAAATTGTTTTACATCATTAATACTGTTGACCATATCTACATACTAATAACATGCAATTGTATTTATATATACAACAAAATAGAGGTTCACAGTGTGAATGGGAAGGCTAATTTGCATATTGATCTTAAAAAATTCATTTTAATAAATATATGCTTAGTATTATTGATTTCTAATTGTTTGGTTTTATCTTATTGAATATGAGCAAAAATCTTCAATAATCTTAAAAGAAATCCCTTAACAAGAGATAACGTAATATTATTCTTTACTTCCTATTTTAACTAAACAGTTTATTAGGAAATTTACCAATGAAAGACGGGAGTAACGGAAAATGATGGAAGAGTTAGTTTCAAAGTTGTTCTATTTTTCAATCATACCCCCTCTGTTCAAAATCTTTTTATCTACATTCTTATTCAGTTTCATTAGCCTTTCTAATTTAATATGATATTTCATTATAAAACTTAACTAAAATACGTGCACCCAGAGGTTGCATATATTTGCTAGTATATATAATAAAAAAGAGTTATGAGTTTGCCATAAAAGCAATACAGTCAGGGCGATCATATAGATTCATTACATTCTATTTTATTATTTTTATACAACACAGTGCGTTTTTTTATTAAACAAATGTAACAAAAAACATGTTTTTTGGGAGGTTGGGTATCTGGACCCGATTAATGCCATTTCAGTTTAATCCAAAGGGGAAAATTGATTTGATTTACAAGGACACTCAGTTACGAACGGAACGAATAAAACTCCTAAGTTAAGGTAGCTTTCTATCTCTAATGACAGATAGATATCAGCTTTTCTACACAAACTACTACTACTACTACTACTACTACTAATAATAATAATAATAATAATAATAATAATTCTTTAGTACTCCTACTACTACTATTACTTCTTCTTCCCTACAATTCTTCTTTATCTTTACTATTATTTTGTTTTATACTTCTTCTTTACGACTATATTCGTCTTATCTCTTTACTACTACTTATACTACTTATTCTTCTTCACCTCAATTCTTCTTCTTCTTCTTCTTCTTCTTCTTCTTCTTCTTCTTCTTCTTCTTCTTCTTCTTCTTCTTCTTCTTCTTACCCTTCACTTCTTCTTCTACACTCACTTCTTCTTCTTCTTCTTCTTCCTTTTCACTTCTTCTTCTTCCACTTTCTTCTTCTTCTTTCTTCTTACCCTTTCACTCTTCTTCTTACTTCACTTCTCTTCTTCTTCTTCTTAACCCTTTCATTCTTCTTCTTACCACTTCACTTCTTCTTTTCTTCTTCTTTCTTCTTCTTCTTCTTCTTCTTCTTCTTTCTTCTTCTTCTTTCTTACCCTTTCACTTCTCTCTTTCTTTTCTTTTCTTCTTCTTCTTCTTCTTCTTCTTCTTCTTCTTCTTCTTCTTCTTTTCTTCTTCTTCTTCTTCTTCTTCTTCTTCTTCTTCTTCTTCTTCTTCCCCTTCCTTCTTCTTTTAACCCCTTCACTTCTTCTATCCTTTCACTTATTTCTTCCTCTTACCCTTTCACTTCTTCTTCTTCTTCCTCCCCTTTCTCTTCTTCTTCTCTTTCCCCTTCTTCTTCTTCTTCTTCTTCTTCTTCTTCTTCTTCTTCTTCCCCTTTCTTCTTCTTCTTCTTCTTCTTCTTCTTCTTATTATTATTATTATTATTATTATTATTATTCAACATATGTTTATAATTTTCGTTTATTTTCATTCTGTTCAGTTTTTTTTTTCATCTTACTACTCATTTTTATATTAATTCACTTTTATCTTTTATCTTTTCTTTTTCTTTTCTCTTTCAATTTTTTTCCCATCTTAAACTTTCATATTTTCCTCTTCATTAGATTAAATTTTCTGGTGCTGCTGTCTTTTCTCTTTTCTTTTGGTTCTCTCTGCTGTAAAGACAGAAGCTACAGAAAGCATCACAATTTGTGTGCATTCAGTGCACCAAAGACTGTCATTCAGTAATTGGCCTGCGAGGGGTCACTTGCACAGATGCAGATAATTTATTTATTTATTTATTTTTGGACACTACGCCGTCGTCCTTAGTGGATGTAAAGGGTCCAACAACAACAACAACAACAACAATATTAAATTACTTGTGCAGTCGTCGATCACTTTCAACATTTTTTTTTTCATTCTTATTTCGCCATTGTAATTTTTTTCTCTCTATTTCCTTCTCGCAATTCTTTTTCTTCCTGTTAGATTTATTTATTAATTCATAATCTGAAGATTTTCCTTTTCAAATCCATTAAGCCATTATTCGCGTCACAAAATAGATTATTGAAACATTAATTTCGAGATCGATTTTCCACTCACCCTGTTTAAGTAGAAAATACTTTCGTTTGGTTTGTTTAATGGCATATAAACCCTGTGGGTTATCTAATGCCAACTCTGTTAGAGTGTGAAATAAAAGTTGGTACTCAAGCTTCCTTTACAGGTGTATATTTATAGATAGTTTATAATTTTCAGTATATCTTTATTTCTATTTCTCTGAATTTCTGAGATGAGGCTTGATAATTAGTATTATTTGTATTATTCGGACAATTGTCCTCATCTTCATTGTTATCTGCACAACGTTTCGGTCGATATGCCCTCCGGCCTTCTTCAGGTATTTCTTGTCGGACTCGGGAACCTTCTCGAACTCGGGAACCTTCTTTTCCAACTCTGGAACCTTCTTGACATAATCGGAAACCTTCTTGTCGTAATCGGGAGCTATCACGGAACTCTGGAACCTAACCATTCATTCAGTCCACGAGAGAATCCTGTTCTCATTCCGCTAACCATAGCTGGGATAGGTGTATTTTATATCTGATTTTTAATTTTCGTTATATTTTTATTTCTCTCAAGAAAAATAAAATGTCATCCATGTAAGTATTCTCAAACAGATCCTTCATATTATTTGGGTTGAATGGATGTCAAAAACATCCGAAAGTGGTGTGAAGAGCTTGCAACAGCGAGAAGGTTCAACACTTTCTCAACGATATGCGGGCGAGCTAGTATAGAATACACATAAAAAAAATGCCACAATGCCTACAAAAATGCATCGACCAAAATTGCGATTATATAAACACCACTGACAATAAACAATAAACGTTTCTGTGATTTCTAAATATTTTGAAGACCTTACTTGTGTAATTACACCTGTATCATTTGAAAAAGTATTCTACCCCAGTTATGTATAAATATCAATGTAGACAGACTCTTTAATAGCTCTTAAGTAAACATCTCGCCAACTCAGCGTATGAGTAGCACAGGAATCTGTGTGGTAAAGTAAGGAGCTGATAGTAGGTGTGGCGCTCCACCTCATACGCCAAAACAATCTCCTTGGTCTAGTGCTAGTAAAAAGGGGATAAGCTCCCTCGCTGATAGGCTGATCCCGACTTTAGGCCACCCCCATGACTTTTTTTCCCTTTTTTACTGTGGTATATCTACAGGTCCTGCTAATTAGTAAGATTTTCGAAAAGGAACATTTAAACCTTTCGTTATGTAAGTCCAATTTTAGAACACTCAGGCTATACCTGCAAGTGAAAATTTGTGCTATTTTCCAAGACAACTCTGAATTGAAAACCTTAGGGCGTGGAATTCCAATCTCTCTCGGCTTCGATTGGTATCCCCAACCAAAAATTGACTGCGAAAATTAAATTGATTGAATCTAATTGATATGTTTTTTGTAGATACAATATATCTATCTATATATAAATGGCAGTCGTGTGTATCTGTATGTCCGGAAGAAACTTCGAAAATAAAACAATTAACGACAAAGTAAATATATATACACATTAAATATCACTAGGGCTTGGTTTTTTAGCAAGAATAATGAAAATTTGATTTATATTTGGGAAGATATTTAAAAATTCAAATTTGAAAAGAAACAGTAGGGAAAGGTATTTGCATGTCATTTTGTTTATCTTTTTTGTATGTTTTTTTCGCTTTGAAATATAATATTGGTTGATTGAATTAATTGAATCATTTATATCTTTTGTTTTTTCTTTTAATTGTAAATCATTGAATGGAAATTTCTTACTATATTGTTATATATTTCCGGGGGGATTTTTATGGGGCAACCAACGAGCATCTGACTCGCGATAAGTAATAAGAGATCTGCGAGATTAACTTTTTAAACCCCCCCTCTACCCTGTCGACGCCGGGTAGCCAGTTCTATTATGTTGTTACAAAAATAATGGCCGATTGAAGTGCCCGGTTTTGAAATGTTATTTTAACATAGAATTTTTTTGTTTATTTCAGATGAATTTTTGCATATATAATAATTAATCTGTGCTCAAAAATAAAATTTAATTTATTTTCAGATAGAAAGTATTTTTTTTGAAAAATATGGGCCTTCAAAGATAAACATGCCTGAACATGACCTTCGCCTTCTTATGCTGCATGAGTTCAAGCTTGGGCACGATGCCTCCGAAACTGCTGCCAATATCAACAAAGCATGGGGAGATGAATCCACAAGTGATCGGACAGTACGAAGGAACTTCCAGAAATACCGCAGTGGAGATGAGACTCTTGAAGATGAAGAAGGTAGAGGACGGACATGCAGTCTTGACAATGAACAATTACAGGCAGTTGTTGAGCAAAATACACGACAAAAAAGTCAGAGAGATGTCTCAGGCTTTTGGTGTCAGCATTGCCACAGTTTCACGCCATTTACAGAGTATTGGAAAGGTGAAAAAGCTCGATAAATGGGATCCTCATGAGTTCCAAAAACTTAGGCGGTTTGATGTTTGCTCGATGCTCTGTTTGCGTAACACCCATGACCACTTTCTTGACCGAATAGTCACTTGTGATACGAGACCTTACCACATCCTCCATATTCTCCCGATATTTTACTTAGTGATTATCATTTTTTTTGGCACTTAAGCACATTTTTAAATGGTAAAACTTTTCGATCTAAAGAAGAGGTGAAATCATCATTTAAAGATGTTGTTGCCTCACAGCCAATAACTTTTTACCAGCGCGGAATAAATTACCTCGTAGATCAATGGGAGAGATGCATAGCTGCCCAAGGCTTGTGTTTTGACTAATTTTAACATTTCTACTGTTAATGTTTCAACAATAAATAAATGTATTTGAAATCGGCCATTATTTTTGTAATAACCTAATAGTATATTATAAAACTGAATTGGTTTTGTTACATAATTATTAGGTACCTAATATTTATGGCAATAGTGTAGAAACATAATGGCGATTAGTGCAGCTTATGACCTTGAGAGTGAGTGACGGCGCTTGACCTCACTCTCACCTTGCCTTCCGGGGATAAATCGTGAGAACCGGAAGGCATAGAAGACCCCGTCTTCCGGTTTAAGGATAGTAAGCAACTCAGCAGTTAGAAGTTAGAAGCCGAGCTCGTAGGATGTAAGGATCTGCGCAGACGTCTGGATTGGGGATTAACAATAAAATTAGATCAAAAGTAAATCGAAGTCTTGTGTTTATTATCTAAAAACTAACAATGACACAAGGTTTCTGATAAGGAGAAATCTCCATAGAAGACCAGACCTGAAGTCCCCAAGAAAGTCCAGACCTTAGAAGATTCCAGACCCAGACGCAAGATGTTAGAAGATAGAACCAAAGCCGGCCAGAAGAAAATAAGACCAGAAGTAAGAAGTAAGAAAAGGGTATACAACAGTTTCTCTGTTTGATATCATATCAACCATGGCGGTTTATTTAATGTCAAAAACCTTGTAAATGAAGAGATTTGAACTTTTTTGACAGTCTATTTCCTATGATAAGTATTACACCTCTAGGTATAAAATAACCCTAGACAGGTTGACATGCTGTTTAAACCAGTTATTTTACTCCCTTTTGTATGGTTTTTGTGTCATACCAAGCTAGGCCTAGTAAGTATCAAAGCTTCTACTTATTGTTTTTGCAATACTAAAATCTGCACTAAAATAGTCGGTTAAGATAAAGATTACTTTTATTCATAGGTATTATATTTGTAGACAAATATATTTATCAAACTTTGTGTGGTACCAATTGAGAGGAGGAGAAAACTCTTATTTGCTTATATCATAGTTCTGATAGCTTTAAAAATCTTTGTGTGTGTAGCAATAGTTTGAATAGTATGGTTAATTTGTTGCAAAATTTAGTCTAGACTGTTCAAGGTCTTAGGATAATAGATTTCAATTTAATTCATTCCAACTGATAATTCCAAAAGAATAAGGTGGGTGGGGAAAGAAAGACTAAAAAACCTAACGAATAAATAAAAATTTGACTGTTTATAATTAATGCATATAAGTAAGTAAGAAAGTAAGTAAAAAAAAAAATTAAATTGAAAACAAAGAAACATAAGCAAACATTGTTTGCAATTTGAAAAAGCATTTTTTTTTACTGGAGAAGTTTTTTTTTTCTTTTTTTTTTGTGGAATTGTAGTACAATAGAATCTGTACAATTCAAGACATTGGCATGTATGTACTGTATTTCCCTGGAAATAAGACCAACCTGCAAAATAAGACCTAACATGATTTTTCAGGATGATTTTAATATAAGCCCTCCCCCTTAAAAATAAGCCCTAGTTGAGATCTACTAGTATATGAAGGGTCTATACCTTCCCAAGTGTGTTTGTCCGAAAGTGAACGTAATGGCACAACTACAGATTGAATTCGCTTACTACAATCGCGTCATCCAGCAACTTAGGCACTACTCCCCTGAGTCTACCCCCTTGATAAAAAAATGGCACATCATAGAACTATTCTTATGAGAGCAGTGTCCTTACATACGCTGAATTAATGATTAAGGTCCTTTCCAGTTCAGCAACAGAGGGATAAATATGTGGGTGCCAATATATGCAGTGGACATGTTAATCATTGAAATTCTATATATCGGAGATAAGTTTTAAAATATCTATCTCTACATATATAAAAGGCAGTTGTGTGTATATGTACGTCCGGAGGAAACTTCGAAAATAAAACAATTAACTACAAAGTAAATATATATATTAAATATCACCAGGGCTTGGTTTTTTTAGCAAAAATATTAGAGATTTGATTCATATTCGTAAAGATAATTTAAAAAATTAGATTTAAATGATAACACCATGGATTTTTTTTCATTTAATATTTTAGATATTATAGACATTAAGATTTCATTTCAGAGTAGCTTGGGTTGGGAAATCATATAGGTGCTAGGGCTTGACGTGACCAGCCGATTGATCGGAGGGGGCCTCTCCGACCACCCGTCTAGCCCAAGATAGGGCCAAAGTGGAGTATTGCATGTCATGAACTGCTCATCCACCTGGGCTCTATCCCTAATTATCACGGGTCGCCACCCACGGCCAACAGGTTGCCCCATTGGGGGAGTCTTACCCCTCTGCAGAGGTGCAGTCGGTGCCTTCTAGCGGAGATTAGTTTTCAATATCTTATCAAATATCCAATATGTACAGAAGTGAATGTCTACAAAAACCAGTCTCTACTAATAAATGCTGTATTATTATCAGTTAGAGTGGACCTGGGAGTAATGGTGATGAAGAGGCACTCCACAGAGCTGCTCTTTTCCTCGAGTCTGGAAAGGTTTTATTTTTCTGTACTGGTTTTACTAAACCAAACGTTTTCTCTATGCTGTGCATTTGGGATCGGCATTAGTGGAGTTAGATCTACAAAAAAAAAAAACGATAAAAAACAAAACTACTTAAGATTATCTTGATAGCAAAAAAAAGCAACAAAAAAAACAACATAAATCATTGTAAATCCGATAATTCATGTCATAAGGATCTGCAAACATTTAATTTTTTTACGCCAAGTGTGTTGAATTAAAATAGACCGGCAACGATGAATTTTATTTTTCTGTGCACAAAATGCGATGCTGTTTTCTTTACAATATTAATGGCAAAACCTTTTTTATGAGCCAAGATAACACTATCATTTATGAGCTGCCTTTTCAGTCCAATCTGAAAGAAATAAACACATTTGAACTATTTTTAGCTATTCGTGCTTGTTTTAAATTTCGGCTAAAATCGAATCCATTATTTTCATGAAATAATGCATTATTTGTTCAACGGTTGAGTAGGCTATTCATCAGTATTAGAATAAGACCGGGCAAAAAACAAATGACATGCTGTGTCCAAGGCTGGCAATATTTCGATTTCTTTATTAAATGGCATATCAACTTTGGGTTATTTAATGCCAAAGTCACCATTTGTAGCGTAATTATTGAGGTCTACAGGGAATTTGGGGATTGAAAGGAAAACGGTGTTCGGATTTCTGGAGAAAGAGAAGAAAAAGAAATAAGAACAAAGGTTTAAATTTAGAAGGGTAAACCCTCAACGGGGTGCCAGCAATTGACCGACGAATGACCCCAGAACTAGATTTGAAAATAAAAACCGGAAGTTCCGGGTTTTGACCGGAAGCAGAAGTGGGTGACCCTCCCACCCCTAGGACGAGAAACGGAATGAGAGAAAAATTTTGCTTTTTCGGCTGGGCCTTGGTATGAGGCAGATGGAGCTTCCTTGGTCCCCCCGTAGTTTCGCATAGTAGTATCGAACATAATTTGCGAAAGAATAATTTCACCTTACACCTCTCTCTCTCTCTCTCTCTCTCTCTCTCTCTCTCTCTCTCTCTCTCTCTGTCTCCCTCTCTCTCTCCCCCCTCACTCTCTCTTTGCTTTTCTCTGAAAAAAAAACCATGAGCCTAGAAAAAATAAACAGCCCCCTTGTGACAATACGACTCGCGTATGTTGTTTCTGAACTAACGAGGACTACTACTAACGACGACTACTACTAACTCGAGTTTGACCCTATGCAACACCATTGTAGAAGAACAGTAATGGTACTATGTAACCCATAGTTATAGTTTGCGATGCGTATATCACTTTAACGAAGCAGTTCAAGCTATGGAATTTATCTGTTCTGTTTGGTAGTATCAAAGCAATAAACAAGTATGCAAAATAACCACTCCATATATTATATAAACCTTTATTTCTTTGTGAAATATGAGAAGCATGGCACTAATAACATGTTATTATAGGTTGTATTAAAGGCTCTATTAAAGCAAATCAAACTCATAATTTCATAGAAACGTCCTTGAAAAATAACATTTATTCTATGTATTAATGATTTTAACAATAAATTAAATACTCTTTAGCAAACTTATGCTTTTTCCTGAGGGTATTGTGATGTAACTATGACATAGTTTCGGTTACAGATAGACACCAAATCTCCATTATAATAAGATTACAGTTGGCTGAATCATTCAAACCAATAGGGGTGACAGGATGCTTACAAAAAGACATTACTCATAACCTAGAGGTTGTGAGTTCAATCTCTGTGTTGAGCAGTGCAGTTGATTCAGCTTATTGCATTTAGTTGTTGAAGAGAAGGTTGATGTACTGATGTATTGCTTCAAAAGTGTGTAATTTCAAATCTGCACAAGTTAAAGTGCTCCGTTCCGGGAACAGATCCTTTTGTTGCATACTCTCTTTTTACTTCTATTATTCTTCTGCTCATCTTTGGTATCTTACGTTTTTCTTCTAGCGTCTGGACTTCGTCTTGGGGACGTCGTGTCTGGTCTTCCATTGGGGATTTCTCTTTATCAGAAGCCCTGTGTCATTGGTAGTTTTTAGATAAAAACCCAAGACTTCGATTTGCTTTAGATCATATTTTATTCCGAAACGTTGTACAGATAACAATGAAGATGAGGACAATAGTCCGAATAACGCAGATAATACTTTGATTTCTTATCCACATTTTGCTCACAATTTTGATGTGACTTCTTGTTGCTGTTTTTGTTGCAATGGAACAGACGTATGACCAAGTGACAGCGGGTTTACATTTAATTATATTTGCATAATTTTCGTATACCTTTGGGAAATATACCAATTCAACTATTCTCCCTTCAACTATGTATAAATATTAGGGCAGACTGGTTTCTTTAACCTTGTCTAGGCAACCAATCAAAAGAAAACTCTGAAGCCAAACCCGTTAAACTCTGCTTAAGAAATTGAGCATGTGTCGCAACCTGGTCGTGTGTAGGGGTTGTTATATATATATATATATATATATATATATATATATATATATAATATATATATATATATATTGGAGAATATGTGCTTAATTGAAGTCGTCCCTAATTTTGAAAGTTAATTAATTAATAATTAATTAATTAGGCGGGCATACATATTAAATGTAAGGCTAAACAAATCGAGAAAAATCAATTTCTGTATGTACATTTCGGCATACAGCGATTGATTTTTCTCGATTTGTTTAGCCTTACATTTAAATAGGTATGCCCGCCTAATTAATTAATTATTAATTGATTAACTTTCAAAATTAGGGACGACTTCAATTAAGCACATATTCTCCCAAAAATTGTCGGCACAAGAAAAGCCATATCAAAACACATCGTTTGTGTATTTACTTCTCATATATATCTATGTATATGTATATATTTGCAGAGGACATTCCTTCATGGCTCAACTACGAAAAGTGCATACGTCTAGTCATATCAATAATCTCATCCTCCCACGTTTTCTTCACACGGTCAAACCGACACACGGATCGCTCTTAAACATCGATTATACTTGCACATCCGGGGTCTACAGGCAACTAATAATTTACACATGATAGAAAGAAAGAGAGAGAGAGAGAGAGAGAGAGAGAGAGAGAGAGAGAGAGAACGAAAGACATATATATAGAGAGAATGAAAGAGAGAGATAGATAGATAGAGAGAGAGAGAGAGAGAAAGAGATATAGATAGAGAGAGAGAAGGAAAGAGAGAGGGATAGATAGATAGAGAGAGAGAGAGAGAAGGAAAGAGAGAGAAAATAGACTGAGAGATAGATAGATAGAGTGAGAGAGAGAGATAGAGAGAGAGAGAAAGAAAGAGATATGAATAGAGAGAGAGAGGGGGGAGAGGAAAGAGAGAGAGAAAGAGATAGATAGAGAGAGAGAGAGAGAAGGAAAGAGAGAGAAAAGGAGAGAGATAGAGAGAGAGAGAGTGAGAGAGAGAGAGATAGAAAGAGATAGAAAGAGAGAAAGAGAGAAAGCCCCAGAGCACACAAATATGATAATAAATTGAATAATTTATACATATTATGAATATCTACAGTTCATTGGACGACCTGTGAACGTTACATAACGGGTAAATTAATATTTAATACATGGGCAAATGATTTTAAGTAGGTGCAAGCAAGGTCGACAAGTCGACCTTTCCCTGTTTAGTTTATTTAATATGCACTCCATAATTTACTATACGGCTGACACAGACTTACCTTTCACCAATTTAGCAAAATCGTAGAAATGTATATGAATTTTATCCGTTCTTTTATTTATTACTAACAAGATAGAAAGATAAATCCATGTTGATTTCTTTGGTTTCTTTATTTTAATGACATATGAACCTTTGTGGCTTATCTGATGCCATTCCCAAAGCTCCCTTTATTGAAGAATTGTAAGTACTAGCAACTATACGCACCCTCCGGGTGCAAGTATTTAAGTTTTAATAAGATGAAATATCATATTAAATTAGAAATGCTAATGAAACTGAATAAAAATGCAGAGAGAAAGATTTGGAACAGAGGGGGTATGATTGAAAAATAGAACAACTTTGAAACGAACTCTTCCATCATCTTTCATTACTCCCGTTTTGCATTGGTAAATTTTCCTAATTTAACTATTTAGTTAAAATTGGAAGTTATTTCTTCTTATTAATCGATTTCATTTAAGATTTATCCCCGAGATTTGTTCTCATATTCATTAAGATAAAACCAAACAATTAGAAATCAATAATAGTAAGCACATATTTATTAAAATCAAATTTTAAAGATCAATATGCAAATTAGCCTTTCCATTCACACTGTAAACCGCTATTTTGTTGTATATATAAATACAATTACCTGTTATTTGTATCTAGATATGGTCTATAGTATTAATGATGTATAACAATTTTATTAATAATAGAAGTTTAAATAAAAATAAAATCATGGAGAATGTGATGTAAATAACTAAGGGAATTGTGGCTTGAGTAGTAATATAGTTTCGGTTACAGACAGAAAAACACACAATCTCCATTATAATAAGAGATGTAGTCTTTGGGGTGGTCTAAAGTCGGTATCAGTCAATTAGCGAGGGGAGTCTATTCCCCTTTTCACTAGCGCTAGACCTAGGAGATTAATTTAGCGTCTGAGGTGGAGTGCCACATCAACCATCAGCTCCTTACTTTACCGCACAGACCCCTGTGCTACTCATATGCTGAGTTAGCGAGGTATCGAATAAGGAACCTTGTGGTTTCTTTCCGAACGCACTACCGACTGAGCTAAGTACAGATTTAATCTTGTTTTAACGGCATGTAAAGGGTTATTTCATGTTTAGGGATGAGGGAAACGTTCCTCTCTCAATCACATTTACATTTTTTGTGTTGTTATTTCTTAAGTGGATTTTATGCATACGGTCCTATCGCATATGAATAATTTTTAAAGATATCTATTTGACCCATATATGGGATCCAAATAGGTAATACCACTCCGAATCAGAGATGATGTGGGAGTAATGTGGTAATAACATGCAATTGTGTTTATATATACAACAAAATCATAGTTTACAATGTAAACAGGAAAGCTAATTTGCATATTGATTTTAAAAATTCGATTTTAATGAATATGTGCTTAACATTATTGATTTGTAATTGTTTGGTTTTATCTTAATGAATATGAGCAAAAATCTGAGTGATGAATCTTAAAAAGAAATCCATTAACAAGAAGAAATAACTGTATTTTCATTATTTACTTCCTATTTTAACTAAATAGTTAAATTTAGCAATAAAAAAAGATGTACTCAAACCTCCTTGTGACTTCTAGTCAGACGCTCTACCGACTGAGCTTGTTCATAAAAACTTTTATTTTCTTTGAATACGATCCTATCGAATACGAACAATTTTAAACATATCTATTTGACCTATAGATAGGATCCTAACAGGTACTACCAATCTGGGCCAGAGTAGACCTAGGAGTAATAACAATGAAGTACTCCCCAGATGTCTAGGAGTAGGTTCTCACCATCAGAGGCGAGCGCCGGTATCGAACTAGGAACCTTGTGGATTCCAGCCGAACGCTTTACCGACTGAAATCCATGTTGATGTCTTTGGTTTCCTTATTTTAATGACATATCAACCTTTGCGGGTTATCTATTGCCAATCCCAAAGTTCCTCTTATTGAAGAATTGTAGTGGAACTATTTAAGGGGTGAAAGGGTTAATATATTTTCAAAGGAAAGTCCGAAAGTGAATATAATCGTACGACTGGAGTTCGAATTCGCTTACTGCGATTTTGCAGTCGAACACGTTAGCCACTACGCCACAGTGATTCCCGAATGTCAATTTCAGTTTCTATTTTAAATCTTAGTTAATCAATAATAATAGATATATGTTGCGATTCGTGTAGGAATTTCAGGGCGGTTGAAAGTAGTTTTAGTTGGGATCCCTTGTGGTACAAAGTTTGACACTTTCCTGAAGTAGAAACTGGTAGTATCAGTTTTAATCCTGATTCGCTGATCCGTCCTGAGTTTATCCTGTCTTGAAGTAGAAAATTGTATAATCATCAGAGTTTATCTTGTCTTGAAGTAGAGAGTTGAATTATCCTCGTCTGTTGGTCTGTGCTTCCAGCAAGTAATTTAAGACAATTTGTCAACGCCTTTAAATAGTGAATTAAATGTAGGTTTGGTCGTTTTTAATTGGCCGATTCATACATACATACATATATATATATATATATATATATATAATATATATATATATTATATATATATGTGTAGATAGATAGATATTGGCCGATATATATATATATATATATATATATAATATATTATATATTATTTGTGTGTGTGTGTGTGTTGTGTGTGTGTGTGTGTGTGTGTGTGTACAAGTACCCACAATACCCATATTGCTTACAGTACCTGCTGTTACAAAGTTTTTCGAGAAAGCATTCCACGCCACCGTTCTTTGACAAATCACAGTCTACAATTTTCATTTTGGTCAAGTCTCACTGTAAGCACCAGTTGCGACTAAATCACCCGAGTCAAGCAGTGCGAGGTCTACTCAGCATTTAAATAAATGATCACTTAGGAACAATATATTTTTTTACTTTTTTACACTATATTTTTATTTGTTGCTTATGATTTAGAGGGAGAATGAGTGCTGTGTGGAGATTGGGGGAGGGTCTGTTTTCAGTTTAAGATTTTTTTTTTGTTGTTTTGTGTTTTTCTTTTAGTTGTTTGTCAGATGGCAATAAAGTGATCTCCTGATGAGGGCTCTTGATTAGGATAATGGGTGACTTTCGCTTAATTTCGCAGTTAATTTCGATTATTACTAAATTTATTTGCAAATTACAAAAATCGTTATCGGAAAAATCACCCAAAACAATTGCAGTAATTAAAATTTGGTTATTAAAATTTTCAAGAATGCCGTTTCGAATTCGGTCCGGAATGCTTTTTTTTTTGCTCACCGAGTCGGCCTGATTCCCAAATGATATTAAATGTTGGCATACTGTCTCTAGGAGTAAAGTTGAAAATATGAGACACACTGCCATTCGCATTATATAATATATATATATATATATATATATATATATATATATATATATATGAGAGTGAGTAAATAAACAATGTTTATTTGATATGGCTTTTAGCCGACAATTTTTGGAGGATATGTGCTTAATTGAAGTCATACCTAATTTTGAAAATTAATTAGTTAATAACTAATGAATTTTTAGGCGGGCATATATGTTCAAATGTAAGGCTAAACAAATCGAGAAAATGTCAGTCCCTGAATGTACATTTCGAGCTATTAGGTCTCATCAGCAAGGTTATATATATATATATATATATATATATATGTGGTGTGTGTGTGTGTAGAGAGAGAGGGGGGAAAGAGAGATAGAGTGAGTGAGTGAGTGAGTGAGAGAGACAGAGAGAGAGAGAGAGAGAAAGAAAAGGGTTCGTGGTTAGAGTCGTAGTAAATAGACTCGTAGACCCGAGTTTAAATCCTGGATAAAACTATTTGCATTTCACATAGCGCTAATGCTCTTGGGAAAGGTATGCATCCAACTACTCTACCTCCAGATATGAGTAAATAGGGCAGACTGGGCCCATTAACCAGCCTAGGAGAAGGAAAAATCCGAAGTCAAACCTGTTAAACACCGCTTAAGAAATTGACCTTGTGTCGTATCCTGCTTGTGCGGAGGGGTTGGTAAATATATAATATATATATATATATATATATATATATATATATATATATAGAGAGAGAAGAGAGAGAGAGAGAGAGGGGGGAGTAAAGAGATGTCAGGCAGAGAGAAGGGGGACAGTCAGAATCACCTACAATAGGTCGATTACAAACTTTAGAACAAATACACAATGTTATATATCCATGTTGCGGTTATATAAACAATGAGTTATTTTGTGTAACAGAGAGAGAGAGAGACAGACAGAGAGACACAGAGAGACAGAGACAGACAGAGACAGACAGAGACAGAGACAGAGAGAGAGAGGCGAGAGGGAGAGGGAGAAAGAGACAGACAGAAACAGAGAGACAGACACAGAGACAAAGAGAAAATAGACAGAGAAACAGACAGACAGAGTGTGATAGAAAGAGAGGGGTTTGTCTGATGAGAAGAAAGAAACAGACAGAGACAGAGACAGAGAGCATCAGAGAGATATAGACAGATACATAACTTACTTGCTGTTCTCGTTTGGTCGTCTTGTTGAATTTTACCTTGTCTACTCTTCTCTCCACCCATTTGTGAGCTTTCTTCATATTCGGCCATTTGTGTGATCCCCTACATTCTTGTTTTTAGTCTTCTCTTGTTGTGTCTTCGTTTTCTTGCCTGACCGCTCTTCTAACTAAGGCATGCTTAATTAATCAATAACGCTTGTTGCTTTTCAAAGCTTTATTTCCCTTTTTAAACTAACTCATGACGCGGAGCTGACAACCAAGGTGAAACACATCTGTTTCACCCCAAGTTTAGCTATCAACCGAGGACCTTACTAGTTCTCTGAGGTCAAAGTTTCCCAATGGTCTGTAATTTTCCATTTGGGCTCTTTGTATTCTCGCTACACTACGGTGTTGTCAATAATCTACTACCCATAGATTATGCAACGAATCTATGGAATGAGCTTCAAGAGAGAGCATATTTAAATATGAATTTAAATAGTTGTTTTTTCTTCTTCTTTTCCGATGTATAAACCGGCATTTACAGTGTTTTAGTCTCATTTTAGTATATACAGAGTATATACGTGCTTATTTCAACAGTTGCATCAGCTTATTAAAACTGGATAGATAAAGAACATTGACGGAATAAATATACTTGGATGACACAATGTACACAATTCATAGTACCGCAGACAGATAGAAATGTGTTTTCTTAGATGATCTGCTGACTGCTAGTGCACAACTGGCCAGTGCATTACTGGCTGTTGATTGAGACGCGATGGCTACGTTTAACTGCCAAAATCCGTCTTGATATATAGCTATATATTTATAATGTAATGCTATCACTTACATTTGTTGCATAATAAGTAAAAAAGAAGACATGAGTCACACAATATTAGAAATTAACCCTGAATGCATATACGCCTTTATGTACAGGATGTGTACAAAATGTACAGTATGCATATCTAAAAAGACTAGAGGTGATGAGTACAAACGGATTTCAAATCTGAATTCAGCACCCGCAAATTAGGTTAAAATTTTTGTGTTTGCCTCAATTTCTTTGTAAACCAGTGTAATTACCGTATTTGACAGCATATAGAACGTACTTTTGTAAAAATATTTTGGCTCAAAAATTGCCCTGTGTCTTATACATTGTAAGTAAAGTGAAACCTATTATAAGAATCCCATTGGACTTTACAGTCACAGGAGGTGCTCTAACTTCAGGGGCACAAAAACTATATTATAGTCCTCCGAGACTGAAATGCCAAGGATAACAAATAATGCTCGTGTAATGCACAGCTAGGCTGTTTTCAACAATATATGATTAAATACACCAAAAACATTTTTACCTTAATCTGACCTTCTACTCCCCACTGGGGAGGTCCAGTGAGCTTCGGCCTCTGGATAAGGTGCTGTTAATATAGCGTCGATCCCAGGGGGCCATCCCCAGGCAAACTGCCCCTGACTTAAAGGGGGCAGGGTGGGTTATTGCCCATCGCCTGAGGCGCCCCCTTGAGGGGGAATTTTCGAAGGGATCGGACGCAATTTTTGTTATCTCCCACCATGAGCTTCGGCTTGTGAGTGGGTCCACGTTAAAACGGAGCCTTGTGCCCAGTCCATACAGGTGGGGTATGAGACAAATATACTGACCTGCTGAAATGAGGGTGCGTCTTATATGCCCGTGCGTCTTATATGCCGTCAAATACGGTAAATGTTCGCAACATTTATTTGAGGCGGATAGAACTAAGTTTCATTTAGAATTGTTTTATATTTCTTTTACTTCTCTAATGAATTTTATGATTTTTGTATTGAATTTTCAACTCAATTCTTCTCAGACAATATCTTTCAAAAATATTTTTTTACACCACTCGGCGGGTGTTTTTGTCTAGTAAAATATAATAAAAGAAAATAGGGAAAAAAAGATGGGGGTTCATGAATAAAGAGGAAAATAAAACAATATAGTAATATGGGAAAGAGAAAACTAATAAAAGCTTATAAGAACGAAGAAAAGAAAGAAAGAAAGAACGAAAGAACGAAAGAAAGAAAGATAGAAAGATAAAAGAAAGAAAATAAATAAGTTAAATATTTAGAGAAAAAAAAACGGAATTAATTAATTATGAGAACGTAGAATGAAATAAAATCGAGAAACATAAAATCTTTTAATTAACCTAACTGACAGTGAATGAAAAAAAAAAAAGAGAAACGGCGATATAATAACGATTTTGAAATTAATTTGCGGCGCCCAGCGATGTAGTCAACCAATATATCATATCAAATTACTTTCAATTACACAGATTTTACTGTTTCTTCATAATGAAATTATCAATTATTAATCCAATCAAAACGTTCCTTTCTATTATTATAACTAGTACTATTATGATTATAACAATTAGTAAACTAGTAAGATTATGATTATAATTAGTAAACTAGTGAAGTTATGATTATTTTAATAGTAAACTAGTAAGATTTGATTATATACTTAGTAAACTAGTAGATTATGATTATAATACTTAGTAACTAGTAAGATTATGATTATTATTAATTTATGTAAACTAGTAAGATTTGATTATTAATTAGTAAACTAGTAAGATTAGTATATTAGTAAATTAGTAAGAATGATTATTAAATTAGTAAACTAGTAAGATTATGATTATATATTATGTAGATTTATATTATCTTAGTAAACTAGTAAATATGATTATTATAATAGTAAACTAGTAGTTATGATTACCAGTAAAATTATGATTAGATAATTAGTAAACTAGTAAGTTAGGATTATAATAATTCCTATTAATAATCTGCCTTTTGTGAGGTTTTCACCACATTACTACTTGTTGACCCTAACTGAAGTCTCAATGAACAAAACAAAACATCTTCAGCATAAAATGACCCCAATGTATGTTGACATGCCGTAAAATTCCCAACGAACATATCAAAAGAAAATAAACTAATAGAACACTTTCATAAAGTTTGACCTTTTCAATTTGAATTAAATGAAGATTTATTCATATAAATGTTCCCTTTCTTCTTCTTAAAATGAGGAGGTGTAATCTCAAAGTAAGGACTCCAAATATTTAGAAATCACAGAAATATGCTTATTGTTCATTGTCAATGATGCCTAAATCATGTAATGGAGATTCAGTGCCCTATCTGTCTGTAACCTAAACTATGTCACTGCTTACATCAAAATACCATAGGAATTGCGTAAGTTTATCAATGTGTATTTAATTTATAGTCAAAACAAATCATAATACATAGAATAATTCTTATTTATTAACGATGTCAATGAAAATCTGATTTAGATTTGCCTTAAACAGCTCATGTTATTTGTGGTTAATTTGCAAATGTTAACAAAAACCGGGTATCCTCTCTTTTCGATTCGAATTAGGTGGTCCGGTTTTAAATAAAAAAAAGAGAAAAAAAAAAAAAAAAAACAAAACATGTGGCCATCATACGCCGAAGTTATGGGTGCGGAAAGAACAAAATTGCGTCGATCCTTGGCATTCCCCTCAAGGGAGGCGCCTCAGGCACTGGGCAATAACCCAGCCTTGCCCCTTAAGTCAAGGGGGCAGGTATTGCCTGGAGTGAAAGCCCTGGGATCGACGCTATTAATTCAATACGACCGGTCCAGTGGCCGAAGCACACCGGACCTCCGACCCGAAGGACCGGTTGGAAGTGAAATGAGAAGCATAACAGTTAGTGTGCAGTCGTGCATCAAAGATTGTCACTCAGGGAGAGGCCTGAGACAACTTACGCAGATGCAAAAAATGTATCTAGTTTATTTATCTATTCAACTAACCCCAGTATTTTTCCAATTAGTATCTAATTTTTCATACCTTGTTCCTTTAGGGGAGTAATTTGAATCTTAACTATTTTTTTTCTCCTTCAACATTCTTCTCATTTATTCTTTCACACTCATTCAAATTTCTCAATAGCATCATTTTTATGCTTCTCGTCTTGTCAACTGTATTCTAGCTTTAACACCTCTTCTCTCCCCCTCCCCGGGTAAGAAATGACGGAATCATTATTTGATTTTAGCAAGAAAAGATTTAACAATAAGCATCTAAAAGTTCGTTTTAAAATGATGTGCAAACACCTCCCACACCCCCAGAAAAAAAGAATCAAAGGAAAAGTCGAGATCAATTAGATAGAAGGGCTTGTTTGACAGAGAAAAGAAAAGTAATTTTTAAAATACAATTATTCTCATTAAGAAGTCATACAAATTTTTTGAGAAATCTTGATAGCAATTATTCCTCACTTTCTGGACATAATGACCTTCAATGCATTGAAAGGCGCACATACATACATGTGTAGATATTTTATTTATCTATCTATCTATCAATCACTACATTGTTCACCTGTTTCTTCTCTCTATTTCTCTCATCTTCTTCTCATTCTTCTACATATATATATATATATATATATATATATATGTAGAGATGTATATATATATGTAGGGATGTTATATATATAATATTTATATATACATCTACATATATATATAATATATATATAATATATATATATATATATATACATCTCTCTTATATATATTATATTTATATATTAAATCCGTACATACATATATATATATAAATATAATAATATATATATATATATGTTTTATATCTATTCATCTATCCTTGTCTGTCTGTATCGTCGTCCATCTGTCTCTCTCTGAGTTCTGTCTGTCTGTCTCTCTTCTTTCTCTTTTCTATCTATCTCTTCTATTTCTTTCTGTTCTCTCTCTCTCTCTCTATATATATATATATATATATATACTGTATGTTATATATAATATATATCCCTACATATATATTATATATATATATATATATGTAATTTTATATCTATTCCATCTATCCTTGGTCTGTTATCTGTCTGTCCCCATCTTATTCTGTCTCTCTCTGAGTCTCTGTCTGTCTGTTCTGTCTTCTCTTCTCTATCTATTTCTCTTCTCTTTGCTGTCTGTCTTTTTCTCTATATAATATATAATATATGATGTGTGTGTGTTGGGTGTGTTGATCATTAAAGCTCATGCATGTATTTTATAGAAGAGAAGTGACGAGAGATGCGTCGATTAGGGGAAGAAGTCAAGTGGGTGTGATTCCAAATACATATGTATATATGTATATCAGCCTGTCCATATCAACCTATTAATTCTGTTCGTATATATTATTATTCAATATATATGTGGTGTGTGTGTATGTGTATGTGTGTGTGTGAGAGAGAGGGTGTTTGTGTGTGTATGTGTGTGTGTGTGTGAGAGAGAGAGAGAGAGGAGGAGGAGAGAGGGAGAGGAGAGAGAGAGAGAGGGTGTGGGTGGGTGATCTGTGAATAGAAAACCCTAAAGAAACTAAAAAAAACCAACCCATTACTTAACGAGTTCAGCATAGTTATTTTTTTAGGTTTGAAAACTTACCCCTGTCCTGTTTTCCTGATTCGTATCCTAATTTATTTTCAATGATCAATTACAAACACATTAATTTAAAGTGTCCTTCATTTTCGATAATCGCATCAAGCACACCAGCTAGTAATTTGCCTTGGGCATAAGACTGTTTCAAGCCAAATTAAATTTCTTCTTCTTCTTCTTCTTTCACTCATATTTTCTTCTTCTTCTTCTCTTCTCTTCTTCTTCTTCTTCTTTTCTTCTTCCTTCTTTCTTCTTCTTTTTCTTCTTTCTTTTCTTCTCTTCTTTCTTCTTCTTCTTTCCATTCTTCTTCCTTCTTCTTCTTCTTCTTCTTCTTTTCTTTTCTCTTCTTCTTCTTCTTCTTCTTCTTCTTCTTCTCTTCTTCAAATTTGGCGTGCTAAAGGTGAATGGGGTTAATCTCAACTATTCATAGCCAAAGTTTCGGGTGCTGCTTTCCGTTTAAAAATAACAACACTGTAATTATATTTAGGATGATATCGTAATGCAGTGGTTTTCATATATCTCTTTATACATTCTGGGCGCACTTACAGTACGACAATCTTGATAGCGCACTGTATACAAAATAGGACTAATATGTGATTAAGTTAATTGTTAAATATATAAAAATAAAACATTTAACAAAAGCAAACTTAACATACTCCTATGAAAAAAAAAACATTTATCATCTTAATATTTTATTAAGATTTTGTTTTCTCTAACTTTCAGTAACTACTGTTATAGGTGATATACCCTATAAGACTATGGAATGCGCCGACGGTTATCATAAGTAACAGGGACATTATGGCTTGTAGAGTAAGCAATGCGAGTCAGTCATAATCTATTGTCGGACGTATTTCCCACTTCTCTGTACTGTAATTGTCTACTCTTTTGTTAATACATTTTCCTACATTTGTTACCGTCGGTTGTTTCTTATTTACCCTCACAACAACTACCATAGATGATTTTCATTTTTCTCAATAAAATTGTTTAAACCTGTGTTTTTATTTAGTTGCAAAAGAAAAGTAACTTATAACTATCATAATATTGTCGCACGAACACAAGCAGAGTGTTTGTAAGAAATGGTATAATATAGTAACTTAGTATACTTGCTTTTCATATATGGGTAGATTTTTCAGGAATACTACGGAGCGCACACTGAAAAAGCTTGGGGCGCACCAATGCGCCCGGGCGTGCTGTTTGAGAACCACTGTCGTAATGGGACAATGTTGAGAGCCGGAAGTTGAATGAGATGAAACTTCAATATTCAGAACCGAAATTTGGGGTGCTGGTTCGTTTTAAAAAAAAGAGGTAACCAATAATGCTAGCAAATATATACAAGAGCCAAAAAATAGACACTGTAGGGGGGTCCGTGTGGTGAGTGGGTAATGTGCTGAACTGTTTTTTTTTATTAAAAAGTTAAGATATAATAATGTTGAGGTTTTTTTACGAGCAAATCTTAACATTTTTCGTTCCTAACACTTTAGAGACATGTAAGGATTGGTGTTCCCGTTACATTGCCCTGACAACTGTGCAGAGAGTTTCATTATTTCAAGTATTATTTCCCCAAAATTGGTCTTCTCACCCCAATTTGCCACAATACACACACTCCTCATCATCATTCATCATCATATCATCTATTTACAGATNAGAGGATACAGATTTTGTCTCTCTGGTGATCGTAAAGTAATATACACAGATGTATGTATTTAAAACAGTTAAAACACATCTCCTTAAATAGCAGCTGGCAATGGCCCAGAGATTAACGGATCGGACAGGTGTAAAGTCAGTAGGGGTTCACTTTTGGTCGGAGTTAGTTTTGTGTCTAGCCACACTGAAGAGATGTGAAACGTCGAAACACGGTGTCTATGGGTGACTATAATATATATTATATATATATATATATTATTTATATTTTTGCTTGAAGCAATTACAATGCGTATATCGCATAAAATTGGATAATTATAGAAGATAATAAAGTGAATTTCGGTAAATAATTATTCGGTGTGTAGAAACATCGTACAGACTGTTTCAACTTTATTAAGTCTCATCAGCGATGTATACTAACGATTTCTCTCCGACATATATATATATATATATATATATATATATATATATATATATATATATATATATATGTTGTGTCGTCTACATAAACATCCTTGTAAAAGATGAATCATTCCTCGAAATATTCGATGAAATAAAATTAAACTTAACACATAACATCGAATGCAGTTTTTCATTTATTTCACACTTTCCTCATGCCTCACACCAAACCTAAAATTATATATATATATATATATATAATATATTATATATATATATATATATATTATATATATATATACAAATATAATATATATTGAGAATTAGACTCAACATATATATATATATATATAATATATATGTCCACATCTATAAACACGCAAACTCGCAACACGAGAACAAGTTAAAAAACGCACACATTCGACCATTTATACCATTTCTGTCATTTAAAAAAAAACCATTTCGTTTACCTGATAAATGCTTTTAGCAGGAAACCATTGGTAGTAATATCGTTCCCAAATAAATGAATAAAAGCTAAAACTTTTATTTGTCACTTCATTCAACTATATATAATATATGTGTGTGTGTGTGTGTGTGTGTGTGTTTTCTATTCGTAATAGTAAATGCGGGTTGCATATGGAAATGAATATTTCATCCTGTTTACATTTAAAAGCCCGGTGTCCATGTCAAAGAATTCTTTGTTTGCTATTAGACAAATAAAACGCAATCTAATGATAAGAAAACATACACATTCATATTTATTTATTTATAGGGAGAATTTACCACCCTTGACCTGTCATCGGTAAATCTTCGATTTTTCAGAACACAGCAAAACAAAATATTTGAATTTGAATGTCTGCCTCTAAAATGCATGAAAGATGTCTTTTTTATTTTTAGTTTAAAACACAAAATATGACAATAAACACGATTTATTTTATCGTTTTTAACACATGACAAACCAGACAATTCATTTAGTATTTTTTTGCCGATTAGATATTAACATGAGTTTTTTGTTTTCATTGGTTTTTAATATTTTAGCTGATAAATATTGTTAACGTTTACAATATATCAACCTAGTTGAATTATTTTCTAAAGATGTATGAGATTAATTTATACAAGATTCTAATGTAAATCTATCGTTGATAATGAATACGTTGAAATGAATGTGAGGCTGTTACATTTAAGAGTAAAGCTAAATTTCCAATCTGTTTTACTCTCAAGATCAACCATATATATATATAATATATATATATATATATATATATATATATATATATATTATATATATATATATATATATATGGAGTAAATATGGAAAATAAATCCGACAATATTAACAAAAATTTTGAAAAAACAAGTGTTCCGAAAATAGGATGAATTTAATTATCTATGTTTAAACATTTCGGTTTCATTAAACCTTCATCAGGATATATCTTGGGGTGAAGAAAATGATGGATAGTTTTTTTATAGATGACAGGAGATGAAAATCTTTTTAGTTGTGTAACTGTATTTGATCAGTGTTATATTTTTGAAAGGCAAGTCGCGATCCACGCACGCGAAGATGTCATGACGCGTGACGCATCTCGAAGAAATGCAAAGGACGAGAAAAAGAATTAATGGACTGATTTTTTGTGAGAACAAAGGAACAAAGTGGGAATGATAACTAAATGAATAATTAAATGAAGCCTGGTATTTTTTAATTATTTAACACTATTTTAGCTAGAAACGGTGATATATTAAAGAATCCATGTCGATTATTAAAAAATTGACCTTGTGTCGCATCCTGCTCGTGCGGAGGGGTTGGTAAATATATATGTCAGAAATTTCGAACACCAAGAAATATGTAGCCGCTACTGTATTCTCTCGGTGAAGTTCCAATTCTGGATCTCTGGAGATTGTGGAGTGCCCTTTTATCAGGTCAACTCTGACCCGGGTTTGTGGGGCCTGTTAGGGTTAAATAGATTAAAAATAGATTAAAAGCGAATAAAAAAAACAGAATACCCAAAAAGAATCAAGAAAACAAACACGTCTTCTACATAAAATGACCCAAGGGTTGAATTGTCGTAAAAGCCAACCAACCAACCAACGAAGCATCGGCTAGTATATCGAGAAACTTCAGTAATTATTTATCAAACCCGGTTTTGTTAAAACCAATATGCAAATTAACCACAAATAACATGAGCTGTTTTAAGCAAATCTAAATCAGATTTTCATTGACATCGTTAATAAATAAGAATTATTCTATGTATTAATGATTTTGTTTATGACTATAAATTAAATACACATTGATAAACTTACGCAATTCCTATGGGTATTTTGATGTAAGCAGTGACATAGTTTAGGTTACAGACAGATAGGCACTGAATCTCCATTACATGATTTAGGCATCATTGACAATGAACAATAAGCATTTCTGTGATTTCTAAATATTTTGGAGCCTTACTTTGAGATTACACCTACCATCTTTTAAGAAGAAGAAAGGGAACATTTATATGAATAAATCTTTTCATTTAATTCAAATTGAAAAGGTCAAACTTTATGAAAGTGTTCGATTAGTTTATTTTCTTTTGATTGTTCGTTGGTTGGTTGGATTTTACGGCATGTCAACATACATTGGGTCATTTTATGCTGAAGATGTTTTGTTTTGTTCATTGAGACTTCAGTTAGGGTCAACAAGTAGTAATGTGGTGAAAACCTCACAAAAGGTAGATTATTAATAGGAATTATTATAATCATATCTTTCTAATATTATATCATTTTTACTAGTTTACTAAGTATTATAATCATAATCTTTACTAGTTTACTATTAATAATCTTACTAGTTTATAATTATTATAATCATAATCTTACTAGTTTACTAATTATATAATCATAATCTTACTAGTTTACTAAGTATTATATAATAACTAGTTCTAATATAATCTACTAGTTTACTAATTATTATAATCATAATCTTACTAGTTTACTAATCTTACTAGTTTACTAATCATAATCTTACTAGTTTACTATTATAATCATAATCTTACTAGTTTACTAATTATTATAATCATAATCTTACTAGTTTACTAATTATCATAATGATAATCTTACTAGTTTACTAAGTATTATAATCATAATCTTACCAGTTTACTAATTATAATAATCATAATCTTACTAGTTTACTAAGTACTATAATCAAAATCTTATTAGTTTAATAGTATTATAATCTTAATCTTATTAGTTTTCTAAATATTATAATCAAAAATCTCACTAGTTTACTAAGTATTATAATCATAATTTTATCAGTTTACTAATTATTATAATCATAATCTTACTAGTTTACTAAGTATCATAATCATAAACTTACTAGTTTACTAATTATTATAATCATAATTTTACTAGTTTATTAAGTATTATAATCATAAACTTATTAGTTACTAATTATTATCATAATCTTACTAGTTTACTAATTATAATAATCATAATCTTACTAGTTTACTAATTATAATAATCATAATCTTACTGGTTTACTAATTATCATAATAAAATCTTACTAGTTTATTAATTATTATAATCATAATCTTACTAGTTTACTAAGTATCATAATCATAATCTTACTAGTTTACTAATTGTTATAATCGTAATAGTACTAGTTATAATAATAGAAAGGGAACGTTTTGATTGGATTAATAATTGATAATTTCATTATGAAGAAACATTCAAATCTGTGTAATTGAAAGTAATTTGATATGATATATTGGTATTGACTACATCGCTGGGCGCCGCAAATTAATTTCAAAATCGTTATTATATCGCCGGTTCTCTTTTTTTTTTTCATTCACTGTCAGTTAGGTTTAATAAAAGTTATTTTATGTTTCTCGGTTTTTATTTCATTCTACGTTCTCATAATTAATTAATTCCGTTTTTTTCTCTAAATATTTAACTTATTTCATTTTTCTTTCTTTTATCTTTCTATCTTTCTTTCTTTCGTTCTTTCGTTCTTTCTTTCTTTCTTTCTTTCTTTCGTTCTTATAAGCTTCTATTAGTTTTCTCTTTTCCCATATTACTATATTTGTTTTATTTTCCTCTTTATTCATGAACCCCCATCTTTTTTTTTCCTATTTTCTTTTATTATATTTACTAGACAAAAACACCCGCCGAGCCGTGTAAAAGAATATTTTTGAAAGATATTGTCTGAGAAGAATTGAGTTAAAAATTCAATGCAAAAATCATAAAATTCATTAGAGGAGTAAAAAGAAATATAAAACAATTCTAAATGGAACTTACTTCTATCCGCCTCAAATAAAATGTTGCGAACATTTATTACCGTATTTGACGGCATATAAGACGCACGGGCATATAAGACGCACCCCCATTTCAGCAGGTCAGTTTATTTGTCTCATACTGCACCTGTATGGACTGGGCACAAGGCTCCGTTTTAACGTGGACCCACTCACAAGCCGAAGCTCATGGGTGGGAGAGAACAAAAATTGCGTCGATCCCTTCGACATTCCCCCTCAAGGGGGCGCCTCAGGCGCTGGGCAATAAACCCAGCCCTGCCCCTTTAAGTCAAGGGGGCAGGTGTTGCCTGGGGGATGGCCCCCTAGGATCGACGGTATTAATTAACAGCACCTTATCCAGAGGTCGAAGCTCACTGGACCTCCCCAGTGGGGAGTTAGAAGGTCAGATTCAGGTAAAAATGTTTTTAGTGTATTTAATCATATATTGTTGAAAAAGAAGTCTAGCTGTGCATTACACGAGCATTATTTGTTATCCTTGGCATTTCAGTCTCGGAGGACTATAATATAGTTTTTGTGCCCCTGAAGTTAGAGCACCTCCTGTGACTGTAAAGTCCAATGGGATTCTTATAATAGGTTTCACTTTACTTACAATGTATAAGACACAGGGCAATTTTTGAGCCAAAGTATTTTTATAAAAGTACGTTCTATATGCTGTCAAATACGGTAACTACACTGGTTTACAAAGAAATTGAGGCAAGCACAAAAATAGCTGTTTTAACCTAAATAGCGGGAGCTGAATTCAGATTTGAAATCCGTTTGTACTCATCACCTCTAGTTTTTTTTAGATATGCATACTGTACATTTTGTACACATCCTGTACATAAAGGCGTATATGCATTCAGGGTTAATTGCTAATATTGTGTGACTCATGTCTTCTTTTTTACTTATTATGCAATAAATGTAAGTGATAGCATCACATTATATACATATAGCTATATATCAAGACGGATTTTGGCAGTTAAACGTAGCCATCACGTCTCAATCAACAGTCAGTAGTGCACTGGCCAGTTGTGCACTGGCAGTCAGCAGATCATATAAGAAAACACATTTCTAACTGTCTGCGGTACTATGAATTGTGTACATTGTGTCATCCAAGTATATTTATTCCGTCAATGTTATTTATCTATCCAGTTTTAATAAGCTGCTGCAACTGTTGAAATAAGCACGTATATACTCTGTATATACTAAAATGAGACTAAAACACTGTAAATGCCGGTTTATACATCGGAAAATAAGAAGAAAAAGACAACTATTTAAATTCATATTTAAATATGCTCTCTCTTGAAGCTCATTCCATAGATTCGTTGCATAATCTATGGGTAGCGTAGATTATTGACAACACCGTAGTGTAGCGAGAATACAAAGAGCCCAAATGGAAAATTACAGACCATTGGGAAACTTTGACCTCAGAGAACTAGTTAGGTCCTCGGTTGATAGCTAAACTTGGGGTGAAACAGATGTGTTTCACCTTGGTTGTCAGCTCTGCATCATGAGTTAGTTTAAAAAGGGAAATAAAGCTTTGAAAAGCAACAAGCGTTATTGATTAATTAATCATGCCTTGGTTAGAAGACCGGTCAAGCAAGAAAACAAAGACATAACAAGAGAAGACTAAAAACAAGAATGTAGGGGATCACACAAATGGCCGAATATGAAGAAAGCTCACAAATGGGTGGAGAGAAGAGTAGACAAGGTAAAATGCAACAAGACGACTAAACGAGAACAGCAAGTAAGTTATGTATCTGTCTATATCTCTCTGATGCTCTCTGTCTCTGTCTCTGTCTGTTTCTTTCTTCTCATAAGACAAACCCCTCTCTTTCTATCACATTCTGTCTGTCTGTTTCTCTGTCTATTTTCTCTTTGTCTCTGTGTCTGTCTCTCTGTTTCTGTCTGTCTCTTTCTCCCTCTCCCTCTCCCTCTCGCTTCTCTCTCTCTCTCTCTCTCTCTCTCTCTCTCTCTCTCTCTCTCTCTCTCTGTCTGTCTATGTCTCTGTCTGTCTCTGTCTCTCTCTCTCTGTTACACAAAAGAACTCATTGTTTATATAACCGCAACACGGATATATAACAGATTGTTCTAGAGTTTGTAATCGACCTATTGTAGGTGATTCTGACTTCCCCCCATCTCTCTGTCTGATATCTCTTTACTCTCTCTCTCTCTCTCTCGTCTCTCATCTCTCACCCCTCTCTCTCTCTCTCTCTATATATATATATATATTCTCTCTCTCTCTCTCTCTCTATATATATATATATATATATATATTTACCAACCCCTCCGCACAAGCAGGATACGACACAAGGTCAATTTCTTAAGCGGTGTTTAACAGGTTTAACTTCGGAGTTTTCCTTCTCCTAGGCTGGTTAAAGGGCCCAGCCTGCCCTATTTACTCATATCTGGAGGTAGAGTAGTTGGATGCATACCTTTCCTTAGAGCATTAGCTCTATGTGAAATGCAAATAGTTTTATCCAGGATTTAAACTCGGGTCTACGAGTCTATTTATATTTACTACGACTCTAACTACGCACCCCTTTTCTTTCTTTCTCTCTGTCTCTCTCACTCACTCACTAACTCTCTATCTCTCTCTCTCTCTCTCTCTCTCTCTCTCTCTCTATATATATATATATATATATATATATATATATATATATATATATATAACCTTGCTGATGAGACCTAATAGCTCGAAATGTACATTCAGGGACTGACATTTTCTCGATTTGTTTAGCCTTACATTTGAACATATATGCCCGCCTAAAAATTCATTAGTTATTAACTAATTCATTTTCAAAATTAGCTATGACTTCAATTAAGCACTTATCCTCCCAAAATTGTCGGCTAAAAGCCATATCAAATTACACATTGTTCTTTACTCACTCTCATATATATATATATATATATATATATATATATATATATATATATATATATAACTTTACTCCTAGAGACAGTATTCCAACATTTAATATCATTTGGGAATCAGGCCGACTCTGTGAGCAAAAAAAAAAAAAAAGAAGCATTCCGAACAGAATTCGAAACGGCATTCTTGAAATTTTAATTACCAAATTTTAATTACTGCAATTGTTTTGGGTCATTTTTACGATAACGATTTTTGTAATTTGCAAATAAAGTTAGTAATAATCGAAATTAACTGCGAAATTAAGCGAAAGTCAGCCATTATCCTAATCAAGAGCCCTCATCAGGAGATCACTTTATTGCCATCTGACAAACAATTAAAAGAAGAAAAAAAACAACAACAAAAACAAACCATAAACTGAAAACAGACCCTCCCTTAATCTCTAAACTGTACCCATTCTCCCTCAAAATCATAAGCAACAAATAAAAATATAGTGTAAAAAAGTTTTAAAAATATACTGTTCCTAAGTGATCATTTATTTAAATGCCGAGTAGACCTCGCACTGCTTGACTCGGGTGATTTAGTGGGAACCGGTGATTACAGTGAGACTTGACTGTGTGTCCAAAATGAAAATTGTAGACTGTGATTTGTCAAAACTCAACTTAGTAACAGCAGGTACTGTGAGGAATATGGGTATTGTGGGTACTTGTTTAGAATTGGTGTATCTTCAGGAGTGCGAAAAATATAACCAGAGCAGTATTACGTCACACAGCTTTGTGTACAATATTAAAATCAATTTGTGGGCTTAAATAAAATAAAAAACAGACCACAACATTATAAAATAAAAACATCAAAAGGCTCTCCCACCACAAACTCTTATTGAAATATAAATTGGGCACATTTGAAAAGATTTTGGATAGATTCATACTGTATCGGTTAAATGACTATTGAACGTATGCTAGACGGTCGTTGACTGTTTGATGGGTCATAATTTTCATTTTGCTTGGGTAAGCCTAGTGAAGGAGCCAATTTTGTCTCTTACCATTCAACCATGCGGCAGATGGCACTAGGTTACACAGTACCTGACAGTAATGAACTGGTAGAATTCATTTGTTAACCATTACACCATAATATCTATATTGAATGTTATTGTATTATTATCTTTTATTTACTTTTGTAGATGTCTGTTGGAAGTGATTGGTTTGTTTTGTTTTACGGCATATCAACCTCAGTGGGCCATTTAATGCCGATAAAGTTTTGAAATAAATCAATTCTTAATGGATAATACAATTTTTTTATAAATACATTTTTCAATTTAACCCATAGATGGCACCCTAACAGGTACTACCACTCCGGGTCAGAGTGGACCAGGGAGCAATGGTGACGAAGGGGTGCTCCACATTCCCCAAACCTCCAAAACTGGAACCTCACCATCAGAGAGTTTAACGTCATTCCTAGGACATGTAGACCCGCAGCCACCGCCTTCTAGCACCCATATGATAAAAAGGGGTTGGGCCTGCCATAAGGGCAATAGGGTTGGGAAATTTTATAGGTGCTAGGGCTTGACGTGACCAGCCGATTGATCGGAGGGGGCCTCTCCGACCGCCCGTCTAGCCCAAGATAGGGCTAATGTGGAGTATTGCATGTCATGAACTGCTCATCCACCTGGGCTCTATCCTTAAGCATCACGGGTCGCCACCCACGGCCAACAGGTGGCCCCATTGGGGGAGTCTTACCCCTCTGCAGAGGTGCAGTCGGTGCATTCTAACGCCCCAACTGACAGGGCTGTGTTGGAAGTGAATTCAATCATTCTTCGATGGGTCTTGTCGTTGATGGTAATAGTAATGATGCTCCTTTGTTTGTAGATGATGCCCACACATGTTTTCCTCCGTGTAAGTGAACATTTTAAAATTATTCATCTATTATAATTATTAAAATCACTGCATCTGTTTATTTATAATCAAAGCCATGACATTTTGGATTATTTGGATTATTTGGACTATTGTCCTCATCTTTATTGTTATCCACACAACGTTTCGGCCGATAATATTCTAAAGCAATAAACTCACAGGACGTAAACCACAGTATATAAGGGAGCACTCTTCCTTAATTAAATCAAAAGCTCTAAGCAGATCATTATGAACCATAAAACGAAACTTATCCCTTCTATTCACTACAAAGCCTAAACCACAGTATAAAATAGTGTACTCCGCCAACTCTGTCACTTGGTTTGAGAATCGTGAAGTGTCAGTAACTCTGATGATTATACAATTTTCTACTTCAACACAGGATAAACTCTGATACAACTCAGGGCGGATCAGCGAATAAAGATTAAAACTGATACTACAAGTTTCTACTTCAGGAAAGTGTCAAACTTTGTACCACAAGGGATCCCAACTAAAACTACTTTCAACCGCCCTGAAATTCCTACACGAATCGCAACATATATCTATTATTATTATTGATTAACTAAGATTTAAAATAGAAACTGAAATTGACATTCGGGAATCACTGTGGCGTAGTGGCTAACGTGTTCGACTGCAAAATCGCAGTAAGTGAATTCGAACTCCAGTCGTGCAATTATATTCACTTTCGGACTTTTCTTTAGAAATATATTAACGCTTTCACCCCTTAAATAGTTCAATTACAATTCTTCAATAAGAGGAGCTTTCGGATTGGCAATAGATAAGCCGCAAAGGTTGATATGTCATTAAAATAAAGAAACCAAAGACATCAACATGGATTTATATTTCACTCGGTAAAGCGTTCGGCTGGAATCCACAAGGTTCCTAGTTCGATACCGGCGCTCACCTCTGATGGTGAGACCCTACTCCTAGACATCTGGAGAGTACTTCATTGTTATTACTCCTAGGTCTACTCTGGCCCAGATTGGTAGTACCTGTTAGGATCCTATCTATAGGTCAAATAGATATGTTTAAAAATTTTCGTATTCGATAGGATCGTATTCAAAGAAAATAAAAGTTTTTATGAACAAGCTCAGTCGGTAGAGCGTCCTGACTAGAAGTCACAAGGAGGTTTGAGTACATCTTTTTTTATTGCTAAATTTAACTATTTAGTTAAAATAGGAAGTAATAATGAAAATACAGTTATTTCTTCTTGTTAATGGATTTCTTTTTATGATTCATCACTCAGATCTTTGCTCATATTCATTAAGATAAAACCAAACAATTACAAATCAATAATATTAAGCACATATTCATTAAAATCGAATTTTTAAAATCAATATGAAAATTAGCTTTCCTGTTTACATTGTAAACTATGATTTTGTTGTATATATAAACACAATTGCATGTTATTACCACATTACTCCCACATCATCTCTGATTCGGAGTGGTATTACCTATTTGGATCCCATATATGGGTCAAATAGATATCTTTAAAAATTATTCATATGCAATAGGACCGTGTGCATAAAAACCACTTAAGAAATAACTACACAAAAAATGTAAATGCGATTGTAAGAGGTATGTTTCCCTCATCCCTAAACATGAAATAACCTTTACATGCCGTTAAAACAAGATTAAATCTGTACTTAGCTCAGTCGGTAGTGCGTTCGGAAAGAAACCACAAGGTTCCTTATTCGATACCTCGCTAACTCAGCATATGAGTAGCACAGGGGTCTGTGCGGTAAAGTAAGGAGCTGATGGTTGCTGTGGCGCTCCACCTCAGACGCTAAATTAATCTCCTAGGTCTAGCGCTAGTGAAAAGGGAACAGACTCCCTCGCCAATTGGCTGATACCGACTTTAGACCACCCCAAAGACTTACATCTCTTATTATAATGGTGATTGTGTGTTTTTCTGTCTGGAACCGAAACTAATATTACTACTCAGCCCACAATTCCCTTAGTTATTTACATCACATTCTCCATGATTTATTTTTATTTAAACTTCTATTATTAATAAAATTGTTATACATCATTAATACTATTGACCATATCTAGATACAAATAACAGGTAATTGTATTTATATATACAACAAAATAGCGGTTTACAGTGTGAATGGAAAGGCTAATTTGCATATTGATCTTTAAAATGTGATTTTAATAAATATTTGCTTAGTATTATTGATTTCTAATTGTTTGGTTTTATCTTAATGAATATGAGAAAAAATCTCGGGGATAAATCTTAAATGAAATCGATTAATAAGAAGAAATAACTTCCAATTTTAACTAAATAGTTAAATTAGGAAAATTTACCAATGCAAAACGGGAGTAATGAAAGATGATGGAAGAGTTCGTTTCAAAGTTGTTCTATTTTTCAATCATACCCCCTCTGTTCCAAATCTTTCTATCTGCATTCTTCAGTTTCATTAGCATTTCTAGTTTAATATGATATTTCATCTTATTAAAACTTAAATACTTGCACCCGGAGGGTGCGTATAGTTGCTAGTACTTACAATTCTTCAATAAAGGGAGCTTTGGGAATGGCATCAGATAAGCCACAAAGGTTCATATGTCATTAAAATAAAGAAACCAAAGAAATCAACATGGATTTATCTTTCTATCTTGTTAGTAATAAATAAAAGAACAGATAAAGTTCATAGACATTTCTACGATTTCGCTAAATTGGTGAAACGTAAGTCTGCGTCAGCCGTATAGTAAATTATGGAGTGCATATTAAATAAACTAAACAGGGAAAGGTCGATTTGTCGACCTTGCTTGCACCTACTTAAAATCATTTGCCCATGTATTAAATATTAATTTACCCGTTATGTAACGTTCACAGGTCGTCCAATGAACTGTAGATATTCATAATATGTATAAATTATTCAATTTATTATCATATTTGTGTACTCTGGGGCTTTCTCTCTTTCTCTCTTTCTATCTCTTTCTATCTTTCTCTCTCACTCTCTCTCTCTCTCTATCTCTCTCCTTTTCTCTCTCTTTCCTTCTCTCTCTCTCTATCTATCTATCTCTTTATCTTTCTCTCTTTCCTCTCCCCCTCTCTCTCTCTATTAATATCTCTTTCTTTCTCTCTTTCTCTCTCTCTCTATCTCTCTCTCTATCTATCTATCTATCTCTCAGTCTATTTCTCTCTCTCTTTCCTTCTCTCTCTCTCTCTCTCTCTCTCTATCTATCTATCCTCTCTCTTTTCCTTCTCTCTCTCTCTATCTATATCTCTTTCTCTCTCTCTCTCTCTCTCTCTCTCTATATAATATATATATATATATCTTTCATTCTCTCTCTATATATGTCTTTCTTTCTCTCTCTCTCTCTCTCTCTCTCTCTCTCTCTCTATCATGTGTAAATTATTAGTTGCCGGTAGACCCCGGATGTGCAAGTATAATCGATGTTTAAGAGCGATCCGTGTGTCGGTTTGACCGTGTGAAGAAAACGTGGGAGGATGAGATTATTGATATGACTAGACGTATGCACTTTTCGTAGTTGAGCCATAAAGGAATGTCCTCTTACATATACATAGATATATATGAGAAGTAGATACACAAGCGTTGTGTTTTGATATGGCTTTTCTTGTGCCGACAATTTTTGGGAGAATATGTGCTTAATTGAAGTCGTCCCTAATTTTGAAAGTTAATCAATTAATAATTAATTCATTAGGCGGGCATACCTATTTAAATGTAAGGCTAAACAAATCGAGAAAAATCAATCGCTGTATGCCGAAATGTACATACAGAGATTGATTTTTCTCGATTTGTTTAGCCTTACATTTAAATAGGTATGCCCGCCTAATTAATTAATTATTAATTAATTAACTTTCAAAATTAGGGACGACTTCAATTAAGCACATATTCTCCCAAATATATATATATATATATAATATATATATATATATATATAACAACCCCTACACACGACCAGGTTGCGACACATGCTCAATTTCTTAAGCAGAGTTTAACGGGTTTGGCTTCAGAGTTTTCTTTTGATTGGTTGCCTAGACAAGGTTAAAGAAACCAGTCTGCCCTAATATTTATACATAGTTGAAGGGAGAATAGTTGAATTGGTATATTTCCCAAAGGTATACGAAAATTATGCAAATATAATTAAGTGTAAACCCGCTGTCACTTGGTCATACGTCTGTTCCATTGCAACAACAACAGCAACAAGAAGTCACATCAATATTGTGAGCAAAATGGGGATAAGAAATCGAAGGTTACGCTGATGTCGTAGTAGAGACCAACCGACTCGATACATTTTTACTACACAATCAGCAACCAATATTTTAATCAGCTATAAGAAATTAAAAAAATGAAATTGTTACAATCTTATGGGGGCTATCGTGTAGGCTTTTAGCAGAGCGCTTGTCCAGTGGAAGTACTCGATAAAGTATCCTTTGGTTCTTCTTAGTATCGTAAGTTCCTCCTCAATGATTGCAAGTGAACGGTGGCAAATATCAGTGTTTAAGTAGTGAATCAGCCACCCATTATGGCTGTTGATTGGCTGGAGGAATAAACAGTCTATAAATTCAGGTTGGGAAGTGGAGCATACTTCATATACAAAGATTCCTACAGAAGTTCATGGAAATACATGTTACATAATTATTAGATTCTTAATATTTATGTACAGTAGTGTAGAAATCAAAATGGCTGTTATAAGTTGCAGCCCACGGCCTTGAAGGATTTGAATGACAAGGCTTGACCTCAGTCCTAACCTTCCGCTGGATACCGTGTGAATCGGTGGAGAAGACCCTCTTCCGGTTTAGATTAGAAATAGATTTTAGTCAGTCGGCCAAAAAACCACGATGGTGGTAAGTCGTGTTATGCACGCTCCGACTCAATCTGCACGGGTAGTCTGGTGGGGATTTCCGAATAAAACATGATCTAAGTAAATCGAAGTCTTGTGTTATTATCTAAAAACTACCAATGACACAGGGCTTCTGATAAAAAGGAATTCCCTATGGAAGACCAGACACGAAGTCCCCAAGACGAAGTCTAGACGCTAGAAGAGACGCTAGAATAAGAATAGAAGTAAGTAAAAAAAGAGGTATGCAACATACAGATCCAAGCGTGACAAAAAATACGAGGCATTCGTCTGAGTCTGCCAGTGTCTAATGAATCAGTAAGATTCATTGATAACTTGAGACTTGTAAAAAAACAGCAACCTTTCATCTTACCATGCCGTGAATTTCAAAAAGACTCTTCTCTTTTCAACACTAAAATAACTTTATAAAAGAAATAAATAAATAAGAAACAGAAAATAAAGGAAAGAAAGTGTTACGTGGTCATATACACTCGTTGGGTATATACAAAAGAGTTCTTTTGTGTCAGAGAGAGAGAGAGAGAGAGAGAGAGAGAGAGAGAGAGAGAGAGAGAGTGTGTGTGTGTGTGTGTATTTGTCGCATACCCCACGTATGGATTGGGCACAAGGCCTCGTTTTAACGTGGGCCCACCCACAAGCCGAAGCTCATGGGTGGGAAAGAACAAAAACTGCGTCGATGCCGTCGGCATTCCCCCTCAAGAAGGTGCCTCAGGCGCTGGGCAATAAACCCAGCCCTGTCCCCAAAGGGGCATGTATTGCCTGGAGGTATAGCCATCTGGGATCGACGCTAATAATTGTACTTTAACCTGGTCCAGTGGCCGAAGCACACTGGACCCCCGGATGGGGCAGGGAAAAGAGTCAAGAGAGAGAGAGAGAGAGAGAGAGAGAGAGAGAGAGAGAGAGAGAGAGAGAGAGAGAGAGAGATTTAGACAGATACATAACTTAGTTGCTGTTAATTTCTTTCTTCGGCCATTTGTGATCCCTAGTCTTCTTTCTTATTCCATACCGCCGAGTCGCCATGTTGAATTCCACCTGGTCTAGTCTTCTCTCTTTCAGCAATGATGTCTACGCCTAGTCTAGCGTTTCCTCTTTTCTTCTAAGAGCTTCTTCTGGGCTAACTTCTTTCGTCATTCAATTAATTGACTACAAGACGTATTTACTTGTACAAGATTTATTGCCCATAACTCGTCGTGGAGAGTTGACAAGGGTTCTTTTTCAGAGAGAAGGAAAGAGAGAAAGAGAGAGAGAGAGAGAGAGAGAGAGAGAGAGAGAGAGGGTAAGGTCAAATTATTCTTTCGTAAATCATGTTTGGTACTACTATGCAAAACTCATACGGGGGATCTAGGGAAACTTCGTCTGCCTCATACCAACGACCCACGGGTGGGAGGGTCACCCACTTCCACTTCCGGTCAAACCCCGGAACTTCCGGTTTTTATTTTCAAATTTAGTTCTGGGGTCATTCGTCGGTCAATTGCTTTACCCTTCTAAATTCACACCTTTGTTCTGATTTCTTTTTCTTCTCTTTCTCCAGAAATCCGAACACCGTTTTCTTTTCAATCCCCAAATTCCCTGTAGACCTCAATAATTACGCTACAAATGGTGACTTTGGCATTAAATAACCCAAAGTTGATATGCCATTAAATAAAGAAATCAAAAATATTGCCCAGCCTTGGACACAGCATGTCATTTGTTTTCTTTGCCCGGTCTTATTCTAATACTGATGAATAGCCTACTCAACCGTTGAACAAATAATGCATTATTTCATGAAAATAATGGATTCGATTTTAGCCGAAATTTAAAACAAGCACGAATAGCTAAAAATAGTTCAAATGTGTTTATTTCTTTCAGATTGGACTGAAAAGGCAGCTCATAAATGATAGTGTTATCTTGGCTCATAAAAAAGGTTTTGCCATTAATATTGTAAAGAAAACAGCATCACATTTTGAGCGCAGAAAAATAAAATTCATCGTTGCCGGTCTATTTTAATTCAACACACTTGGCGTAAAAAAATTAAATGTTTGCAGATCCTTATGACATGAATTATCGGATTTACAATGATTTATGTTGTTTTTTTTTTTGTGCTTTTTTTTGCTATCAAGATAATCTTAAGTAGTTTTGTTTTTTATCGTTTTGTTTTTTTTTGTAGATCTAACTCCACCAAATGCCGAACCCAAATTCACAGCATTGCGGAAACGTTTGGTTTTTAGTAAAACCAGTACAGAAAAATAAAACCTTTCCAGACTCGAGGAAAAGAGCAGCTCTGTGGAGTACCTCTTCATCACCATTACTCCCAGGTCCCCTCTAACTGATAATAATACAGCATTTATTAGTAGAGATTGGTTCTTGTAGACATTCACTTCTGTACATATTGGATATTTGATAAGATATTGAAAACTAATCTCCGCTAGAAGGCACCGACTGCACCTCTGCAGAAGGGTAAGACTCCCCCAATGGGGCAACCTGTTGGCCGTGGGTGGCGACCCGTTATGCTTAAGGATAGAGCCCAGGTGGATGAGCAGTTCATGACATGCAATACTCCACTTTGGCCCTATCTTGGGCTAGACGGGTGGTCGGAGAGGCCCCCTCCGATCAATCGGCTGGTCACGTCAAGCCCTAGCACCTATATGATTTTCCCAACCCTATTGCCCTTATGGCAAGCCTCAGCCCCTTTTTATCATATGGGTGCTAGAAGGCGATGGCTGCGGGTCTACATGTCCTGGGAATGACGTAAACTCTATCTGATGGTGAGGTTCCAGTTTTGGAGGTTTGGGGAATGTGGAGCACCCCTTCATCACCATTGCTTCCCGGAGTGGTAGTACCTGTTAGGGTCCCATCTATGGGTTAAATAGAAAAATGTATTTATAAAAATATTGTATTATCCATTAAGAATTGATTTATTTCAAAACTTTATCGGCACTGAAATTGATATGCCGTAAAACAAAACAAACCAAACTAATCTGCAGAAAAAATATCAAGGATTACTATTCCTTTTAATATCTCATTAATATTGGTAACCCTAAATGTCTAAGTAAATGTTTTACAAGTTAGGGTCAGTTTTTATAGTTTTCACACACATGAATAGTGCTAGACTGTAAATTATTGTAAAAAGAATAAATTTGACCAAAAATCTATTTTTAGCAATAATGCATTTCAAACAGATATCTCTTTGTTTACCTTTTCTTTTTGGTTTAATTTAAAAACTGGTATTAACAACTCACATTTTCTTAGGATCTGTAGAATAATCATACTAGTTCCAATTACCGTCGAATTGTGAAGACAAGGCAGCAAGTAATCGTAACTGAATACGAACCTATCTTGCTGCAATACCACTGCAGAATGCCAGGTTATTTATGAAGCCTCATAACATCATAGAAACCAAACAGCCAATCAGGACTCAGGGAATGGAATCACCCAAATGCAAGAATGGACTATTCTTGATTTCAATAAGTACCAACTGTCTTGGCACTGGTTCAGTTGGGCTTAGCTAGTTGCTGTTGTTCAAACCAGCAGAACACTGACTCACTTCAACAGGATAAAATAATTTGACTAGATTACTATTCTCATCTTCCATCCTCAGAAAAAATCAGTTAAATGAAATGTGCTTAAAAAATTGAGTTTAAAAAATTGAATACTCAACAAGAATGAATATTACAAAATGTTTTAACAACAAGGGTTAACATGCCCTAAAAGCTAACTAATCAATCCTTGCTGGTCAGCCTAATTAGGTGTGTCCATGCGTATGTGTCCACGGGAGAACATCACTTATCACTTCATCCTTACTTCTCTAGTAGTGTCCAGTATGTATTGTTGTATTTTCCTCGGCTGGAAAACGAAGCTTCCGGCAAAAGGACAAAGAGAAATATAAAAATATATATTAAAAAAAGGAGAAAACGGAATCGAGGCTTTCCGGTCAAAGAAGCAGGGAGAAGATAAGGAAATATATTACAAATATCTGTTATCAGATCAAAAGATAAAGATGCGTAGGAGTATCTATCCATATAAAAGGCCTGAGGGTTCGAGCCGACAGGTCAGTCAGACGGCAGACGACGGACGGAGGGCAAGTGAACGACCGTCGCCACGGCCTGTCGCAGGCAACGGGCTGTGAGGTTCGTCCACCCCTTTACCTCACCAGCACCAGTCATCCCAACAGTAGTAGTAGTCATCGTCAACCCTTGGGCATTCCTATTGTCAAGCTCGCCACCCACCCGCCGAGAAAGAGAAATAAATACAAAGTTCCTACCATACCCATGTGTTGTGATTTCATTAAGCGACTACTACATATATCGTCTAGTGGTTAGTCGCGATAGGAGACACGTAGCCGTATAACAGCTTTTTTTGTTGTTGGCTGCTGCTTCCAAGATTTATTCAGGACAGTACTCAGCATCCTTGTATAGTCCCCACTTAACTTTATCTCAAAGCAAAAATGAAGTTAATGGTGATCACTGTGTACACGTTCGATCGCCACCAGATCAGTTACTAGCCGGGATGGGGCTAACAATTTATCGACAAATTATGATATACTAGCAGCGGTTACCCAGCGTCACCTGGGTGGAGGGGGATTTTTTAAGTTAGTCCCACAGATCCATTGTAACTGAATCCTGAGTTGAATCCTCGTTTTAATCCCTATGTAAAAAAATAGACCTTGCATTGATCCAGCTACTCTGAAATGAAATCTTAATGTCTACTATCTAAAATATTAAATGAAAAAAATCCATGGTGTTATCATGTAAATCTAATTTTTTTAATTATCTTTACGAATATAAATCAAATCTTTAATATTTTTGCTAAAAAAACAAGCCCTGGTGATATTTAATATATATATATATAATATATATATATATATATATATATATATATATATATATATATATATATATTTACTTTGTCGTTAATTGTTTTTTTTTTCGAAGTTTCCTCCGGACATACATATACACACAACTGCCTTTTATATATGTAGAGATAAATATTTTAAAACTTATCTCCGATAAATAGAATTTCAATAATTAACATGTCCACTGCGTATATTGACATTCAAAAAATTATCCCTCTATTGCAAAGTGAACTGGAAAGGGCCTTAATCATTAATTCAGCGTATGTAATGACATTGCTCTCATAAGAATAGTTCTATGATGTGACATTTTTTATCAAGGGGGTAGACTCAGGGGAGTAGTACCTAAGTTGCTGGATTACGAGATTGTAGTAAGCGAATTCAATCTGTAGTTGTGCCATTACGTTCACTTTCGGACAAACACGCTTGGGAAGGTATAGCCCCTTCATATACTAGTAGATCTCAACTAGGGCTTATTTTTAAGGGGGAGGGCTTATATTAAAATCATCCTGAAAAATCATGTTAGGTCTTATTTTGCAGGTTGGTCTTATTTCCAGGGAAATACAGTACATACATGCCAATGTCTTGAATTGTACAGATTCTATTGTACTACAATTCCACAAAAAGAAAAAAGAAAAAAAAACAAAAACTTCTCCAGTAAAAAAAATCCTTTTTCAAATTGCAAACAATGTTTGCTTATGTTTCTTTGTTTTCAATTTAATTTTTTTTTTTACTTACTTACTTACTTACTTATATGCATTAATTATAAACAGTCAAATTTTTATTTATTCGTTAGGTTTTTTAGTCTTTCTTTCCCCACCCCCCTTATTCTTTTGGAATTATCAGTTGGAATGAATTAAATTGAAATCTATTATCCTAAGACCTTGAACAGTCTAGACTAAATTTTGCAACAAATTAACCATACTATTCAAACTATTGCTACACACACAAAGATTTTTAAAGCTATCAGAACTATGATATAAGCAAATAAGAGTTTTCTCCTCCTCTCAATTGGTACCACACAAAGTTTGATAAATATATTTGTCTACAAATATAATACCTATGAATAAAAGTAATCTTTGTCTCAACCGACTATTTTAGTGCAGATTTTAGTATTGCAAAAACGATAAGTAGAAGCTTTGATACTTACTAGGCTTAGCTTGGTATGGCACAAAAACCATACAAAAGGGAGTAAAATAACTGGTTTAAACAGCATGTCAACCTGTATAGGGTTATTTTATACCTAGAGGTGTAATACTTATCATAAACTGTTAAACGTTGCTTAGGAAATTGACCACGTGTTTGTGGTTTAATAGTTGGGCAGAGTGGGCTCTTTAACCTTTGTTAGGCAACCAGTCTAGAAGAAGAAAACCTCTGAATTCAAACCTGTTAAATGCCACTTAAGAAATTTGCACAGAACATAAACGTATGATATCAGGGTGCATGGTGTAATGGTTATCATCATAGGAAATGGACTTGGCAACACAAGTTCAAATTCTGTATGAGGCTGTTTGCATTTCACATGGCACTAATACCCTTGCGAAAGGTATGAATCCAACTATTCTCCCTCCATCTATGGGTAAATAGTAGGACAAACTGGGCTCTTTAACCAGTTATTTCAAAATAAAAGTCAGAAAAAGTTCATTATGGTTTAGTAAGAAAAACATTTACTCATAGAGACAAAACTTAGAGAAGCAAAAAAAAAAAAAGTATGTAGTAAAGTTTATACATGTTCATATTAGTGAAAAAGTCCCTATAATGTAGATAGTGGAGGCACGTGATGTAATGGTTATCATCGTAGGAAATGGACTCAGTGTGACAAGTTCAAGCCCTTGACGAGGTTGTTTGCATTTTACAATGCGCTAATAGCCTTGGGAAACATATGCATCCAATTATCCTCTCTCCAGTTATCATACTGTGAAAAAAGTTCAAATCTCTTCATTTACAAGGATGGTTTTGACATTAAATAAACCACCAAGGTTGATATGATATCAAACAGAGAAACTGTTGTATACCCTTTTCTTACTTCTTACTTCTGGTCTTATTTTCTTCTGGCCGGCTTTGGTTCTATCTTCTAACATCTTGCGTCTGGGTCTGGAATCTTCTAAGGTCTGGACTTTCTTGGGGACTTCGGGTCTGGTCTTCTATGGGGATTTCTCCTTATCAGAAGCCTTGTGTCGTTGTTAGTTTTTAGATAATAAACACAAGACTTCGATTTACTTTTGATCTTATTTTATTGTTAATCCCCAAGACGTCTGCGCAGATCCTTACATCCTACGAGCTCGGCTTCTAACTTCTAACTGCTGAGTTGGTTACTATCCTTAAACCGGAAGACGGGGTCTTCTACGCCTTCCGGTTCTCACGATTTATCCCCGGGAGGCAAGGTGAGAGTGAGGTCAAGCGCCGTCACTCACTCTCAAGGTCATAAGCTGCACTAATCGCCATTATGTTTCTACACTATTGCCATAAATATTAGGTATCTAATAATTATGTAACAAAACCAATTCAGTTTTATAATATACTATTAGGTTATTACAAAAATAATGGCCGATTTCAAATACATTTATTTATTGTTGAAACATTAACAGTAGAAATGTTAAAATTAGTCAAAATACGAGCTTTGGGCAGCTATGCATCTCTGTCATCGATCTACGAGGTCATTTATTCCGTGTTGGTAAAAAGTTATTGGCTGTGATTCAACAAAATCTTTAAATGATAATTCCACCTCTTCTTTAGATCGAAAAGTTTTACCATTTAAAAATGTGCTTAAGTGCCTAAAAAATGATAATCAGTAAGTAAAATATCAGGAGAATATGGAGGATGTGATAAGGTCTCGTATCACAAGTGACTATTCGGTCAAGAAAGGAGTCATTGGTGTTACGCAAACAGAGCATCGAGCACACTTCAAACCGCCTAAGTTTTTGGTGCTCATTGAGCTCATGAGGAAACCCATTTATCGAGCCTTTTCACCTTTCCAATACTCTGTAAATGGCGGGAAACCGTTGCAATGCTGACACCAAAAGTCTGAGACATCTCTCTGACATTTTGTCGTGGATTTTGCTCAACAACTGCCTGCAATTGTTCATTGTCAAGACTGCATGTCCGTCCTCTACCTTCTTCATCTTCAAGACTCTCATCTCCACTGCGGTATTTCTGGAACCACCTTCGTACTGTCCGATCAGTTGTGGATTCATCTCCCCATTCTTTGTTGATATTGGCAGCAGTTTCGGAGGCATTGTGCCCAAGCTTGAACTCATGGAACATAAGAAGGCAAAGGTCATGTTCAGGCATGTTCATCTTTGAAGGCCCCTATTTTTCAAAAATACTTTCTATCTGAGAATAAATTAAATTTTGTTTTTGAGCACACATTAATTATTATATATGCAAAAATTCATCTGAAATAAACAAAAAACTTCTATGTTAAAATGACATTTCAAAACCGGGCACTTCAATCGGTCATTATTTTTGTAACAACCTAATAGAAGTAGCTACCCGGCGTCGACTGGGTAGAGGGGGATTTTTAAAAAGTTGACTGAATGAATGGTTAGGTTCGGAGTTCCGTGATGGCTCCCCATTACGACAAGAAGGTTCCAGATTACGTCAAGAAGGTTCCAGAGTTGGAAAAGAAGGTTCCCGAGTTCGAGAAGGTTCCCGAGTCCGACAAAAAATACCTGAGGAAGGCCGTACATATACCAATATGTTGTACAGATAACAATGAAGATGAGGACAATAGTCCGAATAATACAAATCTTATTATAATGGAGATTGTGTGTTTTTCTGTCTGTAACCGAAACTAAATCACTACTCAAGTCACAATTCCCTTTGTTATTAACGTCACATTGACCATGAATATATTTTTATTTAAACCCCAATTATTGATAAAATTGTTTTACATTATTAATACTATTAACCATATCTACATACTAACAACATGCAATTATATTTATATATACAACAAAATAGCGGTTTACAGTGTGAAGGGGATGGCTAATTTGCATATTGATATAAAAAAATCGAATTTAATAAATATGTGCTTAGTATTATTGATTTCTAACTGTTTGGTTTTATTATAATGAATATAAGCAAAAATCTCTTCAATGAATCTTAAATGAAATCCGTTAACAAGAAAGAATAACTGTCATTTTATTCTTAACTTCTTTTTTTAACTAAATACTTAAATTAGAAAAAATAACAATGAAAGACAAGAGTGATGGAAGAGTAAGTTTCAGTTGTTCTATTTTTCGATTATACCACCCTCTGTTTCAAATCTTTTTATCTGCATTCTTATTTAGTTTCATTAGCCTTTCTAATTTAATATAATATATTATTACATTAAAACTTAAATACTTGCATCCGGAGGGTGCATATATTTGCTAGTAATACTAATTATCAAGCTTCATCTCAGAAATTCAGAGAAATAGAAATAAAGATATACTGAAAATTATAAACTATCTATAAATATACACCTGTAAAGGAAGCTTGAGTACCAACTTTTATTTCACACTCTAACAGAGTTGGCATTAGATAACCCACAGGGTTTATATGCCGTTAAACAAACCAAACGACACTATTTTCTACTTAAACAGGGTGAGTGGAAAATCGATCTCGAAATTAATGTTTCAATAATCTATTTTGTGACGCGAATAATGGCTTAATGGATTTGAAAAGGAAAATCTTCAGATTATGAATTAATAAATAAATATAACATGAAGAAAAAGAATAGCGAGAAGGAACTAGAGAGAAAAAATTACAATGGCGAAATAAGAATGAAAAAAAAAATGTTGAAAGTGATCGACGACTGCACAAGTAATTTAATATTGTTGTTGTTGTTGTTGTTGTTGTTGTTGTTGGACCCTTTACATCCACTAAGGACGACGGCGTAGTGTCCAAAAATAAATAAATAAATAAATTATCTGCATCTGTTTAAGTGACCCCTTTCGCAGGCCAATTACTGAATGACAGTCTTTGGTGCACTGAATGCACACAAATTGTGATGCTTTCTGTAGCTGCTGTCTTTACAGCAGAGAGAACCAAAAGAAAAGAGAAAAGACAGCAGCACCAGAAAATTTAATCTAATGAAGAGGAAAATATGAAAGTTTAAGATGGGAAAAAAATTGAAAGAGAAAAGAAAAAGAAAAGATAAAAGATAAAAGTGAATTAATATAAAAATGAGTAGTAAAGATGCAAAAAACTGAACAGAATGAAAATAAACGAACATTATAAACATGTGTTGAATAATAATAATAATAATAATAATAATAATAATAATAATAATAATAATAATATTATTAAATGCTTATCTTGTTTCTATTTGCACCGGTGGAAGAAGAAGGTATGTTTACTTCTATTTGTCAAGTTGTTAAAATTAACTAACATTTAACCTGTTGATATTTTTTCTCTAAAATATATATTTAAGCTTATAACTATTATATTGAGTGATTTTCATAACTCGCTTCTAAACTGTCAATGTATTAATATATATTTTGTATGATAAATATTAATAACACCAACGTTGGAATGAATATTTAAAAGGGGGATAAATGTAATTTAAAAAACAAAACAAAACTCAAAATTTAAATGGATGGATAGATAGACATACAGATAAACTTGAAGGAAGGAAGGAAGGAAGAAAGAAAAGAAAAAGAAGGGGGGGGGAAATCGCGGGAGATTCAAATAAAGTCCCGCCTTTTCCAATGTAAATATTGGAATAAGCCACAATATTTAAAGTTTATTAAATAAGAAATAGTATTATTAAATGCTTATCTTGTTTCTATTTGCACCGGTGGAAGAAGAAGGTATGTTTACTTCTATTTGTCAAGTTGTTAAAATTAACTAACATTTAACCTGTTGATATTTTTCTCTAAAATATATATTTAAGCTTATAACTATTATATTGAGTGATTTTCATAACTCGCTTCTAAACTGTCAATGTATTAATATATATTTTGTATGATAAATATTAATAACACCAACGTTGGAATGAATATTTAAAAGGGGGATAAATGTAATTTAAAAAAACAAAACAAAACTCAAAATTTAAATGGATGGATAGATAGACATACAGATAAACTTGAAGGAAGGAAGGAAGGAAGAAAGAAAAGAAAAAGAAGGGGGGGAAATCGCGGGAGATTCAAATAAAGTCCCGCCTTTTCCAATGTAAATATTGGAATAAGCCACAATATTTAAAGTTTATTAAATAAGAAATAGTATTATTAAATGCTTATCTTGTTTCTATTTGCACCGGTGGAAGAAGAAGGTATGTTTACTTCTATTTGTCAAGTTGTTAAAATTAACTAACATTTAACCTGTTGATATTTTTCTCTAAAATATATATTTAAGCTTATAACTATTATATTGAGTGATTTTCATAACTCGCTTCTAAACTTTCAATATATATAATATATATTTTGCTTTTAACTCTCAATGTATATGCTGCTAAGATATATATATATAGTAGATAAAGTGGCATAAATACTTATAATAAAAGGGGTCATGTGGACTTAAACTAAGTTAAAAACTTATAATTTATAAGGTGCTACTATATCTCCTGTGCATAAGTGATTTAAGTATGCATGGATGTCAAGTACATAGATACAATTACCATCTAATTGTAATTAATACTAATTAGGATGAACTCCCTCATCAAATAGCTTAACCATCAAAGTATCTACAATATTTGCTACTCATATAAGTTGTCTGACATCTTTACTAGTAACACTGCATGATACTTAACAGTAAAGGTATACTGGGATATTTGATGCTACTCGCATTCTATAATGTTTGACCCTCTCTTAAGTAGGTCCTAATAATAGTGGCTGCACACCATACAACAAAAGATTAAGTTTAGTATCCTGCTTACCAACATTTGCAGGTGGTGAACTTGATCAATGATCTTTTACGATCATAATGAATTGACTGATTGACATAAAATGGGTTCCCCATATGCCACGGGATCTTCCGCATTGGAGCGCTTTGCCATCTGCAGTATTGCTCATCAATATTCATAGTATAGGTACTAGAGGACTTGATGGGTGACATTGTGGATGATGGAGCGCTTTGGGGAGTGGGAGGTCTGGTCGTGTGTGAGAAGCATATTTTGTCTGCGTTAACTATACGCACATTTTTTTTTTTTTTTTTTTTTTTCTGGGTCAGGGGCTCAGAACTTAAACAACCTCCTGGGTCAGGTATAACCACACTATACCACCTCATGAAAAATGTCTAAAATAAATTATATCAGCCGTGGAACGCAGACTTCGGGTCTGTGGGACGCCATGGGCAGGTGCTCCCTTGATGGCCAACATGGGGGACCCGGTCCGCATCCTGCGAATGTTGGCTCAAACTTTCATTTCAGATACTCAACACAAGATGATTCATCCCCAGGAAAAAGAATAAATAATCAGTATACCCAAGATATCAATCAGGGGGTAGATGATCAACCTTATATGCATGTAGGCTGCTGTTGTTTTTCTTGTTCTTCCAGATATTCATGGGAAAATGGTAGCTCAGCCGATAGACGACCCAGTGAGGTGGTAGCCGATAGACGACCCAGTGAGGTGGTAGCCGATAGACGACCCAGTGAGGTGGTAGCCGAGACACGACCCAGTGAGGTGGTAGCCGATAGACGACCCAGTGAGGTGGTAGCCGAGAGACGACCCAGTGAGGTGGTAGCCGAGAGACAAAGAAAAGTGTGGACTAGAGAAAATAACACACAAGTACTCCATTGTTATTTTAAAAGCAACCCAACACAGAGAGGTTATAGAAAAAGAATGCTTCAGATTTGGAATGACAACAAGAATTTCAGCACAACCAGCCAAAGACTGGCAGACCAGGCAAGAATGATCCTGAATAAAAAATTATTCTCTGATCTCGAGATAATAGAAATATGTGGACAGGAAAATCAAGAAATACAAACCGAACAAGAATCAACCAAACAAAATGAACATGCTAGCAACCAAAACCGTATACAACCTACCTTTACAACACAGGAACTAACACCAGAACAGAAAATGGATATAGAACTTATACAACAAATCATGAATGAGAACAAAAGTACATTACCATCCCTAAGAAACATAGAGTGGAAAAAAGTCAAGAAAGAAACGGAAAAAATAAACAAAATATTAGCGAACATCCCAACAAACAATATCACTGAACTCAACAACCTTATCTATGCAGGAGCAAAACTAGTCTGTGATAGAATTGACGCACCCCTTCGAAACACTAACACAAACAAAGAACCAAACAGAAACACAAAAGCTGGATGGGAGTTCAGATTGGAAGAACAATAAAAAAACTACGACAACAAACAAATACGTTAAATAAAAACACAAATACACATGTAGCTAAAAAGGTTAAAAGACAACAACAAATTAAGTTGGAAGAAGTAAAACAAAAGATATCGGCTATAGAAGGAAGACTCAAAAAGATATCGAGAGAGAACTAAACAGTACAAACAAAATAGGACCTTCCAAAACAATGAAAAGAGATTTTATGAACAAATTGATGGAGCAAAAACAAACATTAGTGAACACCCAAATGCAACAGAAGCAGAAAAGTTCTGGAGTGATATATGGATGAGGAAAGAACATAATAAACAGTCAAAGTGGATAAGTGATATTAAGAATGAACTGATGGAAATTGAGGAAGGACCTGTTGCCAGTGTTCATGTAATTACGCTTAAATCAGTACTCAAGAAAGTAACAAATTGGAAAACACCAGGCCATGATGGCATACATGGATTCTGGTTCAAAAAATTTACGACTATCCACAAGAATGGCCCAGCAACTGAACAGATGCCTACAAGAAACGGAAATACCCGAATGGATGACAAAAGGAATAACTACACTAATCCAGAAAGACCCACAAAAAGGAAATGTCCCCAGCAATTATAGACCAATAACTTGTCTACCCATGATGTGGAAAATTCTAACTGCTGTTGTAAGAGAAGAAGTATACTTTTCACTCAATTGGCGGAAACTTCTCCCAGAAGAACAGAAAGGATGTCGCAAGGGAAAAAGAGGAACCCACGACTTACTCTATATAGACCAATACATTCTTAAAGAAGTCAAAAATAAACGGAAAAATATTGCAATGGCCTGGATCGATTACAGAAAAGCCTATGACATGGTCCCACATACCTGGATTTTAGAATGCCTACAAATGTATAATTTCCAACAACATTATAAACTTCATTAAAAAAGCCATGGAAACTGGCGAGTTCAATTAAAAGCTGGAAAACAATCCCTGGCAGAAGTAAAAATCCAAAGAGGTATCTTCCAAGGAGACTCATTATCACCACTACTCTTTATTATTGCAATGATGCCGCTAAACCATATACTGAAAAAATGTACCGGGGGATACGAATTTAGTAATTCACAAGAAAAGATCAACCACCTTATGTACATGGATGACATTAAAAATTTTTGCAAAAAATGAAAAAAGAATTGGAGAGCCTAGTACAAACTATTAGGATATATAGCCAGGATATAGGGATGGAAATTTGGAATCGAAAAATGTGCTATGCTTGTAATAAAAGGGGTGAAAGAAAACTATTAAATGGAATACAACTACCAAATCAGGAAACTATAAAATCTCTTGATGAAAATGAAAGCTACAAATACTTAGGAATTTTGGAAGCGGACAATATCATGCAAGCAGAAATGAAGGAAAAGTTAAAAAGGAATATCTCAGGAGAAACTAGAAAACTTTCTAGAACGAAACTTAACAGCAGAAATCTGATCAAAGGAATTAATACCCTGGGCTGTCCCATTATAAATACTCAGGACCATTCTTAAAATGGACAAAAGAAGAACTCAGACAGATAGACCAAAGGACGAGAAAATAAATGACCATGCACAAGGCTCTCCACCCAGAGATGAATAGAGATAGATTTGTATGTGTCAAGAAAGGAAGGGGGAAGAGGCCTTGCCACATAACATAGAGGAATGCGTAGAAACCACAATCCAACAACATTGAAAGATTACACAAGGAAAAGAGCAAAGACAAATTACTTATATGGCGACCAACAATAGAGAAACGGCAGATGACAAACAGAAGACGACAAAGACTAGAAAACAAAAAGGGAAGAAAAAACAATTATATGGACCGCTTCAAACGACAAATAGATGAGGTTGCACATCAAAAGACTTGGACATGGTTAAGAAAGGGAAACCTCAAAAGAGAAACAGAATCACTTATAATTGCTGCACAAAATAATGCCATAAGGACAAACTACATCAAAGCGAAAATTGATAAGACCCAACAAAAATAGAAATGTAAGACTTTGCGGTAATAGAGATGAGACTGTTAACCATATCTCTGCGAATGTAGCAAACAGCCACAACGCGAGAATACAAAACTAGACACGACTGGGGTTGGGAAGGTGATCCACTGGGAATTATGCAAGAAATTAAATTTGAACACACACAAAATGTATATGCATAAACCAGAATCTCTTCTTGAGAACGAAAACGCACAAAATTCTCTGGACTTTGAAATTAAAACGGATCACCTATCCCAGCAAGAAGACCAGACCTAGTGTTGATTAACAAAAAAGATAGAACTTGTCAACTGGTGGATTTTGCAGTGCCAGCGGATTCACAGGGTGAAGTTAAAGGAAAATGAAAAAATTGACAAATATCTGACCTTGCCAGAGAACTGAAAAAGTTATGGAATATGAAAGTGAAAGTTATACCAATTGTAGATTGGTGCACTTGGAACAGTCCCAAAAGCATTAGAAAAGGGTTTGGAAAGTTTGGATATCAGAGAAGGATGATGAAACCATCAGAACACTGCACTGCTGCAATCTGCCAGTAACTCAGAAGAGTCCTGGAGACCTGAGGAGACTTGCTGTCACTCAGACTCCAGTGAAAGACCATCAGCTAACACTGGATGTGAAAACTCAAAAAGTAAAAATAATAAATTAAGAAGAAGAAGAAGAAGAAAGAAGAAGTGAAAGGGTAAGAGGAAGAAGAATGAAAGGATAAGAAGAAGTGAAGGGTTAAAAGAGAAGCAAGGTTAAGAAGAAGAAGAAGAAGAAAAAAGAAGAAGAAGAAGAAGGAGAAAGAAGAAGAAGAAAGGGAAGAAAGAAGAAGAAGTGGAAAAGGGAAAGGAGAAGAAGTGAAAGGATAAGAAGAAGTGAAGGGGTTAAAAAGAAGAAGAAGAAGAAAGAAGAAGAAGAAGTGAAAAGGTAAGAAGAAGAAGAAGAAGAAGAAGAAGAAGAAGAAGAAAGAAGAATTGAGGTGAAGAAGAATAAGTAGTATAAGTAGTAGTAAAGAGATAAGACGAATATAGTCGTAAAGAAGAAGTATAACAAAAAATAATAGTAAGATAAAGAAAAATTGTAGGGAAGAAGAAGTAATAGTAGTAGTAGGAGTACTAAAGAATATTATTATATTATTATTATTATTATTTGTAGTAGTATAGTAGTAGTAGTAGTTTGTGTAAGAAAAGCTGATATCTATCTGTCATTAGAGATAGAAAAGCTACCTTAACTTAGGAGTTTATTCGTTCCGTTCGTAACTGAGTGCCTTGTAAATCAAATCATTTTCCCCTTTGGATTAAACTGAAATGGCATTAATCGGGTCCAGATACCCAACCTCCCAAAAAACAGTTTTTGTTACATTTGTTTAATAAAAAGAACGCACTGTGTTGTATAAAAATAATAAAATAGAATTAATGAATCTATATGATCGCCCTGACTGTATTGCTTTATGGCAAACTCATAACTCTTTTTTTATATAATACTAGCAAATATATGCAACCTCTGGTGCACGTATTTAGTTAATTTTATAATGAAATATCATATTAAATTAGAAAGGCTAATGAAACTGAATAAGAATGTAGATAAAAAGATTTTGAACAGAGGGGGTATGATTGAAAAATAGAACAACTTTGAAACTAACTCTTCCATCATTTTCCGTTACTCCCGTCTTTCATTGTGTAAATTTCCTAATTAAACTGTTTAGTAAAATAGGAAGTAAAGAATAATATTACAGTTATTTCTTCTTGTTAAGGGATTTCTTTTAAGATTTATTGAAGAGATTTTTTGCTCATATTCAATAAGATAAAAACAAACAATTAGAAATCCAATAATACTAAGCATATATTATTAAAATGAATTTTTTTAAGATCAAATTGCAAATTAGCCTTCCCATTCACACTGTGAACCTCTATTTTGTTGTATATATAAATACAATTGCATGTTATTAGTATGTAGATTATGGTCAACAGTATTAATGATGTAAAACAATTTTAATAATTTGAGGTTTAAATAAAAATAAAATCATTGAGAATATGATTAAATAACGAAAGGAATTGTGGACTGTATAGTAATATATTTTCGGTTACAGACAGACAAACCCACAATCTCCATTATAATAAGATATTTACCAAACCCCCCGCACGAGCAGGATGTGACACAAGGTCAATTTCTTAAGCGGAGTTTAACAGTTTGAATTCAGAGTTTTCCTTCTCCTAGACTGGTTGCCTAACTAAGGTTAAAGAGCCAGTCTACCCTACTATTTATCCATAGCTGGAGGAGAGTATGATTCATACATTTCCCAAAGTATTACACTAAGTGAAATGCAATTACCACATCCAGGATTTGAACTCGGGGCGACGAGTCCATTCACATGACTTTAACCATTGCACCAAGCGCTTCCCACTTTTTATTATATATGTATTAGAAAGTGGTGCTTAGTGTCCTGGGTATGACGTTAAACTCTATCAGATAGTGAAGTTCAAAATTATGGAGCTCTGGGGAGTGTGGGTACCCGCTTTGTTACCATTACTCCAGGTCCACCCTAACCCGGAGTGTAGTACTGTTAGGGTCCCATCTATGGGTTAAATAGAAAAATGTATTTATTAAAAAAAAATTGAGTATCCATTAAGAATGAATTTCTTGTCAAAACTTATCTTCTTTATATGGATAAAAATTTGTTAAAAGTGAGTTAAAATAAATTGAAACAACAAGAATGTATAAAACAAAACGTATTTGGCCATAAAATAACCCATGTTGACATGCCATGAAATCCAACCAACCAACCAAATGTTTAATAAGTACTTCAGAGTTATTCCCCTGTTATTAATGCCTCCCTGTAAGGAATTAAAGTCTAGGAGTGTCCTATTGTCGATTACCGAGCCCGACAAGAAGTATCCCCATTTTACAAGCGCAAGACCAGGGAGGCGTTTTTGCGTCTATGCCGGAGCGCCACACCTACAGTCAGCTATCCACTTACTACACAGATGATTTTACATACATTTGGAGACTTAAATGTTTCTCGTGAACTTAATATCGTCGCTTTCAATACAAAGAAAAGTGAGTCGTAGATCTCGTAAATAAAAAGTACGACTGGCATTTATAAAAAAAAATGAATATAGAAATAAGATTGAATAAGTTTCGATGATATTTCTTTGCTACGTGAACTCTGAATTAAACTATGAGTTCATGAGTTTTCAAAAAGAAAGGAGACATTCTCCACACTCGCGGTAAGCCGCTTAAGCCAATAGAACAATTCACATACCTAGTAGTAATATCTCATCCACAGAAGGGATGTTAATACACGAATAGGAAAGGCATGGTCGGCCACAAACAAATTATCAGTCATTTGGAAATCCGATCTCACTGACAAGTTAAAGTGATAATTCTTCCAGGCTGTAATTAATCAGTACTGTTGTATCGCTGCACCACCTGGACCCTAACAAAGCGCCTCGAGAATAAGCTAGATGGGAGCGCACAAGGATGCCGCGTGCGGTCTTGAATAAGTCGTGGAAGCAGCACCTTCACTAGGAAGCCAGCTGTACGGCAACTGCCCTCCATCTCACAAACCATCCGAGTGAGACGGACAAGACATGCTGGACACTTGCTGGAGAAGCAAGGACGTCCTCCCGTGGAAGCCAACACATGGACATGCTAATGTGGGCCGGCCACCAAGGACCTACATTGACCAACTATGCGAGGTACTGGATGCTGCGGGGATGACCTCTCTGGGACGATGAATGATAGGGAAGGTTGGCGAGAGATGTGTCATGGATATCCTGCTAATTACGCGACATGATTGTATGATGATGATGATGATGATGATGATGATGATGATGATGATGATGAAGAAATGATAAGTTCTACTGAGACGATCCGAAAGTAATCGTTCTGTCATGAAGTGCTTCTGTCTATTTATTCAAACGCCTTCGCCGAGTCATACGTGAGTCACCTAGTGCTAGGCAATTGACTCTCCAAGGAAAATATTTCCAAGAGAAAAATATGGAATGTTTTCAAGCAACGAGAAAAAAACTCAGTCAATGAGTGACAATTTACAAGTGATAGAATAATTGTTTTTTAAAAAAATATATTACTTATTATTTTTTTTTAAACAAACGGAAACAAACTCATAAAAATTCTTAAACAGAGAAATGTTCACAAGTACAATAAATACCTTTCTTTTGTTTTTCTTTTTATCTGTTAAAATATAAGTTTCCTATTTACTTCAGTGCTAGAATGCAGTGGATGAGTCAACCACAAGTTTTTTGATGACATGAAATTATTTCTAATTTATTGATACACATGAAGTGGATAAAAAAAAAAAAAATTATTTCAACCAATTTAGTGTCCGTGAGGCTGTTGCGAAATATGGAATGTTTTCAAGCAAACGAGAAAACTCAGTCAATGAGACAATTTACAAGTGATAAAAATAATACAATGATACCATTTGACAGTATTTTCGTGGTGAGATTCTATTCCGAAGCTCTGGAGTACCCTTTTATGAATTGCTCCCTGGTTCACTCTGGTCAGGAGCGGTTAGGACCTGTTAGATTCCCATCTATAGGCCAAATAAATACGCTTGCAACTATTAAAACTGAATACCAGTTAATCATACACACCACCCTGTCGGCTGGGAATTAGAATGCACCGACTGTACCTCTGCAGAGGGGTAAGACTCCCCCAATGAGGCCACCTGTTGGCCGTGGGTGGCGACCCGTGATGCTAAGGATAGAGCCCGGTGGATGAGCAGTTCCTGGAACATGCAATACTCCACTTTGGCCCTATCTGGGCTAGACGGGCGGTCGGAGAGGCCCCCTCCGATTCAATAGGCTGCGTCACGTCAAGCCCTAGCACCTATTATGATTTCCCAACCCAATTGCCCTTATGGCAAGCCCCAGTCCCTTTTTATCATTATGGGTGCTAGAGGCGGTGGCCTTGGGCCGGTCTACATGCCCTGGGAATGACGTTAACTCTATCTGATTGGTGAGATTCCAGTTTGAATTTGGGGAATTGGAGCACCCTCATCACCATTGCTCCTGGTCTCACTCTGACCCGGAGTCGGTAGTACTGTTAGGGTCCCATCTATTGGTTAAATAGAAAAGAATGTCATTAAAAAAATGTGATTATCCATAAGAATTTATTTATTTCCAAAACTTTTTATCAGGCATTTAAATGACCCACTGAGTTGATAGCCGTTAAAACAAAACAAACAAAAAAAAATCATACACATGAACTTAATGATAAATCTAACATAATATAATTTTTACTAATTATAAACGATACACATCCACGTAATAAAATAATTCACTCAGTTTATAAAAACAAAGCATATTTACCTACATATTATTTACTTACAAATAATCATATATACAAAATGAAACAGAATTTGTATTTAAATAGCCACGATGGGTTGATACGCCATTAAACAAAGCACATATTTATTTCAATTAAACGATTGGTTTGTTGTTGTTTACGGCATATTCAAACCTCAGTGGCGCGTCATTTAATGCCGATAAAGTTTGAAAATAAATCAATTCTTAATACAATTTTTTTGATAAATACATTTTTCTATTAACCCATTAAAGATTGGGCGGGGGGCCAAACAGGGTTACTACCACTCCGGGTCAGATGGTGGACCATGGGAGCAAATGCGTGATGAAGGATGCTCCACTTTCCCCAAACCTCCACAAAACTGGACCTCACCATCAGATAGAGTTTAACGTCATTCCCAGTACATGTAAGACCCACAGCCACCGCACGTCTTAGCACCATATGAAAAAAGGGTTTGGGGCTTGCCCATAAGGTAATAGGGTGGGAAAATCACCAATGTAAACGACTTACAGATACAGGGAATTACACTGGTACCATTTGATTGAGTTACAGTTAAGGCAATGAGCGACTTCTTAGGCTTCTCGTCCTTTAGAAGAAAAACAACATTACACTGGCAATATATTTTAAGACTATACTATGGAAAATGCACTAAGATGAACCACAAACCTAAATTCATACCTTTTTTACGCCATTAACTTTCGACTTAGCTTTTAATAAGGAATATAAAATTGAACAACTTGAATATAAATTGATAAATGAAAATAGCTCTAACAATTGATGATAAGCCAGATATATTCACTTTTTATTACGGAATGTTTTCATTGGTCTTAATAGAAAAATTAATTATAAATAATGATAATTATGCTTAGTGATATTCAGATTTCCTAATTAGGATATATACAATTCGTATAAATAGAGGTGCCTTCATAATCAAGCAGAGCCACAAAAGAAAGAATTAAGCTGGGATATATGAACTGTGTGAGTGAATGACTAAAAACGATATTATGCTGGATTCAAGATGAAAACATGGCGTAAACAAAGGAAAATAAGAAAAACAGAGGTAAAGAAAAAAGATTCTTATGAAAATAGGCAGGAAAGATTTAGACGAATGTACATGACTGGCGTTTCACAGTACCAAATCGATATAATGTTGTATACCCTTTCTTACTCTTACTTCTAGTCGTCTTCTTTCTGGCCGGCTTTGCTATTCTGATCGTCTATCACTTGGTTCTCACGTCTAGCGTCTGGTGTTGACTTGGTATTACTTCTAAGTCTTCTCTTCTATGGGGATTTCGGTCTGGTTCTGTTAGGGATTTCTCCTCATCCAGAGCCCGGCTGTCATTGTTAGTTTTATTAAACACAAGACTTCGTATTTTCTTTTAATGTTCTTTATTCGTAATCCCAACCCAGACATAACATAGCGCGCGTATGAGAGTTTACAGTTTAGACAGAGCATCAGGCCGGACTGCTTCTTCTGACGTCTAACTGCCAACTGGGACTCTGAAAAAGGTCCCACGTGACTTCACATATTTGCGGGCTTCTGTAATTTTCCATAGAAGACCCGGCCCGATGTATTGAAGGGTTCATCGGCTCGAATTACAGGGATTGACAATAACTTATGCAACCGCATAGATTATGGTAGACACGAAACATTGGAAAATAAAATAAAAAAAAGAAAGAGAAATAGAGAGAGGAACAAAAAAAAGAACAAGAACTTTTGAAGCAAGATAGAAAGAAGAAATAGAGGGGGTAAGTAAAGAAAAAAGACTTGATTGAAAACAGACAGGTAAAAAAGATTTAGACCAGTGTTCTCAACCGATCCATATGGACCCCCGATACCATATAACAATTTTTGGACCCAGACAGCAAAATATATTTAAGCTATAAAATGGTACAATGGGATTTTTAACATCTAAAGCTAGGAGGGTCCATCCAGAGTAAATGGATTTAAAAGGCGCCCATAGTAAAAAAAAAAAGAAGGTTGAAACCATGAATCAGGCAAACATTTGGAAATAAAAAGAAAGAAGAACAAGAGAGAGAGAAAAAGGAAATAATTCTTTTAATGAAAAATAATCTGTGAAATTTTCCCAAAATACATCATGTCGAGTGTGTGTGGAAATCGTCAGCGATGTTGTATCCCTGGACACTGGAAGATTTCTGGTCTTTCATATCGGATTTCCTCTACCAGGAGACCAATTCGGCAGCTGATTCAAACCCTACTCTCCCCCCAGGCTAACTGGCGTTGCACTAACCCCCGCCCCTGCTTGACCATCGCTTTATATTACTGGTCTAGTGACCCCCACACCAATGATATATTGAGTTCTCTTCTTATATTTGATTCCTAAATGTATTAATCGAGTTTGGTCTCACTCCAGAAGAACAGGCTGTGATAAGAGAGAGAGAGATGAGAGAGAGAGAGAGAGGGAGGTGAGAAGAGAGAGGGAGAGACGGACAGAGACTAGACAGAGAGACAGAGAGGGACAGACAGAAACAGAGATACCAGAAGAGAGACAGAGACAGAGAACAGAGACATAGATGAGGGAGACAGATAGAGTGACCCGAAGAGAGAGAGAGGACGAGAGAGAGAGGAGAGAGAGAGAGAGAGGAGACCGACAGAGAGAGAGCAGAGAGAGGAGAGGACACCACACACACACACAGACATAGAGACACACAAACATATAGTGACGCAGAGGGAGATAGAGAGAGACAGAGACAGAGACAGACGACAGACAGGGAGTAGGGAGGGGGAAGGAGCGGCGAGGAAGGAGGGTAGGGACAGGTAACAGGAATTAAAGAGAAATACGAGGTACAGGAAAACAGGAGATTACAAAGAGACACCCGATACCAGAGAGAAAGACAGGATACAGGGGGATGACCCAGTGAAGAGAGACACACACACCACACCAAACACATAGTGACAGGAGATGAGAGAGAGAGAGGAGAGAGAGACAGACAGAACAGACAGAAACAGGAGAAAGAGAAAGACAGAAGAGAAGAAAGAGAAAGAGACGAGGGGCGAAAGGTGAGAGGGAAGGGAGAGGGAGAGGGAGAAAGAGAAAAGCTGACTATTACAAAAAAAAATTAAAATAATTAATTTTAAAATTGAGAAAAAATCTAATTTTGGTTGTAAGCTTTACAAGAAATGAAAAAGGCACAAATAAAAAACAACTCAACGTTGGTTTTTAGATTTTTTCGAACCGTTGTCTTCCACCCTTTACGATGTATAACAGAACGTTTCGCCGATTGTGCCCTCCGGCTTTCTTTCAGAGCTTCCTCTGTCGAACTCGGAACTTTCGTTGTGTTACATAATCTATGCGGTGCATAGAATATTGTCAATCCCCTGTAATTTCTAAAGGAATGGCCCTTTTCATATTCACCGGCGGGACTTTCCATGGAATAGTACAGAAGCCCGGAAATACGTGAAGTCACGTGGGACCTGTTGAGTCTCAGTTTTCAGTTGGACGTCAGCAGTGAGATGTCCTACCTTAAACGGAACTCACACTGCATACGCGAGCATGTTAGTCGATATTTAGTTACATGAAATGTTAGTTAATAAATAAAAGTTTAAGAAAAAAACACGGTCTTGTGATTAATGAATGTCTTGGTAACAAGACTGATTAGAAGAGAGAAATGAATTAAGTGCGACCGATCAACCAAGACGAAGGTCCAGACGCTAGAAGAGATGTTAAGAAAATATCAAAGACGTTCAGAAGAAGAAATAGAAGAAATAGAAGTAAGTAATGAAAAGGTATATAACACTTGTCGAAAATCGAGAATTTTATGGTTACGGATTTTTGTGGCCACCCTTTAGCTTCAAGCATGAGCGCTTGTCCAGCGAGATCCTTTGTGTTAAGCCAGAGCGGATCCTTAGCCGAAGAATCCTTTCTTGTTCCTTGGTGCTCCTTAGTCTTGCAGTCCGTCGTCAACGATGGCAATAACGTTCTGTCGAGTATCAGAATAAGTAGTGACTAGCCACGTATTCGAGCTGTTGATGGCTAGGTTAAAACCACTGACTCGCTATCTATAAATTTAAGTGGCTGTGTTGCAGCACACCTTATATACAAAAATAATCCAACAGTAAGTCGGAATAGGCGAATTGACATAAATACTTACATTATCTTACCCCTTGAGCAAACCTTCAAGTTAACAAAATCACTAGATGACAGGTTTTTCTTGAATAGCACAAGGTTTGGTCTCTAGTCGCCGATTAGGGGATCGTTCATATCTCCCAAAACCCAGGTGATTTAGGATCTCTTCTTGGGACAGAATCTAGTTTGTGCATTATAGCACTTTGTGATATGGGTCACAGTTTAGTTTCTGCATATTTTTCAAGCCATTAGTATCTAGGTCTTATCCTCGCGTCTTGCTTGTTTTCTGCTATTCACTTAGTATAGGATTAACCGTTTCGGTCACCACACTTGCTATTTCTATTATTATCAGAGTTTTCCCCACCAGCGTTAGCTGATGTATCTCTCTGGAGGCTGAGTGACAACAATTTCCTCAGGTTTCCAGACTCATTCTGATATTCATAGCAATTGCTGCCCATACAATATTCTAGGCTGACCTCATTCTTCTTTATTTTATAGTTTTTTCCAAGCTTTTTGGGACCGTTTTAAGTGCACAAACTACATTAGCGTATCACTTTGACCTTCACATTTCCTAGCTTTTTCCGTTTCTAGCAAGGCCAGGTATTTGTCCATCTTTTCGTTTCCTCATCTTTCACCCTGTGATTTGCTGGAACTGCAAAATCTCCAGTTTACAAGTGTTTTGTAATCAACACAGCTCTTCGTCTCATTGCTGGAAGGGTAATCCATATTGGGATTTCTAAGTCCAGAGAATTTATAATTATTAATTATTATTTTATTATCTCCTCTCTTTTTNCCGAACGGAGAATTGGACTGCAAGCGGATAGTCGGGTGTTGACCGGAAGTCACGTGGTGACGTGGGGGAAAAAGAAGGGGTTTCCCATCCTCTTTTTTGGCCTGGGCCGTCGTTTAGGCACGGACCTCAAAGAGCCAGTAATCTAGTAGTGTTCTCTCTCTCTCGCTTCTTCTGCCTTTGTCCTCCTCCTGGTAGGAGCCCACTATAGAGCACGAAAATAAAGCTGGCAGAGTTGTGACGACATGTTCTTCCGCTGTATATGATTGTCTTATCGGCACCATTTTCAGACACGGTGACTTGGGGTTTTAGTTACCTAAGAAAGAAAAAAGGACTACGGTAACCATGTATCGTTTTAGTGCCGTGAATATAACAACGAACATCTATTCTTATTGCTTGGTATTGTTTTTAATAAGGTTAACAGGCAGCGTATTTCACCAATATATGCTTAATACACTAAACACTTTTTTTCCTGAATTTACTGCGGAAATGGGTACTCTTATATGCCCGTGCGTCTTATATCCTCAAATACCGGTATATAACAATTTCTTATCTCATCAGTAAAGTATTAACTAAAGTCGACGGCAAGCTGGCCTAATGTCGGTATCAGCCATAAAGCGAGGGAGTCTCATACGTCTTTCACTAGGGCTAGACCAAGGGAGTTATTTTAGCGTCCGATGTGCACGAGCGCCAGACTATTATCGCACTCCGTTCACTTTACCGCACAGACCCCCTGTGCTACTTCACACGTTGGGTTGGCCGAGGCCAGTATCGAACTAGTAGCCTTGTGCATCCCTAGGCGTATACTCTACCGACTGAGCTAAACCGGATCCAGTTTAAAATGAACCGAAAAATCTAAAAGATGGTCGCCCTGGCGGACACTAATGCTTTAATGCACCCGAAGATCCTAATTTCATTATTTCACAATATTCTATTCACGGACCAATGTACGAAGACCCTATAAAGACAAAACCAATAATCCCGCAATTCAAGACAATCACGAATTTAAGTACAACATAAGTGAATAGGAGAGTGCAATTTTCCCAAATCAAGCTAAGATAATAGTGGAATTCCCAATATCAATGATCGAGCTATAACGAATGAGATATATATATATAAATATATTTCTTTAATAACGAGAACCACGAACATACCATCAGATTTCCAACCTGAGAGGTCATCGACACCGAAAGCGCTCGTAGAGACACCTTTGGTGCGACTGCTACACCAGTTCACACGCCTGACACCAAAAGATGGCCAGACACGTTGAACGGATTGCAACAGAAACTTGTACACAGGAGATTGTCACTCGAGCTTCAACCAAACACACACACACCACATACACACATATCATATATATAATATATATATATATATATATATATAAATACCACACCACACACACACACACACACACACACCACACACATATATATAATATATATATATAATATATAATATATATATAATATATTATAGGAAGTAAACCCATGTTTGATTTTCTGTCTGATGAGTATCGATAAGCCGTATTGGATGAACCAGGCGTCACATTAATTAATTCTATCAATAAATATGCTTCATAATATTATATATATTATTTAATATATATATATAGTATATATATGTGTGTGTGTTGTGTGTGTAATTTTGTATGTATATATTCTTATATAACATAATACATTATTATATAATATATATATAAATATATATATATATACATTTTATATACATTGGACAGTCCTTATATTTTCCAGTAAATGCTATTCTGATTTCTCTGACGATTTTTCTGGCATGTCGGTCACTGACCTTCCTGCGGCCTCGGAACATGAACTTAAAAAATAACAGAAAAAAAGAAGAAAAAAAAGCGAAGAGAAAGAAAAAAAGAAAGAAAAAAGAAGAAGATAGAAGAAGAAGAAGAAGAAGAAGAAGAAAGAAGAAGAAGGAAGAAGAAGAAGAAGAAGAAGAAGAGAAGAGATAGAAGAAGGAGAAGAATACTCGACAAAGATTGTCATTTGAAGAGAAACACAATCAAGAAACAACCCAGTGAATCAGTTAGTTGACAATGAAATATTGCGTCCGGCATAACAGGTCAGTCGAAACTCATTACTGTCAACAAGCCTCTGTAGACACTTCACAAGCAGCAAAGCGAATGGCTGGGAAGCGAAACATTTTCAAGGCGGCGTGAGTGTGTCAAGGAGACTGCAAAGTTATAAAGATTAATAAAGACGTGTCTGTATTTCTCATACGTCAATGAAAGATTGACTTCGTAAGCGTCTGCATAGATCAGCATTGCGGCTTCCTAGAACATTATGCTTTTCGTCAACGATTAATTATTCATAATTACTTAGAATTGAACAGAAATAATAATTTTTTATTAAAATGCTCCTCTGTATGTCTCCACTGTGATAATTGATAGTTTCAACTGGCGTTACATTAGCGACCACCGTACCAAGAAATATTGACCAGTCACATTTGTTAGATAATTCTGTGAAAAAGCTGTCTCTTCGAAGTGAGCATGCGCGCACGTTTGTGTGTGGTAAATGAGAAGGGACGTGCGCGTGTTCTGTCATGTGTGTGTGTGGTGTGTGTATGCGTTAACAGTCTCATCTCTGTCACCGCCACAAACTTACACTCCCATACTGTTTGTTGCGTCTTATCATTTTCTTGCCTTTGATTTATATTAGTATTATTTCACTCCTTTTGCAGTTTTCACATCAGCGTAGCTGATGTTATTCACTGGAGTCTGAGTGACAACAAGCTCTCTCAGGTCTCAGGACTTTCTGAGTACTAGCCGATTCCAACAGAGCAGTAGTCTGGGTCGTCTCAATTCTTCTCTGATTTCTAGATCTCCAGTCTTTTTAATATTATTATTATTATTATATTATTATTATTATTGTTGTTTACGCCTTTAGTTTCACATCAGCATCAGCTGATGGTCTTTCACTGGAGTCCTTGAGTGACAGCAAGTCTCCTCAGGCACCAGGACTCTTATGAGTATCTGGCAAGATATGCAGCAGTTGCACTGTTCTGAATGGTATCTTTTATCATTTTACGACATCAACCCTGTTGAGTTATTTTATGCGAAAACGTTTGGCTTTATTCATTCTTTGGTGATGATTAATAATTTTTTTTCAAACTCAAATTTTTTCAACGCAATATTTTTAAAACTATTTTATTAACTATATTAACCCTCAAGGGACACATTATAAAACAAACAGATAAAAAATAGAATAAACGGTACGATCTACCAGGTCAGCGAAGGGGTACTCCACACTCCCCAGAATGACTTTCAACTGAATCTAATCGTGAGGTCGCTACAACCTGCATTATCGATACACTTATATATCCCTTCATCCAACTTAGAAAATCCCTATCTATCAACCATCTATATATATATATATATATATAGATATAGATATATAGATATATAGAAGAATAGATAGATGGATATATATATATATATATATATATATATAATATATATATATATGATAATTAATAACAGATAATATTAGTATATTATTATAATTTATATTATAATAGTATCTATATATATATAGTTATATATATATATAATATATATATATATCAATATATATTAAAAAAGCTTCAATCCGTACGGCTTAATGCAGAAAACAGGTCCTCTGTTAACATAGGGCAATAAAACCTGTCTACACCTACGAGGGTGCCGAGGTCACCTAAATAAATAAAACACTGACCACCACGCATCAAACAAGCCACTCTTGACCCAATTAAAAATCTAGAAGTCACGCGCACAGTTTACGAGATACACACACACACTCACATTCACACACGTATATGTTAACACACACATACTATATATGTATTACACATACATACCAACACAACTCCCACGAACCCTCCTCACATATATAGAGCATCTAAAAAATAACCAACCTCATAGAGGTTCTTCACGGAACAACATATACATGCCTACTATAACACACTCGCCTACCCGCCGATTTTAACAGCCAGTCAAACCCACAAAAACACTTGAACTTTTATAATTCTTCTATAATGCCCCTTTCTAATAATCTATCAACAATTTCTTCTGACGAAAAAGAAATTTTCTCCTGCACGATGACCTAAGGTCGAAACTAGTGAGAATAAACAACACAAGAAAAATTCCTGATTGTCTTAATACTTTTTTTCACACTATATATATATATATATATATATATATATATATATAATATATAATATCACATATTGGTCCGTCCCTTATCTTACGTTGATTAATTTAGATACAATTTCTTTTATATATTAAGTTGCAAAATACATACGATTTTGAGAGGACAGCGTAAAAATATCATGATTCTTGCAGAGGACGGCGGATTGTAATAAGCTATTTTTCGTCAGAGGTGACAATTCTGGGAAAAATAAAATCATTTTAATCCAGAAGAAATAGAAAGAACCATTTCGAAAATGGAATTGCATTATTTCAGCATATATCGCTTCAGCATTGATCAATAATCATGTGTTTTGCGGTGTGAGTGTCTCCATGAATGATATGCATGTTATGTATAAATGTATGTTTTAATTGCATATACTATATTATATATGGAGACTGCCTATAATAGTGTGTGTGTATATAATATATTATATATATATTATATATATATAAAAATTATGCGTAAGTTCTTGTATAGTGATTATTATTCCATATGCTTCGGAATATTAGTCTCGGATTAGGCGGTTTCTTATAAGTGATGGTCATTAATGTGTACATCTACGGCGTATTACTCTTTGGGATCAAAGTGTTGTATCTACCTTAAATATCACGATTATGTTTACAAACGTATATGATGAAAAAATCTTTTTCGAACTTATACATGTTTATAGAACTGAAAAAGAAATGTAAAAAAAAAAAATAGCATCTTAATATTTTCTGGTGATATGTGTGCAATTATTGCGTGTTACCAAATTACTTACGTTTTAATCATATATAGACATTCGCTACAAGATTCCATATGAACGGGCCTGGATCGGGCATTCATTGTAGGTAAGGACATATACACATTAATTTTCATCGAAGCAGAGTTTTATGGATAGTAAAAGACACAAATAAATAGAAAAAAACGTAACAAGTTGCATATATATATAATTTATATATATATATATATATTATATATATATATATATATAGAGTGTGATCAAAAAAATATATTTCTTGAAAGTCAGGCCATGTTTTCTGGGGATCACCTTATAATAATATATATATAATATATAATATATATATAGTGTGAACATAAATATTATAAGACAATCAGGAAAGATTCTTTGTTTGTGTTTATCTTCAGAGGTCTAGTTGTCGACCTCGGTCATCTTCAGTAGAAAATTATTATTTGCAAGAAATGTGTGATACATAATTAGAAAGGGCATCCTATATAGACAAGAGTTATAAATGTTCAAGTGTTATAAGTGGTTTAACATCTGCTTAAAATCGGGTAGGCAGAGTGTGTTTGATAGAGTAGCATGTTCTTCTTGTGAAGAACCTCTCTCTCCTCTTCTCTCTATATATATATATATATGCACACATATATATATACATAGTATATTAATACATAATATATATACATATATATATGACATACATAAATAATATACATTTATATATATATATATTTACACACACATATATATATACATGATATATATACACATATATATATACATAATATATATACACGTATATATAGACATATATATATATACACACACATATATTATACATTATATAATATACACACACACACACAGATATATATAATAATAGTATATATATGTGTTGGTGCTGTTGCTGATGGTGTGTGTGAACGAAAAAAAACAGGGCTGACTTTTTTAAAATCTGTTTTTGGGACCACCCTATATATATATATATATAATATATACACACACACACACACATATATATATATATAATAATATATATATATATACAACGACACACACAGCAACACACATATATATATATTATATGATAGTATATATATATATACTATATATATATTGTGGAACTAAAAAAACGGCCAACTTTTAAAAAGTCTGTTTTCTGCGGATCACCCTATATATATATATTATATATATATATATATATATATATATATATATAACTATATGCTAGTGTTGTTTGTAGCATCGGTTTGTTGTGTATGCGTAACGTATGTATGTGTGCGTCTATGTGACGTAATAGGCATGTTGATAGCTAATACTCGTAGTTCTCTCTTTTTCACAAATAGCAAACTCTTAAATCCACAAACACTGGAACTATATGCTAAATGCTATAAACAAGTTTCCCGCCTATACCAATGTGTTTTTTCTTTTCAATCTGTATTACAATATTACTGTTTTGAAGAGGGAATAATCCAGCTTATATTCCTTGCATACCTGGACATTAAGAACAGGCCGATCTCCATGTAAACGTCGTTATTGGGAACGAGGGTGTAGTATTTCAAGCTATGAATGCCATGAATAAAACCCGGTGCCTGCTAACCTTTGCCCCTAGCATGATTCATCTTGCAAGATCGTAAAACCGTTCAGTATAAACAAAAAATAGAAATAAAGGGGACAGGCTACACAGTGTCGTGACACGCGTGACGGCCATTTTCTGATAGAGCAATATTTCGTAAGTGGATTTTCACATCTGTAAATGTGTATATTTATTGATATATCTCTGTCCACTTGATGAGCTGCGGATTTTTTTTTTTCTGGGAGTTTATGTCCGAACACCAACAGGCAATGTGACAGGGGACGACGAAGCAGGGATGATATGTACATATATAATTTATTTCCATAAGAGACCCGTCATAAAACGTGGGTGGAAACAACCTTTACTTTACGTCACGATAGCGAATCCAAAAAGGTGTCAGTCTGTGTACAGACGTATGCACGCGGACGCATGCGCACAGGAACACATTGGTATAGGCGGGAAACTTGTTTAATAGATTTACATATAGTTTCCAGTGTTTGTGGATTTAAGAGTTGCATATTTGTGAAAAGAGAGACTTACGAGTATTAGCTATCAACATGCCTATTACGTCACATAGACGCACACATACATACGTTACGCATACACAACAAACGATGTACACACACACATACATATATATATATATATATATATATATATAATATATATATATATATATATATAGGGTGATCCCCAAGAACAGACATTTTTAAAGTTGGCCCTGTTTTTTTAGTTCACAATATATATATATATATATATATATATATATATATATATATATATATATGTGTGTGGTTGTGTGTGTGTATATATATATATATATATATATATATATATATGTGTGTGTGTGTGTGTATATAATATATATATATATATATATATAGGGTGGTCCCAAAAAACAGATTTTTAAAAAAGTCAGCCCTGTTTTTTTCGTTCACCACACCCACACACACACACACACACCACATAATATATATATTATATATATCGTGTGTGTGTGTTATATAATATATATATGTATATATAATGTGGTATATATATATATATAATATACGTGTATATTATGTATATTATATATATATATATATGTATATATATATGTTGTGTATATATATATATATAGGTATTAATATGATATACATATATATATGTAATATATATATGTATATTACATTATATGTATATATATATGTGTGCATATATATATATATATAGAGAGAGAGAGAGAGAGGTTCTTCACAAACGAATGAACATGCTACTATCAAACACACTCGCCCTACCCGGATTTTAACAGCATGTATAAACCCACTATAACACTTGAACATTTATAACTCTTCTATAATGC
>CM042152.1:6404344-6421844 GCA_023376005.1 Doryteuthis pealeii
TGGTGCCGATAAGAAAATCATAACACGAGAAACATGTCGTCACAACTGCCAGCCTTTATTATCGTGCTCGTATAGTGGGCTCCTACCAGAGAGGAGGAAAGGCAGAGAGAAAGAGAGAGAGAGAGAACACTACTAGATTACTGGGCTCTTTGAGGTCCGTGCCCTACGACCGCCCCAGGCAAAAAGAGGACGAACCCCTTCTTTTTTCCCCCACGTCACCACGTGACTTCCGGTCAACACCCGACTTCCGCTTGCAGTCAATTCTCCGTTCGGGGTTACGCTACGGTCAAACCATCGCTCTCCTCTTTTGGGTCATCACTATTTTTTTAAGCCTTTGTTACTTCTTCTAGCTCACAAAAGTCAGGAATATACCCATCCTGCAACATAAGGATGCATGGAGTTTAGGGTAGGTAAAAGTACTGAGCGTAAGCTGGGTTAGTGAGCATCAGAGAGAAGATTAGCCTAGGCCTACAGGAGGTCTCAAACTTTACATACGATGTATAAGACGCAGGACAATTTTTTAAGCCAAAATCTTGGAAAAAAAGTGCGTCCTATATGCCGTCAAATACGGTACTCTCTTTTCAACACCGAGTTTGTAAATGGAGAGAGTCATCTTGGGTGTATAATAGAGAGAGACAGAGACAGAGATAGACAGACAGACAGACAGACAGACAGACGGAGACAGATAGTTAGTTTAGATTAGAGATGATAGTTCTTACTTGTTACACTTACTGCTTCTACTTCGACTGCAATCTTATTAGTGCACCCATACAGTAGTACTGATATGGGTACAGCTTATAAGAAGATACACTTCATCTTATTAGAGAAATCAGATCGATAGTCTCGCTATAACCGTTAAGACATTCCTGTGCGTATATAGCGCTAGACCAAAGAGATTATTTTCGCGTCCGAGGTGGAGCGCCACAACTACCATCAGCCCCTTCACTTTACCACATAGATCCCTGTGCTACTCACACGTTGGGTTGGTGAGGACCAGTATCGAACTAGTAACCTTGTGATTCCTTGGCGGGTACTCTACCGACTGAGCTAAACCGGATCCAGTTTATGAACGAAAACTAAATGATTCCAGCCTTTCCTGTGCGTATATTGACATCGCTTTTCATAGATGAGATATTACTACCAAAGCATTTAAACTGGTCTACTGATTGTTTTGTTATTTAGACCGGTTAAACATGGAAGAGCGTGGTCTGATGGTAACTGTCGTAGGAAATGGATACGGTTGTTTGCATTTCACATAGTGCTAATACCCTTGGGAAAGGTACGAATCAAAATATTTCATCGCCAGTTCTTACTTGTTACACTTCTGGTTACTGACTCGCTGCTTACTGCTTCTACTTCGGCTGGCGTCTTATTTGGGCTGACTTCAGTGCTGGGTTGATTTTCTTTCTTGTTTTCTGCTTACAAAGCTGGACATTGCTTGCTTAATAATTTAATTAACAACAAGACTTGTTGTTTCTTGATCAAGTTTTATTTCCCCAGCCCATTTAATTCCACCGCGTGAAGACTGACACACCAGATTCGACAATATCGTCTACACTCCGTCGAAATCGGGTCGCATCTGCTAATTAAAAACCTATTCTACCGGAAGAAGAAATTAGGATCCACTAAACGTCACTGATAATCCCAAACGGGTATGGAAAAGTCCCACCACTTTTAAATCTAACAAACTTTATTTAAAATTATAACTGCAGGTACGCTCACAATTTATGACTGCTCATAAATTGTAACAAAATTTGATTCAGTTATACACCTTAGCATTGTTATTTTAAGGGAATTGTGATTACTGTAGGGGTAACCAAATCGGGTCACGTGATCAATTTAGACCATATCGAATAAACGAAAGTAAATATTTTTTAACTTTGTTTTTTAAAAATCTCGCAAAAAAACAGAGTTGTTACAAAGAAAAACAGTTAATTCAAAGATCAAATTATCCGATTGGAAAAAATACTCACCGTTGCTAATAAAAATAAATAAAATAGTCCGTTTTACATTCAAAAGGGTGATTTTTATGTAGAAACGGGGACTATGACTTATAGGTACCTCCAATTTTACCCTGTGAAATTCATCCCCCCTATATTTGACACTATGAAACTTGCAGAAAACTTAATATTTTCTTGAAAAAAATTTTTCCATTCGAAAGAAAAAACATTAAACAAACTCCTGATGATTGTTAAAAAATTTTTTCAGCTTAAGAAAATAATGAAAATTATGATTGAAAAACAATGTTTTCATTTTTGCACTGTTAAATAACCCAATATTTTTAAAACTGTCAACCCTTTTTAATAACATTTCCAAGTCCGTATATGGTGGTAATCTGGGTTAAGCGTTGTGCATTATTTGCTAAACAAGTAGGTGAGCATTTCAAACATAGAACGTTTGTATTCGTGACTCGAACTCACAAACCTTCAATTCAATATGATCTCATCACGCTCCACTAAATCCATCGTTCCCATTTTAAAATAATTCAAGCATTAAACATGAGTTTGTATTTATAGTTTACTGGTTCTTTTTTATGAGTAAATTGTATTAAAAGTTGTAGATTAATTACATTTTGTAATTTAATATTCAATCAATTTATTTGGAATTTTATGAAATTTACAACAAAATTTTATAAATTGCCAAAAAAGTTACATAGGAGCAAAATTAATTATATTTTTTATTCTATTTTAAGAATCAACTCATTCACAATTAATTAAGTGTTGTAAACCGACAACTCACAATATATTTAGAACCGCAAAAGTATTTCTTTTAATTTCATAATGGCAAAAATATATTCCGTCCAAATGAATTCTAGTATTATCTGCGTTTTTCGGACTATTGTCCTCATCTTCATTGTTATTTGTACAATGTTTCGGCCGATATACCCTCCGGCCTTCTTCAGGTATTTCTTCTCGGACTCGGGAACCTTCTCGGACTTTGAAACCTTCTTTTCGAACTCGGGAACTTTCTTGTCGTATTCGGGAGCCATCACGGAACTTTGAACCTAACCCTTTATTCATTCCACGGGGGTATCCTGTTCTCATTCCGCTAACCATTGCTGGGGTAGGAGTTGTGTTATTTAATTATTTTTTCTAACTGCTTTCGCTCAGGATTGAACTCGGGTTACAGAGATAATTTTTACTTAGAACTGTCTTAGGTTCAAAGCACGTCCATTTCTGATTTTCGTCTTTGAAATCGATAAGACAAAAAAACATATTTTTGTTTTTATTTTTATACGCATTGTAATTGCCTTCAAATTATTAATTTATTCATTTTGTTTAAAATGACAACCTTCTCTGTTTTGAATATTTAAATTACTAAATTTTCAAACCGGTTCCTAGGCTAAATGTTGCAAAAACGAGAATATTTGGGTGCATTTTACTAGACGTGTTTGATGCTATTTCCTCAAACAATCGTGAAAGTTAAGATGGTCTATCATACCAATACAAAACTTTTGCCGTTTGAGAGAATTTTAAGTTTTTAAAAAATTGAAAAAATCAACCTACCCTGATATACACACTCCCTGTCCGACTGATACAGACAATTATCCACTCAACGGACTTTATATACTATATAATGATTCTCTCAATTTATTTCTAAATTTTAACTTTTCGGTAATTTATGAGGAAGTGCGTCCCGGTCTCCTGCCTCAAGAGTTGCTGCCCGGTGACTATTAAAATAACGACCCAGCTCAGTCTATTCAAAACTATCCATCTATCTATCTATCTCAATTTGTTCATATTTATCTATATTACTTTAAATACTAAGATTTTTTTAAATTCATGTTTGTTTAATGTCTTGTTTTTAGTTTAAATAAACAAGAATTACGACAAAAAAAGAAACCCACCCCAATATATTTACTTGTCGAAAATATCTATCTATCTATTTATCTCCATTTGTTCATATCTATCTATATTATTTTGTTTGTTTATCTATCTATCTATCTATCTATCTCAGTCTATTCAAAACTATATGTCCATCTTCATATCTAAACAAGAATGACGACAAATTACGATAAATAAACAAGAATTACGACGAGCTGGGGTTGTTATTTTGATAGTCACCGGGTAGCGGTTTTTGAAGCGGGAGACCGGGACGCACTTCCTCATAAATTACCAACTTTTCTTAAATAAACCCATCAGTCGACGAGTATTCTCATTACGCAACGAATAGATATAAGAATAAGATATAAGAAAGTTTGTCAAAGTTGAGGAACAAATTTGATTACGTTTGTTTTAAACTTGACATCGACATTTTTTTTATTTTAAATTTTAAACTAATTAGTCATAGAACATAGAACTCTTGGGTTGTTTTTTTTTTTTTTTTTGGGGGGGGGGCTTTTGGCATTTTTAAAACGAAAGGGTAATTTCAAATGGACTTCTTGAAATGGCACTTTTTATTGCAAATCTCATTAGTGAAATTAATTCCTAAATTTCAAGCGCTCGTGCGAGTGCAGACACACGCACTTGCCCACACACACACTTGCCCACACACATAGACATATTTATATGTTTGTGTATATGTATGTATATATATGTAAGTATATATATGCGTATATATATGTATATACGTATATATGTATATATATATATATATCAGTATATATTTGTATATATGTATATATATATATATATGTATATGGTTATATGTATATGGATATATGTATGTATATATATGTGTGTATGTATGTATGTATGTATATATATATATATATATATATATATATATATATGTATATATACGTGTGTGTGTATATATATATAAATATATATGTGTGTATATATGTATATGGATATATGTATATATATGTGTGTATATATGTATATATATGTGTGTATATGTCTATATATATGTCTATATATATGTCTATATGTGTATATGTGTGCGTGTATGTATTTATATATATATATATATATATGTGTGTGTGTATGTGTGTGTGTATGTGTGTGTGTGAGCATGTATAGTTCCTATACATTTCCACAAAATTTGCAACAGATACAAGATTGAGAAAGTTTCCGGCTACAAAATACTATTTTCACTTACAGACTATAAAATTTATTCGAATCTCATATGGAAAGTGTTGTATCACGTGTGTTTGTATGCGAGAGAGAGAGAGAGAGAGAGAGAGAGAGAGAGAGAGAGTGTGTGTGTGTGTGTGTGTTGTGAGACAGGGAGAGAGAGAGAGAGAGAAAGAGAGAGAGAAAGCGTGCATTAGTTTATACACTTTAAAAGGTATTTGTGTCTATGTAGATATTATTTTTTATTTTTTTATGTACATACACAGCATGCATAAATATATTCCTGTTTTCATTTATGTAATATATATATATATATATATATATAATATTATATATAATATATTTTCCGTGGGGTGCGTATGTGTGTATGTGTACGTAGAATATGATTGATTAACAGGTATGTAATCTATATTATAGTCTCTGCTTATATGTATCATGACGCATACACATAAAGATAATGTTCTATATTTTTGTTTGGTTGCATTTTTAAAGGTATGTCAACCTTTCTTGGGTTATTTAATACCATAATATGTAACATAATTAAGTTTGGAGCCAGGAATGTAACCTGACGTGGAAAAAATGGAACAGTTTTTAGGAAGAATTATATATAGAATGGAAAAGTTTAAGAATGAATCATCATAAGGCCATATGGCATTTTTCTATTCGGCGAGAAGTGAGACGTGGCTCAGATCGAGAGAGAATGTGTGAGAGTGTGGAGTGAGTCTTGTACCATGCGTTAACAGAGCGAGACATGGGCTCTTGCTCTCGGAAATTTTGGCTTGGGGAAAATAAATATCTCACGAGAAAAAGAAGTGACCTTGTGTTATTACTAAAAACTATAAGTGGCACAAGGCAAAATGTCCTCTAGCACCCAGAGTTGTTTTCCAGACTCCAAACACCTAGGAATTGTTAACCAGCTCAGCATCGGCCCAGCAAATGGATTTAAGCCTCTCCACGTAGCACATACGATGAGATAACTATTATTTCTTCTATAAACACATCCTCCTTCCATTCGGAAATGACAAACGTGACAAGTAAACGTGACAAGTAATTGTAATATTCAAACCGTCAGTGGGGGATCACGAGGTTCATATATTTCCAAAGCGTGTTAGTGCGAAAGTAAACGTGATAGAGCGACTGGAGTTCGAACACGCGCGCTACGATGTCGTAGTACAGCATGTCTTCCTCTACACCCTCCCTTATATTCGTGTACTCCTTGGTTCTGTTTGTAAAGAACTAGACGAATTTGATAGTGTTTTTTTTCTGTTTGTTAACGTTGCATATGTAGTTTTCTATAAAATTGTCATTTCCACAATTTTCCAGACTCCAAACACTAAGGAATTGTATACTATCGACACAGCACACGGATTCAAGCCTCTCCACGTAGCACAGAATATGAGATAAGTATACAACTATTATTTCTTCTATAAAAACATCCTCATTTCATTCGGAAATAGGAGCATAACGTGAAAAGTAATTGTAATATTCAAACCATCACTGAGGGATCACGAGATTCATATATTTACCAAGCGTGTTAATGCGAAAGTCAACGTAATAGTATTGCATACCCTTCTTCTTTACTTACTTCTTTCTCACTCTATTCTTCTGGCCGTCTTTAGAATCTTATAACATCTTGTCTTGGTCTGGAATCTTCTAAGGTCTGGGCTTTCTTGGGGACTTCGGGTCTGGTCTTCTTTTGGGGATTTCTCTTTATCAGAAGCCCTGTGTCATTGTTAGCTTTTAGAGGTAATAACACAAGACTCCGATTTGCTTTGATCTTACTTTATTTTTAAATCCCCAACCAGACATCTGCGCAGATTAAGACGGGAGCGCGTGTAAGGCTTACTCTTCCGTCGAGCTCGGCTGCTAGTTTCTAACTGCTGAAACTTACTTACTATCTAAACCGGTTCTCACGGCTATCCCCGGAAGATAGGGTTAGACTGAGGTCAAACTTGTCACTCAATCTTCAAGGCCATCAGCTGCACTTAAAACGCCATCTTGATTTCTACACTATTTAACATAAATATTTAGGTCTCTAATAATTATGTAACAATAGAGCGACTGGAGTTCGAACTCGCGCGCTACGATGTCGTAGTACAGCATGTTTACCTCTACAATCTCCCTTATATTAGTGTACGCCTTGGTTCTGTTTGTAAAGAAACTAGACAAGTTTGATAGTGTTTTTTTTTTGTTTTTGTTTTTGTTAACGTTGCATATGTAGTTTTCTATAAAATTGTCATTTCCACAATAAGATTAACTCATTTCTTTTCTCCTTCATGTTTTGACTAAAAATTCGTCTTCTTTTATTTCATTTATCTATTCATCTTTTCGCATCCATTTTTTCTTCCCGTGGTTTATTAAATTAAGTCTATTTTCCACGCAGCCTTCTTGGACAACATCAAGCGGGACATATTCTCATTGAAGAACAATTAGAACCGATTTCTCACACTGTTGTGTGAACAGCAAAGCCTACCGTGTTAATTTGGTTATTTGAAATTGTTGCTTTTTTTTCTTTTTGTGCATTTATACATTTCCGGTTTTTTCCGTATTTTTTCCGTATTTTTCATGCGACTTTATTTGTCTTTTAAGATTTAATGCGGTTTTCTTTTCTTCATTTTTATAACAATAGAAAATTCCTTTTAACGTTGATCAATTCTATTCTATCATGTCATTCGTTTCTTTTTTTATTTCGCTTTTTTTTTTTTTTTTCTTTCTTTTTTTTCTTCTCTTTCTTTTTCATTTCTTCTTTTTCTTTCTTTTCTTTCTTCTTTCTTTTTCTTCTTTCTTTCTTTCTTTCTTTCTTTCTTTCTTTCTCTTTCTTTCTTTTTCTTCTTTCTTCTCTTTCTTTTTCTTTCTTTCTTTCTTTCTTTCTTTCTTTCTTTTCTTTTCTTTTTTTTCTTTCTTCTTTCTTCATTCTTTTCTCTTCTACTTCTTTTTTCTCTTTCTTCTCTTTTTCTTTTTTTTCTTTCTTTCTTTCTTTCTTTCTTTTTTCTTTTTTTAGATTATGTATTTTGTTTGTTTGTTTGTTTTGTTTGTTTGTTTGTTTTCCCCTTTTCATTCTTCTTTCTTTCTTTCTATTTTTTTCTTTCTGTCTTTTTTTTCTTTTTCTTTCTTTTCTTTTCTTTCTTTCTTTTTTTCTTTTTTCTTTTTTTCTTTTTTCTTTCTTTTCTTTTCTTTTCTTTCTTTCTTTTCTTTCTCTCTTTTCTTGCTTTTTCTTTCTATCTTTTTCTTTCTTTCTATTTCTTTCTGTCTTTCTTTCTTATTTCTTTTCTTTCTTTCTTTACATTCTTTCTTCTTTCTTTTCTTTCTTTTTTTTTTCTTTTAATCTTTCTTCTTTCTTTCTTTCTTTCTTTCTCTCTTTATCTATTTATTTAATTCGCTTTATCATTTCTTATCTTTCTTCTATATTATTTTCTTCCCTTTTCTTTCTACCGTTCTGTTTAACTTCTTTCAATCAATTTTCTATTTTTCTTCTGTTATGAAATCCCCTTATTTTTTATTAACTTCTACCTTTTGTTATTACCTTTTCTGTCTTTCATTTTTATTGTCTTTTGTCTGGCATTTTCCTCTTCATTTTTTTTACCTTCTCTTTTATTTCTTTTCATTCTTTCTTTTTTCTTTCTTCTCCTTTTTTTATCATTCATTTTATTCTTAATCTTGACATGGTCTTTATTATTTATCTTTCTTTTTTTACCTCGTTTTTTTTTTCTGTCTTTCCTTTTGCCTCTTTCTCTATCCATCCTTCTTTTTATCTCTAATTTTTATTCTCCTTTTTATAATATATATATATATATATATATATATATATATATAATATATATAAATATTATATATATATATATGTATATGTGTGTGTGTGTGTGTGTGAGACAGCAAGGTTCGTGTTTGGTAATTCTTATCATTATAGAAAATGAAATCCAAGTTCAAATTTTGAAGTAAGTTTTTGGACTTTCACTCCGTTCTAATGCTCTTAGGAGAAACTGGAAGCCACATATTCTTCTACATTTCAATTTATATACGAAGTTGACCAAATTAATCTCTAAAAACATTGGTATTTCAACGCGTATTGGAGGGAGAAACCCTGAATTTAAAACTAGCTGAGAACGGCAGTTATATCAGAAAACAAGACAGCATATATCCGACTTCATCTCACCGCGACATATCACTGGTTAGGAAAAAGTCAATTTACAATATAAGGTGTGCTACAATTGCCCACCTAAATGTATACACTGGGTGAGGTCACGTGGTTTTATCCGTCAGCCAATCAACAGCCATAATGCGTGGCTGATTCACTACTTAAACACTGATACTTTCATAGTCCACTTGAAAACCATTGACGAAGGAACTTACAATACTAAGGATTCTTTACGAGAGGATTACCAATGATTTGCACTGGGCAAGCGCTCTTGATCAAAGATTGAATAAGATTGTAACCGTAATTCTAAATTCACAGAACTTCGACTTTTCACTGACCTTATGGCTGTTCGGTTCGTGGAAGCGGGAGGTGACTTTGGAATCTGGAGAGATTGAGCTTAGATCTTTAAGAAATTAGACGTGTCTCAAATATAGCTATTTCTTCGTTAAAAAAATATAGGGCCTAATAAAAGACGTATGAAAATATCCAAATATTTGTGTTCGTTATTAAAAGCAACAACGAACACAGAGTTGAAGAAGTCCCAAGGGAGCAGACCAGAAAACAGGAGAATCAGCCTAGACCCAGGAAGGGAATAGAAGAGCCGATCCAGCATAGTAGCAGATAAGTACAATATGCTAACATGATGAAAAGAACTAAGGGGCTATATAACAATCCAAGCAATCTGAAAATATAAGAGAAAATAATTACATTCACTCTCCGTATCCAACGTCTACAGCCAATCAGGTTTGTGGTGCATATTATCAACTTTTACGATTCATGTAGCCATTTTACGGCAGTAGTTGAAAGCAGTCTCACAGTGGAGATGCCTTGTGGTATAATGTTTGATCCTTTTTTGAAGTAGAAAGATGTAATATCAGTTTTAATCCTTGTCCGCTGATCCGTCCTGAGTTGTAGCAGAGTTTATCCTGTCTTGAAGTAGAGAGTTGTATAATCATCAGAGTTTATCTTGGCTTGATGTAGAGAATTGTATAATCATCAAAGATTATCCTGTGTTGAAGTAGAGTGTTGTATAATCCTCGTCTGCTGGTCTGTGCTTCTCTAGCGAGTAATTTAGGACAATTTATCAACGTCTTTAATTAGTAAATTAAATACATGTTTGGGCCTTTTTGATTGGCCGATTTAGCCACCGCTAATTTGGAACAATTTATAAATACAAGTCAAGATCTTTAGCAGAACCTTATAAAGGCAACCGTCTCAAAGCGATTTTCGTTCAGTTCTGTCGGATGTAAAAGATGGCTCAATAATTTTTACGTAATGAATAAGATAAAATCACAAAAAGAGTAGATTTACTTTTCGCACATAGGTTTCTTGGTTTCATAATTAATTAATTAATATTATCAGCGTTATTCGGACTATTGTCCCAATCTTCATTGGTATTTGTACAACGTTTCGGCCGATATACCCTCCAGCCTTCTTTAGGTATTACTTGTCGGGCCATGAGTCCAATTGGACACATGACATAGTGGATAAGGTAGTTAGGTTAAGACAGTTATAAGTGACAGTTATCTCTGGAACCCGAGTTCAATCCTGCTCCTACCCCAGCCATGGTTAGCGGAATGAGAACAGGATACCCCGGTGGAATAAATAAATCGTTAGTTTCAATGTTCCGTGATGGCTCCGGATTACGACAAGAATGTTCCCGAGTTCGAAAAGAAGGTTCCCGAGTCCGAGAAGGTTCGCGAGTCCGAGAAGGTTCCCGAGTCCGACAAGAAATACCTGAAGAAGGCCGGAGGGCATATAGGCCGAAACGTTGTACAAATAACAATGAAGATGGGGACAATAGTCCGAATAACGCAGATAATACTAATCTTCAAGCCTCATCTCAAACATTCAGAGAAATTAATTCATTAAGTTTTAAATGAGTAAAATACGTAAAAAAATACTTAGCTCCGAAATAAAAAAATTAGCCAATGAGATTAGTGATTTTATCTACCATTTTATAATATCCACAAAATAAGCCAACAAGAAAAATACTACAAAACCGTTGCTAAAAAAATTAGTTGTGATAAATGTTTGTTGATTGGTTGGTTGGTTTATTGATTTTAACGGTATATCAACCCGTCCGGGGTTATATCATGCCTAACGGTTAGGATGTAATACATATTATGTATTCATATATATACTTTTTAGTAATTGGTTTTAACAATGTGTTAGCATTATTGGGGATTATATTGTATGGCATTGATTTGTTTCATGTCTATATTCTATGGTATAATTTTTATTTCCCTCAAAAAGGAGAAAATATCCTCTGTTAACATTTTCAAACAGATTTTTCATATTGTTTGCTTTAAAATAACGGTTTCTGATGTGAGCAAAAAATCTGCATTCCATCAATAAGTGTTTAACTGTCAGGGGTGTTTGACATGTTTCCCATTGTGGTTGTTGTTCTTGTTTGAGTATATTAGAGTGTGTTAGTTTTGGATGACCAATGCACAATCGGGACACAATGAATTGTTCCTCTCTAGAATTCCTTAGTTTGTCTGCAGCTTCCCAAAGTGGGTTTGACGAAGAAGAGTTTATTGTGGATATAGTTATTCCAGTGTTGTTGCCATTTTGTATGAAGGAATTTATTAATTTTAGGTTTCAAGTCAGTATATGGTATCTGGTAGTTGTCAGGGATTAAATCTAGAGCCGATTTAGCTGCAGAGTCAGCTCTTTCATTCACCCTCACTCCTATATGACTTGGTATCCAGCATATAATAATCTCCTAAGAGTTAGACATTGAGTCTAATATATTCAGGAGCTTAATGATGAGAGAGTCTTCCATTTTTTTCTAAAAGTCCGTGTGGCATTTAGTTCAGCCCTGGAGTTCCCATTTGTGGAAGATCTTGATATGTGTTTACCCAAACACTCGGACACGGTCAATATGTGAGATCAGGTCAATTTTTGGACTAGGGAGACCACGCATGCGCTTTAAAGATGTCTGCAAGAGGAACATGAAGACGTGCCACATCGACACCAACTCATGGGAGGCTTGTGAAAAAGACCGTGCGCCCTGGCACCTCCTCGTCAAACAAGAAACGAGAAGGAGTGAAAAAGAGAGGAACGTAGCTTCCACAGAAAAGAGAGCCAAGAGAAAGGAGAGACAACAGCAACTTCAGCAAGCACCACTGTTTGTTTGCAGTCACTGCACCAGAGATTGCCATTCAAAAATTGTTCTGTTCAGCCACTGACGCAGTTGCAGATAAAAGGAACACAAAAATGGACACTACGCCATCGTCTTTAGTAGACGAACGGATGCCAACAACACAACAAAAAATCTGGTTTGAATTCAATGTGTTCCTTCGTCTAGATTAGTTGCCTAATTCTGGCCTACTAATTACCCATATCTGAGGGGAGAAGAGATGCATTCATGTCTTTCTCAAGTTTGTTAGTGTGAACTATAGCGTAAACAGCCTCATCCTTGATTCAGAATCGTGTTGCCGATTCCCTTTTTACAATGATAACCGTTACATCGTGTGCGCCATAAAATATTCTGGTAGCATTTTGTATTATTTCCTTTGTCTTTTTCTTTTCCTTTTTTATGTCGTTTCTTACCCCCACTTCCTAAAGTTTATTCTTTCGTTTTCTTTTTGTCTTAAGTTCTACTAATCTTTATCCTATGTCTTCACTTCTTCTTCTTCTTCTTCTTTTTACAAAAAGTTTCTTCTTCCTCTTCATATTTACTAAAGTTTCTTCTTCTTCTTCCTTCTTCTTCTTCTTTTCTTCTTCTTCTTCTTTACAATATATTCTTTTTCTTCTTCTTCTCATCATCTTCTTCTTTATAATATTTCTTCTTCTTCTTTTACAATATTTCTTCTTCTTCTTCTTCTTCTTCTTCTCTTCTTCTTCTTCTCTTCTTATTTACTAAATTTTCTTCTTCTTCTTCATATTACTAAATCTTCTTCTTCTTCTTCTCTTCTTCTTCTTCATATTACTAAGGTTTCTCTTCTTCTTCTTCTTCTTCTCTCTTCTTCTTCTTCTTCTTCTTATTTACTAAAGTTTCTTCTTCTTCTTATATTACTAAAGTCTTCTCTTCTTCTTCTTCTTCTTCTTTTCTTCTTCTTCTTCTTCTTCATATTACTAAGGTTCTTCTTCTTCTTCTTCTTCTTCCTTCTCTTCTATTACTAAGTTTTCTTCTTCTTCTTCTTCTTCTTCTTCTTACTCTTCTTCTCTCTCTTCTTCTCTTATTTACTAAAGTTTTCTTCTTCTTCTTCATTTACTAAAGTCTTCTTCTTCTTCTTCTTCTTCTCTTCTTCTTCTTCTCTTCTTCTCTTCTTCTTCATATTTACTAAGTTTTCTTCTTCTTCTTCTTCTTCTTCTTTCTTCTTCTTCTGATTTACTAAAGTTTTCTTCTTCCTCATATTTACTAAATCTTCTTCTCTTCCTCTTCTGCTTCATATTTACTAAAGTCTTCTTCTTTCTTCTTCTTCTTCTTCTTACTAAGGTTTTCTTCTTCTTCTTCTTCTTTCTTCTTCTTCTTATTTACTAAAGTTTTCTTCCTCTTCTTCATATTTACTAAAGTCTTCTTCTTCTTCTTCTTCTTCTTCTTCTTCTTCTTCTTCTTCTTCTCTTATTTACTAAATTTTCTCTTCTTCTTCTTCTTCTTCTTCTTCTTCTTCTTATTTACTAAAGTCTTCTTCTTCTTCTTCTTCTTCTTCTTCTTTTCTTCTTCTTCTTCTTCATATTTACTAAAGTTTCTTCTTCTTCTTCTTCTTCTTCTCTTCTTCTGCTCTGCTTCTTTCTTTACTAAAGTTTTCTTCTTCTTGTTCTTTCTGTTCTCTTCTTTTATTTTTGATTCCCTCAGCATATTTTCCCATCATTTCTATTTTAATCCCTTGATTTTATATTATTCTTTTCTTGCAATTTTTGTTTCGTCTACTAAACTTCATCTTTTTCTGTCATTATTTTAAAAAATGCCTCTTGTATAATTGTCGATCTCTTTCAACATTTTCTTTTATTTCATCATCACCAAACAATTTATTTCATTGCCATCTCCCGCCTTCGGCCTCCATACATTTATTCATCTCAGCGTCGTTAATCCCTTTCTAAAGAATTACTTCATTCAGTGAACCGATAAATCAAATTGAAATCTTTATCAATTTAAATCTGATTGGAGAACTGCATCGCCTGTAAGGAAATGACCAAAGATGCCTTGAAAGAAAAGCTAATTCAAGAAAAAGGTCTAGTAAAATAGCACAGTGCAATAGAGTCGCAATGTTAAACACATTCCAGTTTTATAACGTCATTTTTAGACAAGGCCGGAGCGGTTATTGTGCAGGAAAATGACAGTCTTCACATTCTTCGAAATAGACATTACGGTTTCTCACGAAAAAAAAAAACAACAAAAAACGAAGCTATTAAAGATGTACAGACTACACACAGATCAATCTATAACTTCTCTCAAATACCAACGCTCACCTCACTAAAAAAAAAATTCGTAGCTATAATGATACAACTACGCAGTGATCTATCACTTCTCTAAAAACAACAGCTCATCTCACTAAAAAAAAAAAAAATACGTAGCTATTAATGATACAGACTACGCAGTGATCTATCACTCTCTAAAATACAACAGCTCATCTCACTAAAAAAAAAAAAAATACGTAGCTATTAATGATACAGACTATCACAAACCAAGGCGAGAGCGCTTATTATGCAGAGAATGACAATCTTTACATTCTTTGAAATAAACATTATGGTTTCTCACTAAAAAAGTAGCTATTAATGATACAGACTACGCAGATGATCTATCACTTCTCTCAAATACAACAGCTCAATTCAATTTGAACACATTCAGTTTTAATAACGGCATTGTTAAACAAGGCGGGAGCGGTTATTGTGCAGGAAAATGACAACCTTCACATTCTTTGAAATAGACATTACGGTTTCTCACTAAAAAACAAAACAAAAAAAAAATACGAAGCTATTAAGGATACAGACTACGCAGATGATCTATCTCTTCTCTCAAATAGAACATCTCAATTCAATTTGAACACATTCAGTTTTAATAACGGCACTGTTAAACAAGGCGGGAGCGCTTATTATGCAGGAAAAGGACAATCTTTACATTCTTTGGAATATACATTATGGTTTCTCACTAAAAAAAAACAAAAAAAAAACGTAGCTATTAAGGATCCAGACTACGCAGATGGTTTATCACTTCTCTCAAATACAACAGCTGATCTCACAAAAAACCCCAAAAAAACGTAGCTATTAATGATACAGACTACGCAGGTGATCTATCACTTCTCTCAAAATACACAACAGCTCAATTCAATTTGAACACATTCAGTTTTAATAACGTCATTTTTAGACATGGCGGAGCGGTTATTGTGCAGGAAAAGGACAGTCTTCACATTCTTTGAAATAGACATTACGTTTCTCACTAAAAAAAAAAAAAAAAAAAAAATACCGAAGCTATAAAGGATACAGACTGCGCAGATGATCTATCACTTCTCTCAAATACAACAGCTCAATTCAATTTGAACACATTCAGTTTTAATAACGTCATTGTTAAACAAGGCGGGAGCGCTTATTATGCAGGAAAAGGACAATCTTTACATTCTTTGAAATAGACATACATTTCTCACTAAAAAAAAAAAAAAAAAAAAAAATACGAAGCTATTAAGGATACAGTCTGCGCAGATATCTATCACTTCACTCAAATACAACAGCCAATTGATTTTAAACACATTCAGTTTTAATAACGTCATTTTTAGACAAGACGGGAGCGGTTATTGTGCAGGAAAATGACAGTCTTCCCATTCTTTGAAAATATACATTACGGTTTCTCACTAAAAAAAAAAAAAAGAAAAAAATACGAAGCTATAAAGGATACAGACTGCGCAGATGATCTATCACTTCTCTCAAATACAACAGCTCAATTCAATTTGAACTCATTCAGTTTTAATAACGCCATTGTTAAACAAGGCGGGAGCGCTTATTATGCAGGAAAAGGACAATCTTCACATTTTTTGAAATAGACATTACAGTTTCTCACTAAAAAAAAACACAAAAAAACGAAGCTAAAAGGATACAGACTACGCAGATGATCTATCACTTCACTTAAATACAACAGCTCAGTTCGATTTACTGCTGCATAGGCGGAACTAGGCAGTAATACGCTTTAGTCTCTATGTAAACTTAGATTAAATAAAACTGACGGATTGCATCCTGCTCGTAGTAAAGGGTTCGGTGAATACATACAAGGTGTGCCAAAAAATTATCGAGATTTTAGACCATATGACATTTAGGCACTCCTTTTTGATCTCGATTAAGAAAGGACATGTTTTTCATTTACACCGTCAATATCCGGTTGTTTTAACAGACGATTTTTAGATTTTTTTAGAATTATAAAGCTAACCCCTAACCCTAACCCCTAACAAACAACCGGATATTGACGGTGTAAATTAAAAACATGTCCTTTCTTAATCGAGATCAAAAGGGGTGCCTAAAGGTCATATGGTCCGAGATTTTTTGTACTTTTTGACACACCTTGTATTCTGAAAAAAATAACGTTCCATTCATAGTTCATTTCTATCTTGGTAAATACAGCTTCGAACTTGGCACTTTTTGACACACCTTGTATTCTGAACCGGTTTTCTCTACGCAATACTCTTACTTCTAATTTTACTTATTCACTTACAATAGGGTGGTCTAAAGATGGTATCAGCCAGACAGCTTTTTCACTAGCGCAAGACCAAGGAGATTCATTTGACATCTGAGTTTGAGCGCCACACTTACCATTAACTCTTTAATTTACCGTAGAGTTCCCTGTGCTACTCATACGTTGAGCTGGTGATTGACGGTATCAAACCAGGAACCATGTGGTTTCAAGGCAGACGCTCTACCGACTGAGCTAAACCGGTCTGATATTTTCTATTCTATTGTGTTTTTTCATCTGTTTTTAACCTATTTTCCATTAAATGTATTTCCTTTTTCCCTCATTCTTTTTCTTTACAGATATTGTAACGAGATAATGAAGGTCCTGAGTTTTGGGAGGACTATTATAGAAAAGAGGGGAAGAAGAAATAAAAGAGAGTAAAGGTTTTTTTTTTAATGTGATGAACATAAAACGGTTTGTCGTGAATTTGATCGGGGCGTGACCCCCCGAAGGTAGAATTGAAAGCCAACCGGAAGTTTCGGGTGTTGACCGGAACCGCAAGTCACGTGGTCACGAGGAACGACGAAGAAAAATACCGGTCTTTTTTTGCTTTCCGAGGCGTAGGGTACGGACGGGTCTCTGGTCCCAAGCGTGGGATCAAAGTAATTTATCAGTGTCCTCTCTCTCTTTCTCCCTGCCTTTCCTCCTCTCCGAGACAACCCACGAGACGAGCCTGAAAAT
>CM042152.1:6426844-6499344 GCA_023376005.1 Doryteuthis pealeii
AAATAGACAACTGTAGGGGGTCCGTGGTGGAGTGGGTGGTAATGTGCTGAACTGTTTTTTTTAATTAAAAAGTTTAAGATATAATAATGTTGAGGTTTTTTTACGAGCAAATTCTTAACATTTTTCGTTCCTACACCTTTAGAGACATGTAAGGATTGGTGTTCCCGGTTACATTGCCCTGACAACTGTGCAGAGAGTTTCATTATTTCAAGTATTATTTCCCCCAAAATGGTCTTCTCACCCCACATTTGCCACATACACACTCATCATCATCATCATCATCATCATCTATTTACAGATTTTGTCTCTCTGGTGATCGTAAAGTATATACACAGATGTATGTATTTAAAACAGTTAAAACACATCTCCTTAAATAGCAGTGCAATGGCCCAGAGATTAACGGATCGGACAGGCGTTAAAGTCAGTAGGGGTTCACTTTTTGGTCGGAGTTAAGTTGGTTGTGTCTAGCCACACTGAAGAGATGTGAAACGTCGAAACACGTGTATATGGTGACTATATATATATATTATATATTATTTATATTTTTGTTGTGAAGCAATTACAATGCGTATATCCAATAAAAATTCATAATATAAGATAATAATGACAAGTGAATTTTTGTAATAATTATATTCGGTGTGTAGAAACATCGTACAGACTGTACAACTTTATTAAGTCTCATCAGCGATGTATATACTAACGATTTTATCTCCGGACACACACACACACACACACCACACACACACCCACACACACACACACATATATATATATATATATATATATATATATATATATATATATATTATATATATATATATATATGTTGTGGAGTCTAGATAAAAATCCTTGTAAAGAGAATCATTCCTCGAAATATTCGATGAAATAAAATGAAACTTAACACATAACATCGAATGCAGTTTTTCATTATTTCACACTTTCTCATGCCTCTCACCAAACCAAATATATATATATATATATATATATATTATATACAAATATGATATATACATTGATAATTAGACTCAACATATACACACATATATATTATATATATATATATATATATATATATAATAATATATGTCCACATCTATAAACACGCAAACACCGCAACACGAGATACAGTTAAAAAAAAACGCACACATTCGACCATTTACACCATTTTCTGTCATTTAAAAAAAAAACATTTCGTTTACCTGAATGAAAGCTTTTAGCAGGGAAACCATTGGTAGTAATATCGTCCCAAATAAATGAATAAAAGCCTAAACTTTTATTTGTCACTTCATTCAACTATATATATATGTTATATATATATATATGGTGTGTGTGTGTGTGTTGTGTGTGTGTTTTCTATTCGGTATAGTAAATGCGCGTTGCATATGGAAATGATATTTCATCCTGTTTAACATTGAAAGCCCGTGTCCATGTCAAATAATTCTTTGTTGCTATTAGACAAATAAAACGCAATTAATGATAAGAAAACATACACATTCGTATTTATTATTATAGGAGAATTTACCACCCTTGACTGTCATCGGTAAATCTTCGATTTTCAGAACACAGCAAACAAAATATTTGAATTTGAAGTCTGCCTCTAAAATGCATGAAAGATGTCTTTTTTATTTTTAGGTTTAAAACACACAAATATGACAATAAACACGATTTATTTATCGTTTTTAACACATGACAACCAAGACAATTCATTTAGTATTTTTTTGCCGAAGATATTAACATGAGTTTTTGTTTTCATTGGTTTTAATATTTTAGCTGATAAATATTGTTAACGTTTACAATATATCAACCTAGTTGAATTATTTTCTAAAGATGTATGAGATTAATCTATACAAGATTCTAATGTAAATTATCGTTGATAGATGAATACGTTGATATTGAATTGAGGCTGTATATTTAAGAGTAAAGCTAAATTTCCAATATGTTTTACACTCAAGATCAGATATTATATATATATATATATATATAATATATATATATATATATATATATATATATATGGGAGTAAATATGGAAAATAAATCCGACAATATAAAGAAAATTTGAAAAACAAGTGTTCCGAAATAGGATGAATTTAATTATCTATGTTTAAACTTTCGGTTCATTAAACCTTCATCAGGATGTATCTTGGGGGTAAGAAAATGATGGAGTTTTTTTATAGATGACAGGAGATGAAAATCTTTTTAGTTTGTAACTGTATTTGATCATGTTATATTTTGAAAGGCAAGTCGCGATCCACGCAGCGAAGATGGATGCACGCGCTGAGCAATCTCGAAAAATGCAAGACGAGAAAAGAATTAAATGGACTTATTTTTGTGAGACAACGGAAACAAAGTGGAATGATAACTAAATAAATAATAAATGACAGCCTGGTATTTTGTTAATTATTTAACCTATTTTAGCTAGAAACGGTGTATATATAAGAAATCCATGTCGATTATTAAGAAATTGACCTTGTGTTGCATCCTGCTCGTGCGGAGGGTTGGTAAATATATATGCAGAAATTTCGAACACCAAGAAATATTTAGCCGCTACTGTACTTCTCTCTGGTGAAGTTCCAATCTGGACCTCTGAGATTGTGAGATGCCTTTTATCAGGTCAACTCTGACCCGTTTTGGGGCCTGTTAGGGTTCGAATAGATTAAGAAGTAGATTCAAAAGCGAATAAAAAAAAACATGAATACAAAAAGAATCAGAAACAAACACGTCTTCTACAATAAAATGACCCAAGCGGTTAATTGTCGTAAAGCAACCAACCAAACAACTCAACGAAGCATCGGCTAGTTATCGAGTAGGAACCTCAGTAATTATTATCAAACCGTTTTGTTAAAACATATGTCAAATTAACACAAATAACCATGACTTGTTTAAGACAAATCTAATTCAGATTTTCATTGACATCGTTAATAAATAAGAATTATTCTATGTATTATGATTTTGTTTATGACTATAAATTAAATTACACATTGATAAATTACGGCAATTCCTATGGTTATTTGATGTAAGCAGTGAACAACGTTTAGGTTACAGACAGTAGGCACTCCGAATCTCCATTACATGATTTAGGATCATCATGACAAGAACAATAAGCAATTTCTGGGATTTCTAAATATTTGGAGTCCTTACTTTGAGATGACACCTACCCATCTTCTTAAGAAGAAGAAAAGGAAACATTTATATGAATAATCTTTTCATTAATTCAAATTGAAAAGGTCAAACATTTATGAAAGTGTTCATTTATGTAATATATTTTTTTGATTGTATCGTTGGTTGGTTGGATTTTACGCATGGTCCAACATTACATATGGTCATTTTACTGCTTAGAAGATGTTATTGTTTGTTCAGACTTGTAGAACTATTTAAACAAACGTAGTAAATATGATTGAGTTATAGCAGTATAGTCTTCTTTGACCATATTGAAGATAGTCAGGAGTAGTGGCTATGACTATATGGTATGAAGAGGCCGATGGATCTGATACATAGTGATTAGCTAAGTAAGAGAATCGTCTCAGTTGGGATGATACGGATGTTATCTGATTGGATAATGCATAGGATCGTTTACTATTGAGGTTGTAATTAGGATTGGTATATACGGTTAATTACTGCGTATTAAATAAATACAGTTAAATGGTGGGGCTCTACGGCGTGGATTGAAGATAACAATAATCTTATTTGAGCTAATTATATAATATGAAGTTACTAACTAATCTTACTATTGATAACTTACTAGATCATAACTTACGTTACTATATTATAACATAATCTTACTAGTTTACTAATTATTATAATCATAATCTTTACTAGTTTACAATTATTAATCATAATCTACTAGTTCAATTATATATATAATTATCTATAATCTTACTTAATGTATTTACTAATTTAATATAATAATCATAATCTTCCAGTTACTAATTATAATAATCATAATCTTACTAAGTTTACTAAAGTACTTACATCCATAAATCTTACTAGTTTAAAGTATTATAATCAGTTAATGCTTATGTTTTACTTAATATTATAATAATCTCACAGTTTACTAAGTTATATCTAATTTATATAACTTATAAATATAATCCTACATTATTACAATACTCAAATTAGTTTAACCACATTAATCAATATATATAGATATAAACTATATAGTTACGATATACATATACTAGTATAAGTAAATTCAATCCTAGTACATATAATAATTAACTTATTTTAACTATTATTAAGTAAATCACAGTTATATTATAATCATACCTAGTTACTAATTGCATCAAATATATTACTTTGTTATAATCGATATACTTGTAGATATAAAGGGAACGTTTTGCATTGGCTATAGCAATTTCAACTTCAAATTAATTGAATAATATATGAATATGGTATTGACTACTGGCCGCTTAATTTCACGTTTCTTATTTTCGTTTTCTTTTTTTTTTCATTCACTGTGCATTAGCGTTTAATAAAAGTTATTTATGTTTCTGATTTATTTCATTCTACTTCTCATAATTAATTAATTCCGTTTTTGCTCTAAAATTAAACTTATTTCATTTTTCTTCTTTATAACTTCTATCTTACTTCTTTCGGTTTCTTCGTTTCTTTCTTTCTTTCTTTCTTTTCGTTCTTAATAAGCTTTATAGTTTCTCTCTTCCAATATTACTATATTATGTTTTATTTTCCTCTTTATTCATGAACCCCCATCTTTTTTCCTATTTTCTTTATTATATTTACTAGACAAAAACACCCGCGTCGAGCCGTGTAAAAAATATTTTGAAAGATATTGTCTGAGAGAATTGAGTTGAAATTCAATAGCAAAATCATACAAATTCATTAAGAGGATAAAAGAAATATAAAACAATTCTAAATGAACTTAGCTTCATATCCGCCATACAAATAAAATGTTGCGAACATTAGTACCGTATTTGAACGGCATAAAGACGCACGGGCATATAAGACGCACCCCCATTTGCACAGGTCAGTAATATATTGTCTCATAACAACAACAACCATGTAGATGGACTGAGCAACAGGACATCACGTTTCTAACGTGGACGCACACTCACAAGACCGAAGTCTGGGTGGGATAAGACAAAAAATTGCGTCGATCCTTCGAATTCCCCCTCAAGGGGCGCCTCAAGGCCTGAGGCAAAAACCAGCCACTGCCTATCAAGAGGTTCCAAGGGGATGCGTATGGCTCGAGTATTATTGACAGACAGGTTATGAGGCACCCGGAGACGAATAAACAGACCTATCCCAGACGAAGACTCACTGGAACACTCCCCAGTGAGGAGTTAGAAGGTCAGAATTAAGGTAAAAATGCTTTGTATGTATTAAATCATATAATTTGTTGAAAACAGCCTAATCAGCTGTGCATTACACGAGCATTATTGTTATCCTTGCATTTCCAGCTCGGAGGACTATATAATGAGTTTTTGTGCCCCTGAAGTAGAGACACCTCCTGGACATGTTAAAGTCCAACTGGGATTCTTTAATAGGTTCAAGCATTCTTACTTACAAATGTGTAAGACAGGGACGGAGGCGGATGGCAGAGTTTTGAGCACAAAGTTCGTTGTGTTATGAGAAAAGATACGTTGGCTAGTAGTGGGCTGTGTCGAAGTAGTACGGTACATTGACACTGGATGGTTATCTAAAGAGAAATTGAGCGGAGTGCAAGGCACAGGAAGCAACTTTTTAACTAATTGCGGGTGCCTGAATTCAAAGATTTGAAATCCGATTTGTACTCATCACCTCTAGTCTTTATTTTAGATATGCATTTACTGTACATTTGATAACACATCCTGTCATAAAGGCCGTCTATGCATTCAGGTTAATTTCTAATTTGATGTGACTCATGTCTTTCTTTAACTTATTATGCACAAAGTAAGTGATAGCATTACATATAACATATACTAGCTATATATCAAGACGGAGTTTTGGCCAGTTAAACGGAGCCATGCGTCTCAATCAACGTCAGTTAAGTGCACTGGCCAGTGTGGCACTAGCAGTCAGCAGATCACTATAAGAAAACACATTTCAACTGTCGTGCGGTACTATGAATTGTGTACATTGTGCTCATCCAAGTATAATTTATTCCGTCAATGTTCTATTATCTATCCAGTTTTAATAAGCTGATGCAACTGTTTGAAATAAGCAGTATATACTTCTGTATATACTAAATGAGACTAAAAACTGTAAATGCCGGTATATATCGGAAAAAGAAGAAGAAAAAGACAAACTATTTAAATTCATATTTAAATATGCTCTCTCTTGAAGCTCATTTCCATTAGGATTCGTTGTGCATAATCTATGGTAGGAGATATTGACAACAGCCGTAGTGTAGCGGAGAATACAAAGAGCCCAACATGGAAAATTGACAGGACCATTGGGAAACTTTGAACCTCAGAGAACTGATATAGGTCCTCGTTGATAGTGAACGTGGGGTGAAAACAGATGTGTTTCACCTTGTTTGTCAGCTCGCGCTCATGAGTTGGTTTAAAAAGGAAATAAAGCTTTTTTGAAAAGCAATCAAGCGTTATTGATTAATTAAGCATGCCTGTAGGTTAGAGAGAGAGTCAGCAAGAAAACACAAGACACAACAAGAGAAGAACTAAAAACAAGAATGCTTGGGATCACACAAATGGGCCGAAGTGAAGAAAAGGCTCACAAGATGGTGGAGAGAAGAGTAGCACAAGGTACAAATTGCAACAAGACGACAAACGAGAACTGCACAAGTAAGTTTATGTTCTGTCTATTAAAAATTTTCTTGCTCTCGTTTGCTCTTTCCCTGTTCTTTCTTTCTACCTACATGTACTGAGAGTTATGCGCTTCGTTGTTGTGCGTACTTTTGCGTTTTCCACTCTGTCTCTCTGGCTGGTGTGTCGCTCGTTCGTCTTCTTTCTTTCATTCGCAACTGGCTCTTTCTTCAGCTGTCTGTTTCTCGTCGCTCTGACTCGGTTTGTCTCTGTTTGTTCATCGTACTTCTGCAGTCGGGTCATTTCTCCGCTGCTCCGTGCGTCTTCGCCGCTACTGCCATCTGCTGCTGCTCTGCGAGATGTGGCGTCGCGATGTCTGCTTGTCCTTCGGTCTTCTGCTGTTTCGTTTCTCTGTTAGAAAGATACCTGTACATATTGGTTTTTTTAAGCCCGAGCGGGCCCACTATAGAGAGATATAAGCTCGTAGAGATTTTTTAGCTAGTTTGAGAGCGACGTATTGTTAGGTGATGCTGACGCTCCGGCTGCTGCGCCCTTACGGAGGTCTGCTGCCGCTTTCGTCTCTGGCTCTCGCGTTCTCCCTGGCTTCGATCTCTGTGCGGAAGGGTTTGAAGGGCTCGTCGAGTCGTGGTGTGCGTCTGATAGTATTGAGTATATATATAGGGCTACGGCGGTGTATATAGTATCGTATAGCTTAGCTAGGTTTTACTCATCGCCCTCGCTGCGGACAGAGTGATAGTCACAAGGTCAGCGATTCGCGATCAACGGTGGTTACGAGGATATAGGTCGAGGATCTGGAGCTGGTTGTTACGCGATGAGGGGTGCATGTCGCGGCGAGTACGTTGATCTAATTAGGAGGGGGCTGTTTGCTAGTGTTAAGGTATCGATTCCGTTTAAGTGTAGGCCCTAGCCTGCCCTATTTACTCATCATCTGGAGGTAGAGTAGTTGGAATGCATAACCTTCCATAGAGCATTAGCCATATGTGAAATTGCAACAGTTTTATCCAGGATTTAAACTCGGTCTACGAGTCTATTTACTTATACGACTTCTAACCTACCCCTCTTTCTTCTGTCTCTCTCTGTCTCCTCTCATGTGCTCTCTAGCTAACGTGGCACTCACTCGACGCTATCTCTCTATCCGTTCGCTTAATGGACGGACACCTAGCGACACATCGGTAGTAGCTGTAGTATACTAGTGCTGAACTAATGCAGTCGAAGTGAGAGGTAGAGTAACCGGATATAGGGTTGCTGTGAGGGGTGGGCGGCAGTGGAGTATAACCTGGGAGAGTATGAGGGTTTAACTCTGCTAGGACTAAACTGAACTGTACATTTCAGGGACTGACATTTTCTCGATTTGTTTAGCCTTACTATTGAACATATATGCCGCCTAAAAATCATTAAGTTATAACTAATTCAATTTTCAAAAATTAGGCATGCTTCAGAGTAAGACAACGTCATGACCTCGCGGCGAGACTAAGTGTCGGCTTAAAAGCCATATCTTAAGATAGGGGAACATTAGTATTCGATGATGGTCTTAGCTAACTCTATATATATTATATATATATATATATATATATATAATATATTAATATATATCGAATGAGGCTCTCATATTTCAACTTATCTGAGACAGTATTCAACATTTAAATATCATTTGGAACAGGCCGAATCGCCTTGAGCAAAGAAAAAAAAAAACATTCCGACCGAATTCGAAACGGCATTCCTTGAAAATTTAATTACCAAATTTTAAATTACGCAATTGTTTTGGGTCATTTTTACGATAACGATTTTTGTAACATTTGCAAATAAAGTTAGTAATAATCGAACACTAACTGCGAAATTAACGCGAAAGTCAGCCATGTATCTCTAATCAAGAGCCCTCATCAGGAAGATTCACTTTATTGCCATCTGACAAACAAGTAAAGAAGAAAAAAAACAACAACAAAAAAAATACCTAAACTGAAAACAGACCCTCCCTTAATCTCCTAAACGACATCCATTCTCTCCTCATAATCATAAGTCAACAAATTAAAAATAGTGTAAAAAAGTTAAAACTTTTTCCTAAAGTGATCCATTTAGTTTAAATGCCGAAGTAGAACCTCGCACTGCTTGACTCGGTGATGTTAGTCGCAACTCGGTGCATTACAGTGAATTGACTGTGGCCAAATGAAAATTGTAGACTGTGGATTTGTCAAAGAACGGTGGCGTGAATGCTATTCTCGAAAAAACTTTGAACAGCAGGTACGTAAGAGCAAATGGTTAATTAGTGTTACTTGTACACACACACACACACACACACACACACACACACAACACACAGCATATATATAGATATATTATATATATATATATATATATATCGGCCACATATCTACTCTATCTACACATATATATATATATATTATATTATTATATATATATATCTATACATATATATAGTATGAGTATTGATCGGCCAATTAAAACGACCAAACCTACATTTAATCACTATTTAAAGGCCAGTTGACAAATGTCTTAAATTACTTGCTGGAACGGCACAGACCAACAGACGAGGATAATTTCAACTCTCTACTTCAAGACAAGATAAAACTCTGAGATTATACAATTTTTCTACTTCAAGACAGGATAAACTGCAGGACGGCACAGGCGATCAGAGATGTAAAACTGATACTACCAGTTTCTACTTCAGGAAAGTGACAAATCTTATGTACACAAGGGATTCCCACTAAACTACATTTCAACGCCCTGAAATTCCTACGAATCGCACATATATCTATTATTATTGATAACTAAGATTTAAAAAGAAACTGAATAAATTGACTATTCGGGAATCACTGATGGCGTAGTGGCTAACGTGTTTCGACCTGCAAAATCGCAGTAGCGATTTCGAACTCCAGTCGTTACGATTATATTCACTTTCGACTTATCTTTGAAAAAGATAACCCATTTCACCCCTTAATAGCTCCACTACAATTCTTCAATTCAAGCAAGGAACTTTGGGACATGGAATAGATAACCCGCAAAGGTTGATAATCGTCATTAAACATAAGGAACAAAGACTCACATTGGATTTCAGTCGGTAAAGCGTTCACGCTGGACATCCACAAGCGTTCAACCTAGTTTCGATACCGGCGCTCGCCTCTGTATGGGGAGAACCTACCGTCCTAGACATTGGGGAGTACTTCATTGTTATTACTCCTAGGTCTACTCTGGCCCAGATTGGTAGTACCTGTTAGGATCCACTATAGGTCAAATAGAATATGTTAAATTGTTCGTATTCGATAGGAATCGTATTCCAAGAAATAAAGTTTTTATAACAAGCTCAGTCGGTAGAGGTCTGACTAGAAGTCACAAGGAGGTTTTGAGTACATTCTTTTTTATTGCTAAATTTAACTATTTTTAGTTAAAAATAGGAAGTAAATAATGAAAAATACAGTTATTCGTTCTGTTAATGGATTTCTTTTTAAGATTTCATCACTCAGATTTTGTATATTCATTAGATAACCAAACAATTACAGAATTCAATAATGTTAAGCAATATTCAGTAAAATCGAAATTTTTAAAATCAATATAGCAAATTAGCTTTCCTGTTTACATTGTAAACTATCATTTTGTGTATATATAACACCAATTGCAGTGTTCATTACACATTCTCCCACATCATCTCTTGATTCGGAGTGGTGATTAGCCTTTTGGATCATATATGGTCAAATAGATATCTTTAAAATTATTCTATTATGCGATAGGACCGTATGCATAAATCCACTAAGAAATAACAACACAAAAAATGTAAATGTGATTGAGAGAGGACGTTTCCCTCACCCTAAACATGAAAATAACCCTTTACATGCCGTTAAAACCAAGATAATCTGTACTTAGCTCAAGTCGGTAGTGCGTTCGGAAAGAAACCACAAGGTTCCTTATTCGATTACCTTCGCTAAACTCAGCATCGATGCAGTAGCACAGGGTCTGTGCGTAAAGTAAGAGCTGAGGTTGGAATGTGGCAATCCACCTCAGACGCCTAAATTAAGCTCCAGTCATTAGCGCTAGTTGAAAAGGGAAATTAGGACTCCCTCGCTAATTGACTGGATTACCGACTTGTAGACCGACCCAAACTTACATCTCTTAATATAATTGGAGATGTGTGTTGTTTTCTGTCTGAACCGAAACTATATTTACACTCAGCCACCAATTCCCTTAGTATTTACATCACATTCTCCATGATTTTATTTTTTAATTTTAAACTTTATTTATAATTAAAATTTATTACTATCAATTATACTATAGACCATATCTAGATACAAATAACAGGTAATTGTCTTTATATATACAACAAATAGGGCTTACAGTTGTGAATGGAAAGGCTAATTTGCATATTGATCTTTAAAATTTGATTTTATAAATATGTGCTTACTATTTATTGATTTCTAATTGTTTGGCTTATTATCTTAATGATTGGAACAAATCTCGGGATAAATCTTAAATGAATCGATGTAATAAGAAGAACATAACTTGCAAATTTTAACTAAATAGTTAAAATTAGGAAAAGTTTACCAATGCAAACGGGAAGTAATGAAAGATGATGGAAAGAGTTCGCATTTCAAAGTTGTTCTAATTTTTTTTTTCAATCATACCCCCTCTGTTCCAAATCTTTCTCTCTGCATTTTTATTCAGTTTCACTTAGCAATTCTCTAATTATATGATATCTTCATCTTAATTAAAAACTTAAAATACTTGCACCCGAGGGTGCGTATAGTTGCTTAGTACTTACACTTCTTCAATAAAGGGAGAGCTTGAATGGCATTCAGATAAGCCACAAAAGGGTTCATATGTCATTAAAATAAAGAAACCAAAAAATCAACATGATTATCTTTCTATCTCTGTCTAGTAATAAATAAAGAACGGATAAAATTATATACATTTCTACGATTTTTGGCTAAATTGGTGAAAGTAAGATCTGTGTCAGCCGTAGTAGTAAATTATGGAGTGCATATTAATAAACTAAACAGGAAAGTCGACTTTGTCGAAAACCTGCTGCACCTACTTAAAATCATTTGCCCATGATATTAAATATAAATTTACCGTTTTTGTAACGTTCACAGGTCGTCCAATGAACTGTAGATATTAATAATATGTATAAATTATTCGAATTATTATCATATTATGTGTGCTCTGCGCTTCTTCTTTCTGCTCTCTATCTCTTTCATCTCTCTCTCTCTCACTCTGCTCTCTCTTATCTCTCTCCTTTTCTCTCTCTTTCCTTCTCTCTCTCTCTCTCTATCTATCTCTTTCTCTCTCTCTCTCGCCCCTCTCTTCTCTCTATTCATATCTCTTTCTTTCTCTCTCTCTCTATCTCTCTCTCCTCACTCTATTATCTCATCTCTCCAGTCTATTTTTCTCTCTCTTTCCTATCTCTCTCTCTCTCTTATCTTATCTATCCCTCTCTCTTTCCTCTCTCTCTCTATCTATATCTCTTTCTCTCTCTCTCTCTCTCGATCTATCATCTCTCTCTTTCATTCTCTCTATTATATGTCTTTCGTTCTCTCTCTCTCTCTCTCTCTCTCTCTCTCTCTGCTCTCTTTTTTCTATCATGTGTAAAATTATTAGTTGCCTGTAGACCCGGATGGTGCAGAGGTATAATCGATTGTTAAGAGCGATCCGTGTGTCGGTTTGACCGTGTCGAAGAAGTCTGGAGGATGAGATTATTGATATGGACTAGACGTATGCACTTTTCGTAGTTGAGCCATGAAGGCATGTCCCTCTGAAAATATATACATATACATTAGATATATAACATGAGAATAAATACACAACGAATGTGTTTTGATTAGGGCTTTTCTTTGTGCCGACAATTTTTTTGGGAGAATATTGTGCTTAATTGAAGTCGTCCCTAAAATTTGAAAGTAATCAATTATAATTAATTAATTAGGCGGGGCATACCTATTAAATGTAAGGCTAAACAAATCGAGAAAAAGTCAATCGCTGTATGCCGAAATGTACATACAGAAATTGATTTTTCTCGATTTGTTTAGCCTCATTTACTATGTATGCGCGCTAAGTTAATTAATTATTAATTAATTAACTTTCAAAATTAGGGTACGACTTCAATTAAGCACATATTCTCCCAATAGTATATATATATATATATAAATTAGTAGTATATATATATATTAATTATATATATATATAACAACCCTACACACGACCAGGTTGCGACACATGCTCAATTTCTTAAGCAGAGTATTAACGGGTTGGCTTCAGAGTTTCTTTTGATTGGTTGCCTAGACAAGGTTAAAGAAAACCAGGTCTGCCCTAATATTATACATAGCTTGAAGGGGAGATAGTGAATGGTTAATATTTCCCAAAGGTAACGAAATTATTGTGCAAAATATAATCTAAATGTAAACCCGCTGTCACGTTGGTCATTACGTCTGTTCCATTGCAACAAAACAGCACAAGAAGTACAGCAAAATTGTGGAAGCAAATGTGCGATTAAGAAATCAAAGTATTATCTGCGTTATTCGGACTATTGTCCTTTCATGCTTCATTGGTTATCTGTACAACGTTTCGGGAATAAAAATATTGATCAAAGCAAATACGAAGTCTTGGGTTTTATCTAAAAACTTTACCAATGACACAGGGCTTCTGGATAAGAGAAATCCCCAATGGAGACAAGACACGACGTCCCCAGACGAAGTACCAACGCTAGAGAAAAACGTTTTCAAGATACCAAAGATGAGCAGAAGAATATAGAAGTAAAAAGAGGGAGAGTATGCCAAACAAAAAGGATCTGCTTCCCGGAACGGAGCACTTTAATTCGCTGCCAGATTGAAATTACACACTTCTTAAGCAATACCAATCAGTAATCAACCTCTCTCTTCAACAACCTAAAATGCCAATAAAGCTGAATCAAACCTGCGAGCTGCTCAACACAGAAGATTGAACTCACAAACTCTAGGTTTAGAGTAATGTTCTTCTTTGTTTAAGCATCCTGTCACCCCTTTGGTTGAAATGATTCAGCCAACATGCTATCATTAATTATAATGGAGATTGGTGTCTCATTCTGTAACCAAACTATGTCATAGTTACATCCACAAATACCCTCAGGGAAAAAGCATAAGTCTTGCCTAAAGAGATATTAATTTATTGTATAAAAATCATAATACATAGAATAAATGTTATGTTTCAAGGACGTTTCTATGAAATTATGAGTTTTGATTTGCTTTAATAGAGCCTTTAATTACAACCTATAAAACATGTTATTTAGATTGCCATGCTTCTCATTATTTCACAAAGAACATAAAGGTTTAATGAATAATAATGGAGTGCGTTATTTCATCACTGGTTTATTGCTATTGACTACTACCCAACAGACAGATAAATTCCATAAGCTGAACTGCTGCGTGTAAGTATATACGCATCGCAAACTATAACTATGGGGCTTACATAGTACCATTAACTGATTCTTCTACAATGTGTTTGCATAGGCTGTCAAACCTCGATTAAGTAGTAGTCGTCGTTCCAGTAGCTAGTCCTCGTTAGCTTCCAGCAAAACCATAACCGCGAGCTCGCTTCATGTCACAAAGGGGCTGTTTACTTTTTCTAGGCTCATGGTCTTATTCAGACGAAACAGCAAACGAGAGACTGAGGGGGGAAACGAGAGGAGACAGAGAGAGAGACGAGAGAGAGATGACGACGAGATGATCGAGATGAAGGAGAGAGATAGGTGTAAGGGAAATTTATTCTTTCTCGCACAATTAGTTTCGATCACTACTATGCGAAACTAGGCGGGACCCAAGAAAGCTCCATCTGCCTCATACCAAGGCCCAAGCGAAAAAGCAATTTTCGCTCATTCCGTTTTCTCCTAGGGTCGCTTCGCTCCTCTCCTCTCTTCCTCTTCTCTCACTCCCTCTCTCTCTGGCCCTCCATTCCCCTCCTCCCCCCCCNGCTGAAGAATTAGGTGTCCATATTTGTTTGGGAAACTGCATGGAAACTCCCCTTTACCACTTAGCAGCAAATCCCTAAGCAAGAATACGAGAGTCCCCCATGACATAAGGTTAACAGGTTGACTGACATTGTAGTAAGTGAATTCAAACTCCCAGTCACAAATATTATATTTCACTTTCATTCTAATTACCCGTTGGGAAGGTATGAGACCTGCTCGATACCCCCAACTTATGGGTGTAAGGATAGCATAACACTACTGTTACTTCTAGCAGAAGGATCGGGCGTGTGCATTGCGAATTAGTACCACAATGGTCTCATAAGCCCATTAAACAAACCAAACCAAACCAAAGCAAGGCAAAATTAAAGATTATAATTATATAGCCATTCCCTCTTCTTGATGCCTATTTCTTTATACTATATTATTTAGTTTAACACTAAGTAGTAGACATAAGACTTTTTCAGGTAATGGAAAATATGGCTGGAATAAATCAATAAGAATCTAGCTATAATTTTAACAAACATCTGCTGATTGACTTCTGTGGCCTAATTCAGAGCCATGGGCTATGTAGACAGGCTTCCAATAAATAAAAGTGAATATAATAGGTGTGACTGGAAGTTTTGGAAATTCACTTAACCTACAGATAGTCAGATCAAACCTGTTCCCTTATGATCATGGGGCTCCTCGCGGTATCTGCTCTAGGGATCATTGTGCTACAGCTGGTAAGGGAGTTTTCAGTTGATCAGTGTTCCCAAACATATGATATGAGACAGTAATCTCAGCTGAGCTTAGTTTGGCACACAAGGCTTAAAAGTATGAGAGCACTTTGGTAAGACATCAAAAACCCAATAAAATAATCAAGCTTCTAACTAACTCATCAAGTGCCAATACAAAATCTTGTTGAGGGCCCTTTTTTTTTAACATTTTTTTTTTAAGTCTTTAAAAATTCTTAATCTATTCACATATGTTTACAAAATATAAAAATATACTGTTTGTGATAAAAAATAAGCAACAGAAATGAGTAAAAAATTTTAATCAATATTTTTTCTAAGCTTAGTTTAAATAGGCCAGATGCCGGGCAGTAGGGTACCCAGCATATCCTGTTTAAGCAGTCGGGTAGCTGCAGATCGGGAGTATACCAGTGGCATGAGGTTTTTTTTTAGCGGCCAAACTGGCTTTTTTTTCATGCAAATCAATATTTTCTATAGCCTAAGTTTTGTAAAATCAGCCAGATGACCAAAGAGTAGGGTGACCCGAGGTTGGGCCTAGCAATGGGGTACCCAGCAGATCAGCGGGTAGAACCAGTAAGCCCAGTGAGAAACGCAGGGGTTGGGTTAATAGCAAAGGGGTATCCCAGCAGGTCGGTGGTTTACCATGTGGCCTGTGAGACTGGTTTATCAATATAGTCTTTCATAGCATTAGTTATTGCAAAGTACAGGGATAATTCAATATATTATGCGAATTTCGTTCGTAGAACAATAGCAGCGCATTGAAGTGGATAAACACGCCCAATCTAGAGTTTCCATTTGTTTTTAACAAATGTAACTGGCAGGAACACAAAGGTCTTCTTATCCATCACACCTCGCTAATTCATGACTCAACACAGACTATGGCGTAATGATTATGTATAGTGAGTATGATAAAAGATAATTTTTTTTGAAAAAGTGTTTTATTGCTATTAATTATGTAAATACTTACGAAAAGAGAAAAGATAAGAGAAGGAATTGGTGGAATGTACGCGAGGTTGAAAGGGTTGAACAGCAATAATACTGGCAGAGAAAGCAAATGGGTGAACAGGTTACATGTTTGCAAAACTATGTTTAAGCAGAATTAGTTAGGGTGAACTGGAATGTGGTTTTGTTTTTTTTCTCTTTCGTCTCAAAGATTTGGTGGAAATTTAAACATTCTGTTTTATTCTTTTTTCTAATGAGTTTAAACAGTTTGTTTCTAGATGAAGCATTGTCATGGTTATTATTATTATCTTTTTGACTAGTTTAATCTTTCATTCTTATTTTTTATTGGCCCTTTTTTTCCGACCCCTGGGTTTAGATCTCATCACTACGAGGGTCGTTCAAAATACTTTCTGTGGAAAGGCTTAGAATTTTTGAACACGCAACGTAAGACTTGGGTCTATTTTTTATTTTTCTTCCTATTGTCACCCTTTTATAGTGAAGCATGCAAGATTATTATGGAGTTTTTTTTTTGAGTAGTGTTGTTATGTTGTTTCTGTTCATCGTGTGGTATTTGGTGTTTTATTTAGGTTTTCTATCTTTTCATCTTAATTTTTTCCCCCCCATTTCCAATTCAAAAGATGGTCCGGGGTTCAAAAAAGTTTCTAATCTTCAACCCAGGATTACTTTTATGAAACTGGGCCCGTTGCCTCTGGTTGTTCCCCATTTTTGGGGATTTGTTGGCACACGCCCCTCCCTTTGTATGGGGCTTGGCTGGTCCGGTGTGCTTCCGGCCACTGGACCGGTGCATTTGGTTAATAGCGTCGTCCCAGGCGCCCCCTTGAGGGGGAATGTCAAAACGGATCGACGCAATTTTTTCTACCCCAACACCCTTGAGTCTCGGCTTGTGTCAGTGCCCACATAAACGGCCTTGTGCATATCGTGTAAAAGTGGAAACATGTAAATACCTCAAGTGGGACATGAGGCAAATACCCAGTAACTGTTATGCTTTCTGGGCTGCTGTTTTCTTTCCCTCTTTATGGCTCTCGTTGCTATCGAGACTACTCTCCTCTCCGCCTCATTCTTCTTCGTGCCTTGCTTAACATTAAGGCGCCATGCCGCTCGATTTTCAGCATCTACCTCCCACGTGTTTGTGTCAATGTGGCATATCCCTTATGTCTCTCATCAAAAATAATCTTTTGTATGGCGAATTGATAAAAGGCTCCCGATTTAGTAGATATACTAAAGATGAAAAGAAATTGAAAACTTTCTCAGGGTCGATAATTGGAATATGATTAAAATTAGTACAAATTAATTTTAAATTTGGCTCAATGCATCAAAGCTTAAAGCAATTATAAATATAATTATAATTATAAACAACATACGCGCAAATACAAAAAAAAAACCTCGTAAACATACAACACGAGAATAACAGTTAATAAATATACCATCATTTCAACAAAAAAAAAAAAATTAATTTAAAAAGAAATGCCATAACTAGACTAGTTCAGTTTCCAGTGATCTCTTTGAAAAAAGAGATTTATATCTCTCATACTGTATATATATACTTTATTTTGTCTATTCTTCTTTATTTAGAAGGAAACCATTGGTTGTAAATATTGTTCCCATGTAAATAAATAAAAGCTAAACTTTTATTTGTTCATTCATCCATCTATCAACGCTCTATCACAGATATTGAGCACTCTTCTAATAACTGGCTTACGTGTTTAGGTGGATAGGAACATAATCAATTTTTGTAAAGACGTGTACTATTCTAATATTGATAACTACTAAGGATATTTAACGTTCTAATAGCGATATATGGTCACAGTACTAAAAGCGATAAAAGTTGTATAGCGGGTCTTGTCAACGTGCCTCCAAATTCACGACGCTAAAAATGTTTTGGTACACGACGGTCATCTTGTCGATAAAAAGGTGAAACGCGTGAAATATATCGTCACAAGCCGCTTAGCTTTTATTTTCAGGCTCGTCTCGTGAGGAGGAAAAGCAAAGAGAAAGAGAGAGAGAGGGACACTGTTAAATTACTGTGATCCCACACTAGGGACCAGAGGCCGGTCCGTACCCTACGCTGTCCGAAATCAAAAAGAGACCGGTATTTTTCTTCGTCGTTCCTCGTGACCACGTGACTTCCAGTTCTGGTCAACACCCGAAACTTCCGGTTGGCTTTCAATTCTCCATTAGGGGTGGTCACGCCACGGTCAAATTCCCGACAAACCGTTTTATGTTCATCACTTAAAAAAAACAAACTTTACTCTCTCTTATTTCTTCTTCCTCACTTTTCTATAGTAGTCCTCCCAAAACTCAGCACCTTCATTATCTCGTTACAATATCTGTAAAGAAAAAGAACGAGGGAAAAAGGAAATACATTTAATGGAAAATAGGTTAAAAACAGATGAAAAAAAACACAATAGAATAGAAAATATCAGGCCGGTTTAGCTCTAATCGGTGGAGCGTCCGCCTTGGAACCACATGGTTCCTGGTTTGATACCGTCCATCGCCAGCTCAGCGTATGAGTAGCACAGGGATCTCTGTGGTAAATTAAAGAGTTAATGGTAAGTGTGACGCTAAAAATCAGATTCCAAAGCAATCTTCTTGGTCTCACGCTAGTGAAAAGGGGATAGACTCCCTCGCTGTTTGGCTGATACCAACTTTAGACCACCCTATTATAAGGGAATAAGTACAATTAGAAGTAGGAGTTGCGTAGAGAAAACCGGTTCAGAATACAAGGTGTGTAAAAAGTGCCAGTTCAAAAGCTGTATTTACCAAATAGAATGGTTCTTTTTCTTGGGATCTTATTTTGCTTTCAGCTTTTGATCTGGTATTTAGTTTTATTTTATGCGTTTGGTTTTGTTGATTCGATTGTAAGTGGAATTGGTTTGTTTTTTTTGTTGTTTTTTTTGGGGGGGGCGTTTATTCGGAGTTTTTTAATTGTTTAAATGATTTATTAATTAATGTTTATGAATTGAGCTAGTATTTGAGGGGAAGTCATCGTAGTCTGTTTTAATAGTTGTTTTTTTTATTTAGAAATATATTTAGAATGTAAAGTTGTCATTTGCATAATAATCGCTTGTTTAAATGACGTTATTAAGTGAAGTTAGAAATTGATGATTGAAAAGTCATAGATTATGCGTAGTGTATTTATGGTTTTTTTTTAGTGAGAAACCGTAATATCTATTTCAAGGAATGAAGATTGTCATTTCCTGATACTCGTTGTTTAACAATGCGTTATCGAAACTGAATGTGTTCAAAATGAATTGAGCAGTTGTATTGATTGATAGATCATCTGCGCAGTCTGTATCATTAATAGCTACGTTTTTTTTGTTTTTTTTTAGTGAGATGAGCTGTTGTATTTGAGAGAAGTGAGACCTGCGTAGTCTGTATCATTAATAGCTAAATTTATTTTTTTAGTGAGGTGAGCGGTTGTATTGAGAGAAGTTATAGATCATCTGCGTAGTCTGTATCCTTAATAGCTTCGTTTTTTGTTGTTGTTTTTTTTTTTCGTGAGAAACCGTAATGTCTATTTCGAAGAATGTGAAGACTGTCATTTTCCTGCACAATAACCGCTCCCGCCATGTCTAAAAATGACGTTATTAAAACTGAATGTGTTTAACATTGGCAACTCTATTGCACTGTGCTATTTTACTAGACCTTCTTTCTATGAATTAGCTTTTCTTTCAAGCATCTTTGTCATTTCCTTACAGGCGATGCATTCTCCAATCAGATTTAAATTGATAAAGATTTCAATGAATTTATCGGTTCACTGAATGAATAATTCTTTAGAAAAGGGATTAACGACGCTGAGATGAAATAAATGTATGGAGGCCGAAGGCGGGAGATGGCAATGAAATAAATTGTTTGGTGATGATGAAAATAAAAATAAAAATGTTGAAAGAGATCGACAATTATACAAGAAGCAATTTTTTAAATAATGACAAGAAAAAGATGAAAGTTTAAGTAGACGAAACAAAAAATTGCAAGAAAAGATAATATAAAATCAAGGGAATTAAAATATAAATGATTGGGAAATATGCATGAAGGAATCAAAAATAAAAGAAGAAGAAGAAGAAGAAGAAAGAAGAAGAAGAAGAAGAAGAAAAGAAGAAAAAGAAAAGAAGAAGAAGAAGAAGAAGAAGAAATATTGTAAGAAGAAGAAGAAGAAGAAGAAGAAGAAGAAGAAGAAGAAGAAGATATTGTAGAAGAAGAAGAAGAAGAAGAAGAAGAAGAAGAAGAAGAAGAAGAAGAAGAAGAAGAAGAAGAAGAAAATATTGTAAAAGAAGAAGAAGAAGAAGAAGAAGAAATAGAAGAAGAAGAAGAAGAAGAAGAAGAAGAAGAAGAAGAGAAGAAGAAGAAGAAGAAGAAGAGAGAAGAAGAAGATTGTAAAGAAGAAGAAGAAGAAGAGGAAGAAGAAGAAGAAGAAGAAGAAGAAGAAGAAGAAGAAGAAGAAAATAAGGATGAGGCTGTTTACGCTATAGTTCACACTAACAAACTTGAGAAAGACATGAACGAATCTCTTTTCCCTCGGTTATGGGCAATCAGTAGGCCAGAATTAGGCAACTAATCTAGAAGAAGGAACACATTGAATTCAAACCAGATTTTTTGTTGTGTTGTTGTCATCCGTTCGTCTACTAAAAACGATAGCGTAGTGTCCACTTTTGTTTTCCTCTTATATGCAACTGCGTCAGTGGCTGAACAGAACAATTTTTGAATGGCAATCTCTGGTGCAGTGACTGCAAACAAACAGTGGTGCTTGCTGAAGTTGCTGTTGTCTCTCCTTCCTCTTGGCTCTCTTTTCTGTGACAGCTACGTCCCTCTCTTTGCTACTCCTTCTCGTTCCTTGTTTGACGAGGAGGCCCCAGTTTGTACGGTTTTTTGCACAACCTCCCATGTGTTGGTGTTGATGTGGCATGTCTTCATGTTCCTCTTGCAGACATCTTTAAAGCGCATGCGTGGTCTCCCTAGTCCAAAAATTGATCAGATCTCACATATTGACCGTGTCCGAGTGTTTGGTTAAACACATCAAAATCTTCAAGAATTGGGAACACAAGGGCTGAACTAAATGCCACACGGACATTTAGAAATAAAAAACTGGAAGACCCTCTCATCATTTAACTCAATGTCTAACTCTAAGGAGATTATTATATGCTTGATAACAAGCCATATAGGAGTGAGCGGAAATGAAAGAGCTGACTCTGCTGCTAAATCGGTTCTAGATTTAATCCCTGACAACTTCCAGATACCATATACTGACTTGAAACTTAAAATTAATAGATTCCTTCATACAAAATGGCAACAACACTGGAATAACTGTATTCACAATAAACTCTTCCTAATCAAACCCACTTTGGGAGACTGCAGACCAACTTAAAGGAAGTCTACAAAAGAACAAGTCATTATGTCCCGATTGTGCATTGGTCATCCAAAACTAACACACTCTAATATACTCAAACAAGAACAACAACCACAATGGGAAACATGTCAAACACCCCTGACAGTTAAACACTTATTGATGGAATGCAGATTTTTTGCTCACATCAGAAACCGTTAATTTAAAGCAAACAATATGAAAAATCTGTTTGAAAATGTTAACATAGAGGATATTTTCTCCTTTTTGAGGGAAATAAAATTATACCATAGAATATAGACATGAAACAAATCAATGCCATATAATATAATCCCCAATAATGCTAACACATTGTTAAAACCAATTACTAAAAGTATATATATGAATACATATGTATTACACCCTAACCGTTAGGCATGATATAACCCCGGACGGGTTGATATGCCGTTAAAATCAATAAACCAATCAACAGACATTTATCACAACTCATTTTTTAGCAACGGTTTTGTAGTATTGTTCTTGTTGGCTTATTTTGTGGGTATTATAAAATGGTAGATAAAATCACTAATCTCATTGGCTATTTTTTTTATTTCGGAGCTAAGTAGTTTTTTTACGTATTTTATTCATTTAAAACTTAATTAGTTAATTATGAAACCAAGAAACCTATGTGCGAAAAGTATGTCTACTCTGTTTGTGATTTTATCTTAATCATTACGTAAAAATTATTGAGCAATCTTTTACATCCAACAGAACTGAACGAAAATCGCTTTGGGGCGGTGGCCTTTATAATGTGTGCTAAAGATCATGACTTGTATTTATAAATTGTTCCAATCAAAAAGGCACAAACATGTATTTAATTTACTATTTAAAGACGTTGATAAATTGTCCTAAATTACTCGCTGGAAGCACAGATCAGCAGATGAGGATTATACAACTCTCTAGTTCAAGACAGGATTATACAATTCTCTACTCTCTACTTCAAGACAGGATAAACTGATGATTATATAACTTTTTATCTCAGGACAGGATAAACTCTGTTACAACTCAGGACGGATCAGCGGACCAGGATTAAAACTGATATTACATCTCTCTACTTCAAGAAAGGATCAAACATTATACCACAAAGTATCTCCACTGTAAAACCGCTTTCAGCTACTGCTGTTAAATGGCTACATGAATCGTAACAGTTGATAATATGTTGATTTTAATTACAGGATTTGTATCACTTTGAAGGTTTTTTTAAAATCCAATTAAGATAAGAAGTAAGGATAAGCTTATAAGTGACATTATCCCATGGACTTCTATACATGGACACACCAGTGTTTGCTGACGAGCAAAGACTTACATTCATCATCTCAGCACTTACCAAAAATAATGTGTCCTGGGTATGCATCTAGTAGCAAAGTTTAAATTCTGGAACTCTGGGAAGTGTAGAGTACCCCTTTATCACCATTGCTCCCAGGTCTAACCTGACCTAGAGTGCCAGCACCTGTTAGGGTCCCATGTAAGGGTTAAATGGATTAAAAACAGGTTTGCTTGGATGTAGACGTTGGATACGGAGAGTGAATGTTATTATTTTTTCTTGTATTTTCAGATTGCTTGGATTGTTATATAGCCCCTTAGTTCTTTTCATCATGTTAGTATATTGTACTTATCTGCTACTATGCTGGATCGGCTCATCTATTCTCTGCCAGGGTCTAGGCTGATTCTCCTGTTTTCTGGTCTGCTCCCTAGGGACTTCTTCAACTCTGTGTTCGTTGTTGCTTTTAATAACGAACACAAAGATTTGGATATTTTTATACGTCTTTTATTAAGCTCTATATTTTTTAACGAAGAAATAGCTATCTTTGAGACACATCTGATTTTTTGAAAATCTAAGCTCAATCTCAAAGTTCTGTGTATTTAGAATTACTGTTACAATCTTATGGGCCATCCTTCAATCTTTGATCAAAAGCACTTGCCCAGCGGAAATCCCTGGCAATCCTCTGGTAAAGAATCCTCAGTATTGTAAGTTCCTTCGTCAATGGTTTGCAAGTGGACTATAAAAGTATCAGTGTTTAAGTAGTGAATTAGCCACGCATTATGGCTGTTGATTAGCTGGCGGAATAAACCACGTGACCTCGCCCAGTCTATACATTTAGGTGAGGAATTGTAGCACACCTTATATTGTAAATTGACTTTTTTCTAACCAGCGATATGTCGTGGTGAGATGAAATCGGATATATGCTGTCTTGTTTTCTGATATAACTGCCGTTCTCAGCTAGTTTTAAATTCAGGGTTTCTCCCTCCAATACACGTTGCAATACCAATGTTATAGAGCCCAATCTGCTCAACTTAGTATATAAATTGGAATGTAAAAGAATATATGGATTCCAGTTTTTCCTAAGAGCATTAGAACGGAGTGAAACTCCAAAAACTTACATCAAAATTTGAACTTGGATTTCATTTTCTATAATGATAAGAATTACCAAACACGAACCTTGCTGTCATTCATATATATATCTTATTATAATGGAGATTATAATGTGTGTTTTTGTGTCTGTAACCGAAACTATATTACTATACAAGTCACAATTCCCTTCGTTATTTACATCATATTCTCCATGATTTTATTTTTATTTAAACCTCATTTATTGATAAAATTGTTTTACATCATTGAGACTATTGACCATATCTACATACACAGAACATGCAATTGTATTTATATATACAACAAAATAGCGGATTATAGTGTGAATGGGAAGGCTAATTTGCATATTGATATTAAAAACTTGATTTTAATAAATATATGCTTAGTATTATTGATTTCTAATTGTTTGGTTTTATCTTATTGAATATGAGCAAAAATCTCGGGGATAAATCGTAAAAGAAATCCATTAACAAGAAGAAATAACTGTAATATCATTCTTTACTTCCTATTTTAACTAAATAGTTAAATTAGGAAAATTTACCAATGAAAGACGGGAGTAATGGAAAATGATGGAAGAGTTACTTTCAAAGTTGTTCTATTTTTCAATCATACCCCCTCTGTTCCAAATTTTTGTATTTGCATTCTTATTCAGTTTCATTAGCCTTTCTCATTTAATATGATATTTTATTATATTAAAACTTAACTACTTGCACCCAGAGGGTGCATATATTTGCTAGTATATATAAAGGAGAATAAAAATTAGAGATAGAAAGAAGGACAGATAGAGAAAGAGGTAAAATGAAAGACAGAAAAACGAGGTAAAAAAGAAAGATAGATAAAAAAGACCATATCAAGATTAGAAATAAAATGAATGATAAAAAAGAAGGAGAAAGAAAAAAGAAAGAAATAAAAGAAATAAAAGAGAAGGTAAAAAAATGAAGAGGAAAATGACAGACAGAAAAAGTAATAACAAAAGATAGAAGTTAATAGAAAAAATAAGGGGATTTCATAACAGAAGAAAAATAGAAAATAGATTGAAAGAAATAGACAGAGTTAAAAAAGAACGATAGAAGGAAAAGGGAAGAAAATAATATAGAAGAAAGAAAAGAAATGATAAAGCGAATTAAATAAATAAATAAAGAGAGAAAGAAAGGAAAAGAAAGAAAGAAAAAGATTAAAAGAAAAAAAAAGCAAGAAAAAGAAAGAATGTAAGAAAGAAAGAAAGAAAGACAGAAAGAAAGACAGACAGACAGAAGAAAAGAAAGAAAGAAAGAAAGAAAGAAAGAAATAGAATGAAGGAAAAAGATGGAAAGAAAAAAGCAAGTAAAAGAGAGAATGTAAGAAGGAAAGAAAGAAAAACAGAAAGAAAGAAAGAAATAAAGAAAGAAAGAAAGAAAGAAAGAAAAAGAGTGAAAGGGAGAAAGAAAGAAAAAAGGAATGTAAGAAAGAAAGAAAAAAGACAGAAAGAAAAATAGAAAGAAAGAAGAAAGAATGAAAAGGGGTGAAACAAACAAACAAACAAAAGAAAAAAGCAAGTAAAAGAGAGAATGTAAGAAGGAAAGAAAGAAAACAGAAAGAAAGAAAGAAAGAAAGAAAGAAAAATAGAAAGAAGGAAAAACATAGAAAGAAAAAAGCAAGTAAAAGAAAGAATGTAAGAAGGAAAGAAAGAAAACAGAAAGAAAGAAAGAAAGAAAGAAAGAAAGAAAAAGAGTGAAAGAGAGAAAGAAAGAAAAGGGAAGAAACAAAAAAGAAAGAAAGAAAGAAAGAAAGAAAAAAAAGGGTGAAAGAAAGAAATAAAGAAACACAAACAAAAAGACAGAATCTAAGAAAGAAAGAAAGACAGAAAGACAGAAAGAAAGAAAGAAAGAAAAAGACAGAATGTAAGAAAGAAAGAAAGAAAGAAAGAAAGAAAAAGGGTGAATCTCAGAAATAAAGAAAGAAAAAGAAAGAAAGAAAGAAAAAGAGAAATGTAAGAAAGAAAGAAAGAAAGAAAGAAAATCATGAGAAAGAGAAAATTAAAAAGAAAGAGAGGGAGAGAAAAGTGTTAAAGCGAAAGGGATAATGTAAAAAAATAAAAATAAAATAAAAATAAAAGAAACGAATGACATGATAGAATAGAATTGATCAACGTTAAAAGGAATTTTCTATTGTTATAAAAAATGAAGAAAAGAAACCGCATTAAATCTTAAAAGACAAATAAAGTCACATGAAAAATACGGAAAAACACGGAAAAATACGGAAAAAACCGGAAATGTATAAATGCACAAAAAGAAAAAAACAAACAATTTCAAATAACCAAATTAACACGGTAGGCTTTGCTGTTCACACAACAGTGTGAGAAATCGGTTCTAATTGTTCTTCAATGAGAATATGTCCCGCTTGATGTTGTCCAAGAAGGCTGCGTGGAAAATAGACTTAATTTAATAAACCACGGGAAGAAAAAATGGATGCGAAAAGATGAATAGATAAATGAAATAAAAGAAGACGAATTTTTAGTCAAAACATGAAGGAGAAAAGAAATGAGTTAATCTTATTGTGGAAATGACAATTTTATAGAAAACTACATATGCAACGTTAACAAACAAACAAAAAAAAACACTATCAAACTTGTCTAGTTTCTTTACAAACAGAACCAAGGCGTACACTAATATAAGGGAGATTGTAGAGGAAAACATGCTGTACTACGACATCGTAGCGCGCGAGTTCGAACTCCAGTCGCTCTATTGTTACATAATTATTAGAGACCTAATATTTATGTGAAATAGTGTAGAAATCAAGATGGCGTTTTAAGTTCAGCTGACGGCCTTGAAGTGACAAGCTTGACCTCAGTCCTAACCCTATCTTCCGGGGATAGCCGTGAGAACCGGTAGAGAGGACCCTCTCTTCCGGTTTAAATAGTAAGTAAGTTTCAGCAGTTAGAGACTAGCAGCCGAGCTCGACGGAAGAGTAAGTCGCGTTACACGCGCTCCCGTCTTAATCTGCGCAGATGTCTGGTTGGGGATTTAAAAATAAAGTAAGATCAAAGCAAATCGGAGTCTTGTGTTATTACCTCTAAAAGCTAACAATGACACAGGGCTTCTGATAAAGAGAAATCCCCATGAGAAGACCAGACCCGAAGTCCCCAAGAAAGTCCAGACCTTAGAAGATTCCAGACCAAGACAAGATGTTATAAGATTCTAAAGACGGCCAGAAGAATAGAGTAAGAAAGAAGTAAGTAAAGAAGAAGGGTATGCAACACTATTACGTTGACTTTCGCATTAACACGCTTGGTAAATATATGAATCTCGTGATCCCCCACTGATGGTGTGAATATTACAATTACTTGTCACGTTATGCTCTCATTTCCGAATGGAATGAGGATGTGTTCATATAAGAAATAATAGTTGTATACTTATCTCATCTTCTGTGCTACGTGGAGAGGCTTGAATCCGTTTGCTGTGTCTATGCTGAGTTGGTTGACAATTCCTTGGTGTTTGGAGTCTAGAAAATTGTGGAAATGACAATTTTATAGAAAACTATATATGCAACGTTAACAAAACCAAAAAACCACTATCAAACTCATCTAGTTTCTTTACAAACAGAACCAAGGCGTACACTAATATTAGGGAGGGCGTAGAGGAAAACATGCTGTACTACGACATCGTAGCGCGCGAGTTCGAACTCCAGTCGCTCTATCACGTTGACGTTCGCATTAACACGCTTGGTAAATATATGAATCTCGTGATCTTCCAGTGATGGTTTGAATCTTACAATTACTTGTCACGTTATGCTCTCTTTTCAGAATGGAATGAGGATGTGTTTATAGAAAAAATAATAGTTGTATACTTATCTCATCTTCTGTGCTACGTGGAGAGGCTTGAATCAGTGTGCTGTGTCGATGCTGAGTTAACAGACAATTCCTTGGTGTTTGGAGTCTGGAAAATTGTGAAAATGACAATTTTATAGAAAACTATATATGCAACGTTAACACAAACAAAAACAAAAAAAACACTATCAAACTCGTCTAGTTTCTTTACAGGCAGAACCAAGGCGTACACAAATATAAGGGAGGGTGTAGAGGAAAACATGCTGTACTACCACATCGTAGCGCGCGAGTTCGAACTCCAGTCGCTCTATCACGTTTACTTTCGCACTAACACGCTTGGGAAATATATGAACCTCATGATCCCCCAGTGAGTATTTGAATATTACAATTACTTGTCACGTTTACTTGTCACATTTGTCATTTCCGATTGGAATGAGGATGTGTTCATAGAAGAAATAATAGTTGTATACTTATCTCATCTTATTTGCTACGTGGAGAGGCTTGAATCTGTTTGCTGGACCGATACTGAGTTGGTTGACAATTCCTTTGTGTTGGGCGTCTGGAAAACAACTCTGGGTGCTAGAGGACATTTTGCCTTGTGCCACTTATAGTTTTTAGTAATAACACAAGGCCACTTCTTTTTCTCGGGAGATCTTTACTTTCCCCAAGCCAAAATTGCCGAGAGCAAGAGCCCATGTTTCGCTCTGTTAACGCATCATACAAGACTCAATCCACACTCTCACTCATTTTCTCGATCTGAGCCACGTCTCACTTCTGACGAATAGATGTCTCCCTCTCTCTTCTCTCTCTCTCTCTCTCTCTCTCTCTCTCTCTCTCTCCTCTCTCTCTCTCTCTCTCTCTCTTCTCTCTCTGTCTCTGTCTCTCTCTCTCTCTCTCATACAACACTTTCCATATAAGATTCGAATAAATTTCATAGTCTGTTAGTGAAAATAGTATTCTGTGGCCGGAACTTTCCCAATCAAAAGTATCTCTTGTATGTGTTGCAAATTTGTGGAAATATATAGGAACTATACATATACACGCACGCACACACACACACACACACACACACACACTATATATATATATATATATATATATATATATAATATATAAATACATACACGCACACATATACATATATAAACATATCATCATCATCATCATGTCGCGCATGTAGCACGGGTATCGACAACAATCATATACATATATATATATAGACATATATATTTATATACACACATATGTATACATATATACACACATATATATATACATATATCCATATACATAGATACGCACATATATATTTATATATATATACACACACACGTATATATACATATATACACACACATATATATATATACATACATATATCCATATACATATATCCATATACATATATCCATATACATACATATACATATATATATATTCATATATATATATATACATATATATACATATATACAAATATATACAGATATATTATATATATATATATATATATATATACATACATATATACTATATAAAATATTATATACGCATATATATCATACATATACATATATATATACATACATATACACACATATATAATATGTCTATGTGTGTACGTGTGGGCAAGTGTGTGTGTCTGCACGCGCACGAGTGCTTCAAATTTAGGAATTAATTTCACTAATGAGATTTGCAATAAAAAGTGTAATTTCAAGAGTCCATTTGAAATTACCCTTTCGTTTTAAAATGCAAAAGCACCCCCAAAAAAAAACAAAACCCAAGAGTTCTATGTTCTATGACTAATTAGTTTATAAATTTAAAAAAAAAATGTCGATGTCAAGTTTTAAAACAAACGTAATCAAATTGTTCCTAACTTTAAACTTTCTTATATCTTATTCTTATATCTATTTGTTGCGTAATGAGCATACTCGTCGACTGATGCGTTTATTTAAGAAAATTTGGTAATTTATGAGGAAGTGCGTCCCGGTCTCCCGCCTCAAAAACCGCTACCCGGTGACTATCAAAATAACCACCCCAGCTCGTCGTAAATCTTGTTTATTTATCATAATTTGTCGTAATTCTTGTTTAGATATGAAGATGGACATATAGTTTTGAATAGACTGAGATAGATAGATAGATAGATAGATAGATAGATAGATAAACAAAATAATATAGATAGATATGAACAAATGGAGATAGATAGATATTTTCGACAAGTAAATGTATTGGGGGGGGCACTTCTTTTTTTGTTGTAATTCTTGTTTATTTAAACTAAAAACAAGACAGTAAACAAACATGAATAAAAAAATCTTCGTATTTAAAGTAATATAGATAAATCTGACCAAATTGAGATAGATAGATAGATGGATAGTTTTGAATAGACTGAGCTGGGTCGTTATTTTAATAGTCACCGGGCAGCAACTCTTGAGACCGGGACGCACTTCCTCATAAATTACGGAAAAGTTAAAATTTAGAAATAAATTGAGAGAATCATTATATAGTAAATATAGTCCGTTGAGTGGATAATTGTCTGTACCAGCCGGACAAGGGGGGGGATGTATATCAGTGTAGGTTGATTTTTTCAATTTTTTTTAAAACTTCAAATTCTCTCAAACGGCAAAAGTTTTTTATTGGTATGATAGATCATCTTAACTTTCACGATTGTTTGAGGAAATAGCATCAAACACGTCTAGTAAAATGCACCCAAATATTCTCGTTTTTGCAACATTTAGCCTGGGAATCGATTTGAAAATTTAGTAATTCAAATATTCAAAACAGAGAAGGTTGTCATTTTAAACAAAATGAATAAATTAATAATTTGAAGGCAATTACAATGCGTATAAAAATAAAAACAAAAATATGTTTTTTTGTCTTATCGATTTCAAAGACGAAATCAGAAATGGACGTGCTTTGAACCTAAGACAGTTCTAAGTAAAATTATCTCTGTAACCAGAGTTCAATCCTGAGCGAAAGCAGTTAGAAAAAATAATTAAATAACACAACTCCTACCCAGCTATGGTTAGCGGAATGAGAACAGGATACCCCGTGGAATAAATAAAGGGTTAGGTTCAAAGTTCCGTGATGGCTCCCGAATACGACAAGAAAGTTCCCGAGTTCGAAAAGAAGGTTTCCGAGTCCGAGAAGGTTCCCGAGTCCGACAAGAAATACCTGAAGAAGGCCGGAGGGTATATCGGCCGAAACATTGTACAAATAACAATGAAGATGGGGACAATAGTCCGAAAAACGCAGATAATACTAGAATTCATTTGGACGGAATATATTTTTGCCATTATGAAATTAAAAGAAATACTTTTGCGGTTCTAAATATATTGAGTTGTCGGTTTACAACACTTAATTAATTGTGAATGAGTTGATTCTTAAAATAGAATAAACAATATAATTAATTTTGCTCCTATGTAACTTTTTTGGCAATTTATAAAATTTTGTTGTAAATTTCATAAAATTCCAAATAAATTGATTGAATATTAAATTACAAAATGTAATTAATCTACAACTTTTAATATAATTTACTCATAAAAAAGAATCAGTAAACTATAAATACAAATACATGTTTAATGCTTGAATTATTTTAAAATGGGAACGATGGATTTAGTGGAGCGTGATGAGATCATATTGAATTGAAGGTTTGTGAGTTCGAGTCACGAATACCAACGTTCTATGTTTGAAATGCTCACCTACTTGTTTAGCAAAAAATGCACAACGCTTAACCCAGATTACCACCATATACTTGGAAATGTTAGTAAAAAGGGTTGACAGTTTTAAAAATATTGGGTTATTTAACAGTGCAAAAATGAAAACATTGTTTTTCAATCATAATTTTCATTATTTTCTTAAGCTGAAAATTTTTTTTAACAATCATCAGGAGTTTGTTTAATGTTTTTTCTTTCGAATGGAAAAATTTTTTTCAAGAAAATATTAAGTTTTCTGCAAGTTTCATAGTGTTAAATATAGGGGGGATAAATTTCACAGGGTAAAATTGATGGTACCTATAAGTCACAGTCCCCGTTTCTACATAAAAATCACCCTTTTGAATGTAAAACGGACTATTTTATATATTTTTATTAGCAACGGTGAGTATTTTTTCCCATCGGATAATTTGATCTTTGAATTAACTGTTTTTCTTTGTAACAACTCTGTTTTTTTGCGAGATTTTTAAAAAACAAAGTTAAAAAATATTTACTTTCGTTTATTCGATATGGTCTAAATTGATCACGTGACCCGATTTGGTTACCCCTACAGTAATCACAATTCCCTTAAAATAACAATGGTAAGGTGTATAACTGAATCAAATTTTGTTACAATTTATGAGCAGTCATAAATTGTGAACGTACCTGCAGTTAGAATTTTAAATAAAGTTCGTTAGATTTAAAAGTGGTGGGACTTTTCCATACCCGTTTGGGATTATCAGTGACGTTTAGTGGATCCTAATTTCTTCTTCCGGTAGAATAGGTTTTTAATTAGCAGATGCGACCCGATTTCGACGGAGTGTAGACGATATTGTCGAATCTGGTGTGTCAGTCTTCACGCGGTGGAATTAAATGGGCTGGGGAAATAAAACTTGATCAAGAAACACCAAGTCTTGTTGTTAATTAAATTATTAAGCAAGCAATGTCCAGCTTTGTAAGCAGAAAACAAGAAAGAAAATCAACCCAGCACTGAAGTCAGCCCAAATAAGACGCCAGCCGAAGTAGAAGCAGTAAGCAGCGAGTCAGTAACCAGAAGTGTAACAAGTAAGAACTGACGAGGAAATATTTTGATTAGTACCTTTCCCAAGGGTATTAGCACTATGTGAAATGCAAACAACCGTATCCATTTCCTACGACAGTTACCATCGCACAACGCGCTTCCATGTTTAACCGGTCTAAATAACAAAACAATCAGTAGACCAGTTTAAATGCTTTGGTAGTAATATCTCATCTACGAAAAGCGATGTCAATATACGCACAGGAAAGGCTGGAATATTTTAGTTTTCGTTCTTAAACTGGATCCTGTTTAGCTCAGTCGGTAGAGTACCCGCCTAGGAATCACAAGGTCACTAGTTCGATACTGGCCCTCGCCAACCCAACGTGTGAGTAGCACAGGGATCTGTGCGGTAAAGTGGAGGAGCTGATAGTTGTTGTGGCGCTCCACCTCGGACGCGAAAATAATCTCTTTGGTCTAGCGCTATATACGCACAGGAATGTCTTAACGGTTATAGCGAGACTATCGATCTGATTTCTCTAATAAGATGAAGTGTATCTTCTTATAAGCTGTACCCATATCAGTACTACTGTATGGGTGCACTAATAAGATTGCAGTCGAAGTAGAAGCAGTAAGTGTAACAAGTAAGAACTATCATCTCTTATCTAAACTAACTATCTATCTCTGTCTGTCTGTCAGTCTGTCTATCTCTGTCTCTGTCTCTTTCTATTATACACCCAAGATGACTCTCTCCATTTACAAACTCGGTGTTGAAAAGAGAGTACCGTATTTGACGGCATATAGGACGCACTTTTTTTCCAAAATTTTGGCTTAAAAAATTGCCCTGCGTCTTATACATCGTATGTAAAGTTTGAGACCTCCTGTAGGCCTAGGCTAATCTTCTCTCTGATGCTCACTAACCCAGCTTAGGCTCAGTACTTTTATCTACCCTAAACTCCATGCATCCTTATGTTGCAGGATGGGTATATTCCTGACTTTTGTGAGCTAGAAGAAGTAACAAAGGCTTAAAAAAATAGTGATGACCCAAAAGAGGAGAGCGATGGTTTGACCGTAGCGTAACCCCGAACGGAGAATTGACCGCAAGCGGAAGTCGGGTGTTGACCGGAAGTCACGTGGTGACGTGGGGGAAAAAAGAAGGGGTTCGTCCTCTTTTTGCCTGGGGCGGTCGTAGGGCACGGACCTCATGAGAGCCCAGTAATCTAGTAGTGTTCTCTCTCTCTCTCTTTCTCTCTGCCTTTCCTCCCCTCTGGTAGAAGCCCACTATACGAGCACGAGAATAAAGGCTGGCAGTTGTGACGACATGTTTCTCGTGTTATGATTTTCTTATCGGCACCATTTCAGCACGGTGACTTTTGGGGTTTTAGTACCAAGAAAGAAAAAAGGACTACGGTACATGTATCGTTTTAGTGCCGTGAATATAACAACGTAACACTTATCTTATTGCTGGTATTGTTTTAATCAAGGTTAACAGGAGCGTATTTTTCACAATATAAGCTTAAATACACTAAACACTTTTTTTCCTGAATCTTACCTGCTGAAATGGGGGTGCGTCTTATATGCCCGTGCGTCTTATATGCCGTCAAATACGGTATATAACAATTCTTATTCATTCAGTAAAGTAAAAGTAAAGTCGACGGAGTGGCCTAATGTCGGTATCAGCCATAAAGCGAGGGAGTCTATCCCCTTTTCACTAGGGCTAGACCAAGGAGTTTATTTTAGCGTCCGATGTGGAGCGCCACAACTACCATCTGCTCCTTCACTTTACCGCACAGACCCCTGTGCTACTCACACGTTGGGTTGGCGAGGGCCAGTATCGAACTAGTAACCTTCTGATTCCAAGGCGGATACTCTACCGACTGAGCTAAACCGGATCCAGTTTATGAACGAAAACTAAAAGATTCGCCCTGTGGACACCTAATGCTTTAATGCACGCTGAAGATCCAATTTCATATTTCACATATTCTATTCACGGACCAATTTAAGAAGCCCTATAAAGACAAAACCAATAATCACGAATTCAAGGACAATCACGAATTTAAGTACAACATAAGTGAATAGGAGAGTGCAATTTTCCCAAATCAAGTAAGATAATAGTGGAATTCCCAATATCAATGATCGAGCTATAAGAATGATATATTATATATATTATATATATATATATATATTTCTTTAAAACCGAGACACCACGAAACATACCATCAGTTTCCAACCTGAAGATGGTAAATCGACATGCCGAAAGCGCTCGTAGAGACACCTTTGGTGGACTGCTACACCAGTTCCACCCTGATGCCAAAAAGAGGTCAGACACGTTGAACGGATTGAACAGAAACTTGTACGACAGGATTGTCACTCGAGTTCAACCAAACACACACACACACACACACACACACACACACACACATATATATATATATATATATATATATATATATACTCACTCACACACACACACACACACACACACACATATATATATATATATATATAATATTATATATATAAATATATATATATATATTATGGAAGTAAACCCAGCGTTTGATTTTCTGTCTGATGAGTATCGAAAGGTATGAATGAAACCCAGGATCACATTTATAATACTATTCAATAAATATCATATATATATATATATTATATATATATATTATAATATATATACATACATACATTCATATATATATATATATATTATATATGTGTGTGTGTGTGTGTGTGTGTGACATCCTATTTTTTCCAGTAAATGCATATTCTGATTTCTCTGACGATTTTTCTGGCATGGTCTGTCACTGACCTTTTCCTGGGCCTCGGAGACATGAACTAAAAAAAATAACTTGAAAAAAAAAAAGAAGAAGAAGAAGAAGAAGAAGAAGAAGAAGAAGAAGAAGAAGAAGAAGAAGAAGAAACTCGACAAAGATGCCATTGAAGAGAAACACAATCAAGAAACAACCCAGTGGAATCAGTTAGTTGACAATGAAATCATTGCGGTCCCGGCAACAGTCAGTCGAAACTCATTACTGTCACAATTCTCTGTAGACACTTTCACAAGAGCAAAGCGAATTGGCTGGGAAAGGAACATTTGCAAGGGGGCGTGAGTGTGTCAAGGAGACTGCAAGTTATAAAGTATTAATAAAGACGTGTCTGTATTCTCATACGTCAATGAAATGATTGACTTCGTGAAGGTCTGATAGATCAGCATCTGCGGCTTCCTAGAACATTATGGCTTTTCGTCAACGATTAATTTATTCATAATTACTTAGAATTTGACACAGAAATAATTTATATTTTTATTAAAATGCTCCTCGTGTATGTCTTCCACTGTGAGTAATTTGATAGTTTCAAATGTGGTTACATTATGCTGACCACCGTACCAAGGAAATATTGACCAGTCACATTTTGTTAGATAATTCTGTGAAAAGCTGTCTCTTCGAGTGAGCATGCGCGTACGTTTGTGTGTGGTAAATGAGAAGGGAGTGCGCGTGTCTGTCTGTGTGTGTGTGTGTGGTATGGTTAACAGTCTCATCTCTGTCACCGCACAGTCTACAATTACTGTTTTGTTGCGTCTTATCATTTCTTGCTTTGATATATTATTATTATTATTTTACTCCTTATGAGTTTTTCACATCAGCGTTAGCTTATGGTATTTCAATGGAGTCTGAGTGACAACAAGTCTCCTCGGGTCTCCAGGACTCTTTTCAATATTCTAGTCGATTGCAACAGTGCAGTAGTCTGGATTGTCTCAATTCTTCCTCTGATTTCTAGATCCTCCAGTCTTTTTATTATTATTATTATTGTTTACTCCTTTTGAGTTTTCACATCAGCATCAGTTGATGGTCTTTCACTGGAGTCTGAGTGACAGCAAGTCTACTCAGGCCACCAGGACTCTTATGAGTATTCTGGCAGATTGCAGCATTGCACTGTTCTGAACAGTACCTTTTTATCATTTTACGGCATTTCAACCCTTGTTGAGTTATTTTATGCCGAAGACGTTTTGTTTTATTCATTCTTGGTGATATTCAATTTTTTTTTCAAACTCAAATTTTTTAACGCAATATTTCAAAACTCATTTTTGAACTATTTACCCCGTCAATGGGACACTAACAGGTACTACCTACCAGGTCAGCAAAGGGGTACTCCACACTCCCCAGAATGACGTTCAACTGAATCTAATCGTGAGGTCTTACAACTGCAATCGAACACTATATTTCCCTTCATCCAACTTAGAAAATCCCTATCTATCAATTCATCTATATATATATATATATATATATATATATATATATATATATATATAGATAGATAGATAGATAGATAGATATATATATATATATATATATATTATTATAATAACAATAATATATATATTATATAATATATATTATAATATGATTATAATATATATATATATATATATATATATATATATATATATATATATATATATTAAAAAGCTTTCATCCGTATGGCTTTAATCAGAAAACAGGTCCTCTTTAACATAGGGCAATAAACCTGTCTACACCTACGAGGGTGGCCGAGGTCACCTAAATAAACAAACACTGACCACCACGCATCAAACAAGCCACTCTTGACCCAATTAAAAATCTAGAAGTCACGCGCACAGTACCGTGATACAGACACACGCTCACATTCACACACGTATATGTTAATACACACATACATATATATGTATACACATACAGTCATACACACAACTCCCACGAACCCCTCCCCTCACATATATAAGAGCATCTAAAAAATAACCTACCTCATAGAGGTTCTTCACGGAAGAAACGGACATGCTACTATTAAACACACTCGCCTACCCGGATTTTAACAGCATGTCAAACCCACAAAAACACTTGAACTTTTATAATTCTTCTATAATGCCCCCTTTCTAATAATCTATCAACAATTTCTCCTGACGAAAAAGAAATTTTCTCCTGACGATGACCTAAGGTCGAAACTAGTTGAGAATAAACAACATACAAGAAAAATTCCTGATTGTCTTAATACTTTTTGTTCACACACTATATATATATATATATATATATATATATATATATATACACATATTGGTCCGTCCCTTATCTTACGTTGATTAATTTAGATACACATTTCTTTTGAATATATTAAGTTGCAAATACATACGATCTTTGAGAGGACAGCGTAAAATATCATTGATTCTTGCAGAGGACGGGGATTTATAGCTATTTTTCGTCAGAGGTGACATCTGGGAAAATAAAATGCATTTTATCCAGAAGAAATAGAAGAGACCATTTCGAAAATGGAATTGCATTATTTCAGCATATATCGCTTTCAGCATATCAATTAATCATGTGTTTGCCGGTGTGTACGTGTCTCCATGAATGTATGCATGTATGTATACATGTATGTTTATTGCATATACGTATATATATGGAGGACTGTATAATATATATATATATATATATATATATATATATATATATATATATATATATATATATATGTATATAGTGTATATATATATATATATATATATATGCATATAAGTGTTATATATGTATATATATATATATATATATATATATATATATATATATATATGCGTAATGTTCTTGTATAGTGATTATTTATTTTCATATGGCTCGGAATATTTGTCTCGGATTAGGGAGTTCTATAAGTGATGGTCATTAATGTGTACATCTACCGTATTTCTCTTTGGGATCAAAGTGTTGTATCTACCGTAAATATCACGATTATTTTAAAAACTATATGATGAAAAATTATCTTTCGAACTGTACATTGTTATAGAACTGAAATGTAAAAAAAAAAAAAATTAGCATGAAAGCGTATTTAATATTTTCTGTGTATGTGTGCAGTTATGTGCGTGTTTACAATTACTTACGTTTTACATATATAGAATTCGCTTACAAGATTCCATATGAACGGGCCTGGGATCGGGCATTTCATTGTAGTTGAGGACATATACACATTATATTTTCATCGAAGCAGAGTTTATGGATAGTAAAAGACACAAAATAAATAGAAAAAACGTAACAAGTTGCATATATATATTATATATATATATATATATATATATATATATATATATATAATTTATATATAATATATAATATATATAGTGTGATCAAAAAAATATACTTTCTTTGAAAGTCAGGCCTGTTTTCTGGGGATCACCCTATATATATATATATATATATATATATATATATATATATATAGTGTGAACAAAAAAATTATTATAAGACAATCAGGAATATTTCTTGTTTGTTGTTTAATCTCAACTAGTTTCGACCTTCGGTCATCTTCAGGAGAAAATTTATTATTTGAAGAAATTGTTGATACATTATTAGAAAGGGAGCATTATAGAAGAGTTATAAATGTTCAAGTGTTATAGTGGGTTTAACATGCTGTTAAAATCCGGGTAGGCGAGGTGTTTGATAGTAGCATGTTCTTTGTTCCGTGAAGAACCTCTCTCTCTCTATATATATATATATATATATATATATATATATATACACATATATTGTATATACATATATATATATACATATATATATTAATATACATAAATATATATACATATTATATATATATACACACACATATATATATACATATATACACATATATATATACATATATAATACATATATATACATATATATATACACACATATATATATATACATATATATATATACACACACACACACACACAGAATATATATATATGTGTGTGTGTGTGTGTGTGTGGTGAACGAAAAAAACAGGGCTGACTTTTTAAAAAATCTGTTTTTTGGGGACCACCCTATATATATATATATATATATATATATATATACACACACACACACACACACACACACACACATATATATATATATATATATATTGTGAACTAAAAAAAACAGGGCCAACTTTTAAAAATGTCTGTTTCTTGGGATCACCCTATATATATATATATATATATATAATATGTGTGTGTGTGTGTGTGTGTGTGTACATCGTTTGTTGTGTATGCGTAACGTATGTATGTGTGCGTCTATGTGACGTAATAGGCATGTTGATAGCTAATACTCGTAAGTCTCTCTTTTCACAAATATACAACTCTTAAATCCACAAACACTGGAAACTATATGTAAATCTATTAAACAAGTTTCCCGCCTCTACCAATGTGTTCCTGTGCGCATGCGTCCGCGCGCATACGTCTGTACACAGACTGACACCTTTTTGGATTCGCTATCGTGACGTAAAGTAAAGGTTGTTTCCACCCACGTTTTATGACGGGTCTCTTATGGAAATAAATTATATATGTACATATCATCCCTGTTTCGCGTCCCCTGTCACATTGCCTGTTGGTGTTTCGGACATAAACTCCCAGAAAAAAAAAATCCCAGCTCATCAAGTGGACAGAGATATATCAATAAATATACACATTTACAGATGTGAAAATCCACTTACGAATATTGCTCTATCAGAAAATGGCCGTCACGCGTGTCACGACACTGTGTAGCCTGTCCCCTTTATTTCTATTTTTTGTTTATACTGAACGGTTTTACGATCTTGCAAGATGAATCATGCTAGGGGCAAAGGTTAGCAGGCACCGGTTTTATTCATGGCATTCATAGCTTGAAATACTACACCCTCGTTCCCAATAACGACGTTTACATGGAGATCGGCCTGTTCTTAATGTCCAGGTATGCAAGGAATATAAGCTGGATTATTCCCTCTTCAAAACAGTATATTGTAATACAGATTGAAAAGAAAAAACACATCATTCTCTGCTATTGGTATTTGATTTAATCACTTTTCCATTAAAAATAGGATTTTGCTATACAGTTATATCCCTTTTAGGGAGGCGTGAGTTCAATTCCTGGACATGGTAATTACATTTCACTAGCACTAATACCCTGGGAAAGGTATGAATCCTACTCTCCCTCCAGCTATGGTAAATAGTTTGTTTTTTTTTTTTTTGGGTTTTTTTGTTTGGTTTGTTTTACGGCATATCAACCTCAGTGGGTCATTTAATGCCGATAAAGTTTTGAAATAAATCAATTCTTAATGGATAATACAATTTTTTTATAAATACATTTTTCTATTTAACCCATAGATGGGACCCTAACAGGTACTACCACTCCGAGTCAGAGTGGATCAGGGAGCAATGGTGATGAAGGGGTGCTCCACATTCCCCAAACCTCCAAAACTGGAACCTCACCATCAGATAGAGATTAACGTCATTCCCAGGACATGTAGACCCTCAGTCACCGCCTTCTAGCACCCATATGATAAAAGGGGTTGGGGCTTTCCATAAGGGCAATAGAGTTGGGGCAATCATATAGGTGCTAGGGCTTGACGTGACCAGCCGATTGATCGGAGGGGGCCTCTCCGACCGCCCGTCTAGACCAAGATAGGGCCAAAGTGGAGTATTGCAAGTCATGAACTGCTCATCCACCTGGGCCCTATCCTTAAGCATCACGGGTCGCCACCCACGGCCAACAGGTGGCCCCATTGGGGGAGTCTTACCTCTGGGCTCTTTAACCTTGATTAGGAAACCGGTCTAGGAGAATGAAAACTCTGAATTCAAACCTGTTGAACTCCGCTTAAGAAATTGACCTTGTGTCCAACCAAAGTTCAAATCCTGGACGTGTCTGCATTTCATATAGTGCTAATACACTTGAGAAAGGTATGAATCCAGCAACTCTCCATCCAGTTTTGGGTAAATAGTAGCGTAGACTAGGCTCTTTAACCTTGTCTAGGTAATCAGTCTAGAAGAATGAAACCCCCGATTTCAAAACCCGTTAAACCCCTCTTAATAAACTCCTGTATGCTGCTTTTTACCTAATAATAAAGCTGTGACAGTGATAACATTTTAAAAGAAAGAAATCTATTTCCTCAAACGGAGGCAAAGTTTTGAAGAAAAATATTTCATGTTGTATTTTTTTACATTAGTTTGCAACTTTCGCCATATGAGAGACATTAACCGTTTAAAAATCGGCCCACCCTAATGTCCTTCTTCCATCCAGCTTTTTTCATTCAGAAGGAATAAGCTGGGGATATTCGAACTCTAAGGGTATCGAAATTATTACTTGATTTCAACGTTATGATTAACTCCTTCCTCCTCTCTCACTGAAACGTCTTATCTTTCCTCTTCTATTATAATTTAGCAAGTCCTGATTCCGAATATTAGTTTAACATGTGTGTAAAGTGTCATCATGATCGGATTAGTGATGTAGGCGCCAACTGGTTATACACCGACAGACAGAGAGAAATTGCCTTTTATATTATAAACTGAAACGTCTTATCTTTCCTCTTCTATTATAATTTAGCAAGTCCTGTTTCCAAATATTAGTTTAACATGTGTGTAAAGTTTCATCATAATCGGATTACCGATGTAGACGCCAACTGGTTATATACAGACAGACAAATAGACAGACAGAAATTGCGATTTATATTATAAAAAAATAAACTCGTCGAGGTGACCTAAAGTCGTTATCAGCGACGTAGTCAATTCCATTTTTACTAACGCAAGACCAATGAGATTTTTTTGCGTCTGAGATGGAGCGCCACACAATCCATCAGCTCCTCACTTTACCGCCCTGATCCCTGTGCTACTCATACGCTGAGTTGACAAGGTTCCGGTATCGAACCATGAACCTTGTGTTTCCTAGGCGGACGCTCTACCGGCCCTACGAAATGACATGAGTGTAAAGTTTCATTATGATAGGTTCACCGGTTTTAGGCGCCAAATGGTTATCCATAGAGAGACATAAATTGTCTTTTATGCGGAAGATTACGAAATTAATATCATTCTGTAGAAAGAATATTAGGGAATTTTATAAACGATAGAACAATACTGGCCTGTCCAATCGACCAGGATTAGAATTCGCCTATTGTATCCTTCGAAGAGGAATAAAATCCCTCTAATAAAGGGTGTCCCAGTATGACACTAAACTACATCGTGTACAATCTGGTAAAAAAAATAATGGTGGGAATCCATGCTTTGAGCGTGAATTGATCGTACGTCGAGAATTCTTTTTTGTTGGCCTTCTTTTACGAGCAAGCTGGACTAAGAGGTTATAATTTACAAAGGTAAGCTTATTTCTCTCTCTGTCTTTGTCTCTCTGTCTCTCTCCCTCTCTATTTCCCTGTCTCTCCCTCTCTTTAAATTTATCCCCCCACTTCTCTTCTGTCTGTCTTATGTCTCTTTCTCTCCTGTTTCTCTCTCTGCCTCTCTCCCTTTCTTTCTCTTCTTTCTTATTCTCTCTCTCTCTCTCTCTCTCTCTCTCTCTCTCTCTCTCTCTCTGCTCTTCTTTCTTTCTCTCTTCCTCTCCTTAAATTTATTCCTCCCACTTCTCTTCTTTCTGTCGTCTGTCTGTCTGTCTCTCTCTCTTATGTCTCTTTCTCTCCTTCTAGTCTCCTTCTACCCTCTCCCTTTCTCTATTTCTTATTCTCTCTCTCTCTCTCTCTCTCTCTCTCTCTCTCTATCTCTCTCTCTCTCTCTCTCTGCTCTTCTTTCTTTCTCTCGCCCTCTCCTTAAATTTATTTCCCCACTTCTCTTCTTTCTGTCTGTCTGTCTCTCTTATGTCTCTTTCTCTCCTTCTATTTCTCCTTCTACCCCTCTCCCTTTCTTTCTCTTCTTTCTTATTCTCTCTCTCTCTCTCTCTCTTCTCTCTGCTTCTTTTCTTTCTCTCTCCCTCTCCTTAAATTTATTCGCCCCACTTCTCTTCTGTCTGTCTGTCTGTCTGCTGTCTCTCTCTCTCTCTCTCATGTCTCTTTCTCTCTTTCTATTCTCTCCTTCTGCCCCTCTCCCCTTCTTTCTCTTCTTTCTTATCTCTCTCCCTCTCCTCCCTCCCTCTCTCTCTCTCTCTCTGCTCTTCTTTCTTTCTCTCTCTTTAAATTTATTCCCCCCACTTCTCTTCTTTCTGTCTGTCTGTCTGTCTCTCTCTCTCTTATGTCTCTTCTCTCCTTCTATTTCTCCTTCTGCCCCTCTCCCTTTCTTCTCTTCTCTTCTTATTCTCTCTCTCTCTCTCTCTCCTCTCTCACTCTCACTCTCTCTCTGCCGCTTCTTTCTTTCTCTCTCCCTCTCCTTAAATTTATTCCCCCCACTTCTCTGCTGTCTGTCTGTCTGTCTCTCTCTCTCTCTCTGTTATATATATCTCTCCTATTTTCTATCTGCCTCTCTCTCTCTCTCTCTCTCTCTCTCTCTCTCTTCTCTCTCTCTCTCTCTCTCTCTCTCTCATATCTTCGTTATTTCTCTCTGTGCTCTTCCTTCTTTCTCACTTTCTTTTTCTAATATTTTTCTCTCGATCTATCTAACATTTAGAAACGTATCACAGTTTCGGCATTAAATAACCCACAAGGAGTTGATAATTCGTTAAACAAGTAAAACTATAAAAAGAACACTTATTTGCCAAAAAGTCACGTTTTAGGTTTGATCTGCATTCTTTGTTTAATGGTATATCGACCTCTGTGGATTATTTAATGCCAAAGCCGTCCTTGTAGAACACTAGCGGGGTAATTCCATGTCAAATCATACAGAAAAAAGGAAAATTGTCACCCACCTTTCATTTTTTCTGAAAAAAAAAAATTGTCTTAGATTCAGTGCCACATCGTGATATTGATCTTGCTATGAAAAAATCAGAAATCATCAATAACATAAAATTGGTTAACTTTACATTTTCGATAGTATTTTTGAAACAAATGATTTTATAAACCAGTTCTTTAGGAGTAAGGAAGCTCTAGAACTCATTTTACAGACAAAAATAGATGACAAAAAAGTCGCCATTTTTCGGGACTACCTCAAATTTGGAGAGTTAAAACTCCGCCATTTCTTGGAATTGGAAGCTTGAATTTTGGGGATTTTCTAACTTTAATATAGTCCACACCTGTACAAAATTTCAGGAAAATTGAAGTGGGTGGGTGATATGGCCTGGATGATTTGACATGGAATTACACAACGGTATTATTGAACACACAGCTGGGAAATGAGAAGATTCAAATCTTTTCCAAGGGTATAAGCACAAAAGTAAATGCAAGCAAGGTTCGAACTCGCTTTCTACGATGTTGCATTTTAGTACCTTAGCCACTACGTCATGGGGTCACCCACTCTCACGTTCTATGACAAATTAGTTTCCTTCCCTTCTACATTCTGTTATCATTTTTCATTTAAAACTGTTGAATTTCGTTTCTGTAACCAATGATAGAATCAAGGACGTCTTACATTACAATAATTAAGTAACACTTACTTAACCGTTACTTAATCATGTCACTAACTATAATATGTTATTCAAACATATTATAGTTATAGACTTAATGATCTCAGTAACTATAATATGTTACTTAGTGACATCATTAAGTAACATATGTCACTAACTATAATATGTTACTTAATCATGTCACTAATGTAGTATACAGATTTAAATGTCCCCTAGGAGATTGCAGTCTACCAGAAAATGAAAATACATACATTGGATTCACCTCAACCACATTGTTACGTCGTCTAACCCTCCATTTAACAGATAATAGCTCAAATTTTAAAATGCCTATAACACCTTTCTCTTCAATTCTTCTCCTTCCAGCCTTCGCATTAATATAATTTAAAAAAAAAAACTGGAACACATCACCCCTAATGATAGGAATTTGAAGTGCCGAAAGTACTCGAGACCTGAACTTTGGTGGACTTATCCACGAATTCCATCCAGTTGGCCATAAAACTCGAAAAGATCAAAAATAAAATTGTTAAACAGGAGATGTGTCTTTTGTTTAATTCTACATGTCTAAATGTAAGAATGCTGCCCAAATACACACAAACACACACACACACACACACATATATATATATATATATATATATATAATTAGACATATCTATATCTATATATCTATCTATATCTATCTATCTGTCTGTCTATCTATCTATCTTTATATATATCTATCTATATCTATCTATCTGTCTGTCTATCTATCTATCATTATATATATATATATATATATATATTATATATATTATATATATATATATATATCATGCTTCAACCGAAAATCGTTGTTTACCAACACGAGAGGTATAACATTCTGATGATGGCATTAGCCAAAACCTAAGGTAAATGTTTTCTAAAACCTCTGTATAAATACTTTATATATATATATATATATATATATATATATATATATATATATATATATATATATATATATTACAGAGAGAAAGTGAGAGAGATAATGAGAGAGAGAAAGAGAGAGATACTAGTACAGATGTAACAAGTCAATAAATAACACCACAATACTGAATAGTTTCTCTATCAAAATGAACGCAAATAATAGAGAGTAACTTGCTTGTGAGATGATTTGCGATTTGAACTTCAAAACAAAACCTTGAATGTTCAGACAAATCGTGTGCCAACTGTCAGTCTTTCTCTGGTGAGATAACCAGAAATTAATTCAACACGAAAAGTATCTTGTAAGGATATAAGGTAACATCAAAGCCCCATCCCAACAACGTCGGCGTCGCACAGTTCTTTGAGTATTTTCCAAGCGAAACGCTAATGATTTCTTTCAGTCGAAGGAGATAAATTTCTGCCAGGCAGGATGGGATTCCAGTCCGGAAGCCAATTTCTACCAATGATTTCGCACGATTAACCGCTCCTTAAACCAATCGGAAGTACGAGAAAAAAAGGAGGGAATTGTGGGAAAGGCAGACATTGGGGAAAGAGGATAATAAATCTGGGATGATATAAATATAAAAGAAAGGAAAATGGTTTAATCTACGTACATTATAAGGACAGTTTTTCATCTGTCTTTCAATAGAGATAGGAGTGTATTGTCAGTCGAGGTCAAAGGTCACAGTTCGAGTACAGGTAAACACAATGATCATAAACTGTCTGTTTTTTTTAACACGCTTTTTTAAATTCATGTTTTTCTTTTCTGTTTAATCCATAGATGGGAACCTAACAGGTACTACCACACCGGATCTGGGTGGACCTGGGATTAATGATGAAGAAGGGTTTCTCCACATTCCCCAAACCTCCAAAATTGGAACCTCACTATCAGATAGAGTTTAACGCCATTCACAGGACATGTAGACCCTCAGCCACCACCTTCTAGCACACATATGATAAAAAGGGTTGGGGCTTGCCATGAGGGCAATACGGTTGGGCAATCATATAGTTGCTAGGGCTTGACATGACCAGCCGATTGATCGGAGCGGGGCTCTCCAACCGCCCGTCTAGCCTAAGATAGGGCCAAATTGGAGTGCTGCATGTCATGGACTGGTCAACCACCTGGGTTCTATCCTTAACCATCACGGGTCGCCACCCAAGGCCAACAGGTGTCCCCATTTGGAGTCTTACCCCTCTGAAGAGGTGCAGTCGGTGCATTCTAACGCCCGCAGTCGACAGGGCAGCATTAATAAGGGTTAACAATAATATATGTATAATATTAAACTAGAGACATTATTGAACACAAACTTTTGAAAATATATTTCTGAACATTTAAGCAATATCTCCTATTCATTCTGAGATTCATGCCACTTTTTTCTAATGAATAAATAAAGAGAATGATGAATCTTACCCCTCTGCAGAGGTGTAGTCAGCGCATTCTAATGCCCCACCGGACAGGGTGGCATTTAAGATGAGTATAAGACAATAAGATAAGATTTGTTAAGAAAGATAAGTACAAAGATCAGCAATTGTGTGGTAACGGCTTTAGAAGAAGAAGAAGAAAGCAAGAAGAAGAAAAACATGCAGAAAGAAGAAGAAGAAGAAGAAGAAAGCAAGAAGAAGAAAAACATGCAGAAAGAAGAAGAAGAAGAAGAAGAAAGCAAGAAGAAGAAAAACATGCAGAAAGAAGAAGAAGAAGAAGAAGAAGAAAGCAAGAAGAAGAAAAAAGAAGAAGAGAAGAAAAAAATGCAGAAGAAGAAGAAGAAGAAGAAGAAGAAGAAGAAGAAAGAAGAAAGAAGAAGAAGAAAGAAGAAAAGAAGAAGAAAAACATGCAGAAAGAAGAAGAGAAGAAGAAGAAGAAGAAGAAGAAGAAGAAGAAGAGAAGAAGAAGAAGAAGAAAGAAGAAAGAAGAAGAAAGAAGAAGAAGGAAAAACATGCAGAAAGAAGAAAGAAGAAGAAGAAGAAGAAGAAGAAGAAGAAGAAGAAGAAGAAGAAGAAGAAGAAGAAGAAGAAGAAGAAGAAGAAGAAGAAGAAGAAGAAGAAGAAGAAGAAGAAGAGAAGAAGAAGAAGAAGAAGAAGAAGAAAGCAAGAAGAAGAAAAACATGCAGAAAGAAGAAGAAGAAGAAGAAGAAGAAGAAGAAGAAGAAGAAGAAGAAGAAGCAGCAGCAGCAGCTCTGAAGTCAAACCCATTTAAACTCCGCTTGAAAATTAAACTTGCTCCTCGTACGGTATGGGGGTAAATACATATACATATTTAAAACTAGAAGCGGCTACCCGGTATCGCCTGGGTATAGTTTTTTTATTAGTCTCGCAGATCCATTATAACTGAATCGGGTGTTGGTTCCCCACAGATTGTCCCATTAAAATTCCCACATATAAAATCTGACATTTTGCTGATCCAGCCTCTCTGGAAAAAAATGTCTGCTGTTTACAATATCAAATTCCAAAAAAAAATCCATGCTGTTATCATTTGAATTTTATTTTCTAATTATCTTCACGAATATAAGTCATATCCTTATTATTTTTCCGCCCTGTCGGCTGGGGCGTTAGAATGCACCGACCGACTGCACATCTGCAGAGGGGTAAGACTACCCCAATGGGGCCACCTGTTGGCCGTGGGTGGCGACCCGTGATGCTTAAGGATAGAGCTCAGGTGGATAAGCAGTTCATGACATGCAATACTCCACTTTGGCCCTATCTTGGGCTAGACGGGCGGTCGGAGAGGCCCCCTCCAATCAATCGGCTGGTCACGTCAAGCCCTACCACCTATATGATTTTCCCAACCCTATTGCCCTTATGGCAAGCCCCAACCCCTTTTTATCATATGAGTGCTAGAAGGCGGTGGCTGCGGTCTACATGTCCTGGGACTGACGTTAAACTCTATCTGATGATGAGGTTCCAGTTTTGGAGGTTTGAGGAATGTGGAGAACCCCTTCATCACCATTGCTTCCTGGTCCACTCTGACCCGGAGTGGTAGTACCTGTTAGGGTCTCATCTATGGGTTAAATAGAAAAACAATTGTATTATCCATTAAGAATTGATTTATTTCAAAACTTTATCGGCATTAAATGACCCACTAAGGTTGATATGCCGTAAAACAAAACAAACCAAACCAAATCATTATTTTTACTCAAGAAGCAAGATCTGGTATTAGTGAATATGTATCTACATTTATTTATCGTGTTTTATTTTTGTAGTTACCTTCGCTCCTACACGCAAACCAACTGCCCTTTATTTATGTACTAGCAGTGGCTACCCGGCGTCGGCTGGCTAGAGATTTTTTTAAAATTAGCCCTGCATATCCATTATTACTGAATCGTGAGTTGGATCCTCGTAGAATAACCCATTTAAATCTCTACGTAAAAATAGATCTTGCATTGATCCAGCCACTCTGCAAAGAAATGTTAATGTCTACTATTTAAAATATTAAACGCCAAAAAAAAATCCTTGCTGTTATCAGTTACATTTTATCTTTTACTTATCTTCACGAATATAAATCAAATCTTTATTATTTTTGCTCACAAAACCAAGCCCTGGTGATATTTAATGTATATATATATATTTACTTTGTCGTTAATTGGTTTATTTTCGAAGTTTCCTCCGGACATACACATACGCACAACTACCCTTTATATATCGTATAGATGAAAGTAGGCAAAAAGAAGTTGTTATATATGTAAGTAAAAGTAAAGTCGTCGGGGTGGCCTAAAGTCGGTATCAGCCAATCAGCGAGGGAGTCTATCCCCTTTTCACTTGCACTAGACCAAGGAGATTATTTTAGCGTCTGAGCTGGAGCGCCACACCTACCATCAGCTCATTTCTTTACCGCACAGATCACTGTGCTACTCATACGCTGAGTTGGCGAGGACCGGTATCGAACTAGGAACCTTGTGGTTTACTAGCCGAACGCTCTACCGACTGAGCTAACCCGGCCCATTAACTCAAAAGTCCGCTTAATATTCAACGACGTTCTTAGATTTCTAAACAGATAAAAATTCTGAAGAGTCTGTGCCATTGGGAAATACTTTCAATGCACTTTGTTTAAAGGGGGATTTATGATAGAAACAAAATGGATTTTTACAAGTAATCCTATATCCAATAACTAAGTATGCAAATGGTTACACAGCACAATTGACTTTCTATAGTATCCCCTGCTAGACACATAAGAACTATTTGCCAGCAGCATGCGAGGAAGGCCTATATACAACTGCGCGTACAATTCAAGCTAATCCATTTGGTTAATTTAAAAAGTACAATTCTTGTATGGAGTATTTAACAAGGCTAAAATGTGGTTGACTGGTTGGTTGGTTGGATTTTATAGACATGTCAACCCTTTGGATATTTTATGTCGAAGAGATTCTAGTTTTATTCATTCTAGTTGGGTATTCCCATTATTTTAAAACTCATTTTAAACACATTTATACCCCATTTCTTTATCTATTTAACACATATTTAATCTAACTCTTTAATATAAGAGTGGACATGGGAGAAATGAAAAGGCACATTGGCCGAAACATTGTACAGATAACAATGAAGTTGAGGACAATAGTCCGATTAATCCAAAAATACTAATTAAAAATTAATTTAAATATAAAAGCAATTGGTAATTTGCTTGAAGCATTGTTAAGTATGTTCCAAGTATGCTGTCATGTCAAAATTCAAAATAAATAAACAAATAAAAACCGTCAATAGAAAAGTTTATATAGTTAGCTTTTGTTTCGCTTTCTTTTTTCTTTTCTTTTTCCTTTCTCCCTCTTTTTCTTTTTTTGTGTTATTTCTTTTTTTCCTTTGTTCTCTAATTTAAATTTTTTTTAGTAAATAAGTAAGTAAATAAAAGATTATCTTAAATTATGTATTAGTATTGATAGAAAAATTTTAAGAAAATATCTTTTATGGGTACTTTTCTCTCTTTTTCTCTTAAACTTTAAATAGATTAAATATTATATTAATTATATATTAAAATATCATATAATAATTATATACTTGGAACATTTGACCAGATGACAGACAATATTAGGAACATTTATTCTCAACGACCAAAAAAAAAGAGAGAAATAAGAAATTACAGTTATTCGCCCATTTCATTCATAAAGGAGGAGAAAAAGAAAGAAAAAAAAGGAGAGGAAAAGTAAATAAGAGGAGAAATTATAACCACACAAATAAAAACATATGCACGTACAGTTCTAAAAATAAACTCAAATGATGAAGTCCATGCTTCGAAATCGATAAGACAAAAATAACATCTTTTTGTTTTTATTTTTCATACGCATTGTATTGGCCTTCAAAATATTAATATATTATAATTTAAATATATTTTTAATACATTAACTATAAACTAACTACTCCAAAAAAATCTGATAAACTGAAAACCTGATTATACTATCTTTCATTAATAAATAAGTAGTTAAAAGGTTTCAAGTATAGGGCACCCAAAAAGGAATGGACACCCTATTCAGCAGTAATGAATGTGCGGAACTAGCTTGCTAACTATCACACCATGATGGGACACCCTCTATCATTAATAAGTATACAATTCTATTTTGTACTTAAAAAGACTGAATTCATCACTTTTCACTAATTTATGATGTACACTTAAATATTCATCTTCTTATTTTATCTAATTTGACCCAAATTAAGCATATTTCTCAGTTTTCTAAGAAAAAGATTATTTTCATTGCCGTTACCAAAATATTATCAATACTATCTAAGTTATTACTTAGGAGATGGTCCACACACCCCCAGATCTCCGGAATTGGAACCTCACCACTAGATATAGTTAAGCATCATACCCAGGATAAAAAGAGACTTAAGCGGAGTTTAACAGGTTTTGAATTCAGGGTTTTCCTTCTCCTAGACTGGCTACCTAGCCATGGTTAAAGGGTTCAGTCTGTCCTGCTATTTACCCATAGCTGAAGGGAGAAATGGATTCATACCTTTCCCAAGTGTATTAGCACCATGTGAAATGCCAACAGCTTCGTCCAGGAATTGAACTCGGATTGACGATTCCATTTCCGGCGACTCTAACCATTAGTCCACGCGCCTCCATCTGGCGTATATATGAAATAAATGTATGGAAGCGCGTGGTGTAATGGTTAAAGGCATGGGAAATGGACTTGTCGCTCCGAGTTCAAATTGCTGGGCGTGGTAATTGCATTTCACTTAGCGCTGATACCCTTGGGAAAGGTATGAATCCTACTCTTTCTCCAGCTATGGATAAATAGTAGGGCAGACTGGGCTCTTTAACCTTGGTTAGGCAACCGGTCTAGGAGACGGAAATTCAAACCTGTTGAACTCCGCTTAAAAAATTGACCGTGTGTCACATCCTGTCCGTGTGGAATGGTTGGTAAATATATATATGAAATATAAGTTTGGGTGTTTGCTATAAGAGCAATACGGTCAGTACAATCCTATAGATACTAGGGCTTGACGTGACCAGCCGATTGATCAGAGGGGCCCTCTCTATCCAGCCGTCTTGCCCGATTAAGTTTCAAAGTAGAGTGTGGAACTGCTCAGACATTAGGATTCCGTCCTTAAGCACCATGGGTAATTCAATAAATAAGGTTAATTAAAGATACATTTTAGTATTTCTCAGAATTTTTTTCCATAAATTTGAACTCTATATTGTTTGGAATTAATTTATTTCTTACATAATCTTAATCTTAGTCTCACAGAAATATTTGTTTTGATTTGTTTTCTAAAATCAAGCAAATCAAACAGTCCCAGGTGTAAACACAGGTATGTTATCAAATTAGTCGCTGAGAAGTGCAAGCCATGTAATATCTACCAAAGATATTTAGGGATAATCAGGTTTAAATCAAATAAGAATCAGATGAGAAGAGGAGACAATTAGAATACAACGAGGTATTTGGTCCAGGTGCGCTAGACTACAGCAATTATACAGGCCGACCCCCCCCCCCCCAAAAAAAAAAACAGAACCCAAATAAATGTTATTTAATTTTATCAACGTCTATAATATTTCAAGAAACTTGTTGGACTTCTGTTGTATACTAAGAAACGCAAGCACCGTTTCTGCTATTGTTTTTATTATAAAACGGATGCACCGTTTCAGCCATCTTTTGAGTTGTGAATAAAAGGTGGAAGTGGTGATCACTTCCGCCTTTCATTCACAACTCAAAAGATGGCTGAAACGGTTAATGTCAGCTGGACTACCCGTGTTTTTATTTCGCTAAGCAGGTTACAACAACTTCAAATTCAGTCTTTGTACAATCATTCCGCAAAGTTTTAATTATCTTCTTTGCTTTGCTTTAAAGACATTCTCTGTCTAAAATATGCTCCAAATGGGAACCGCGGCGTTGGAGGCAAACTTGCAATGTTTCTTTCTGTCCAAGCACGCACCCTCCGACCAGAATAAGTGTCTCTTAGACCTTTAGAATTAAGATTTTGGACATTTCCAAACTCTCTGAATTGCCCCAGTGTTACATAATCATTAGATACCTAATGATTATGACAATAGTGTAGAAATCATATTAGTACAGCTGATGGCCTTGAGAGTGAGTGACGGCGTTTTACCTCACTCTCACCTTGCGTTCTGGGCGAACCGTGAGAAACGGAACCCCGATAGAAGCCCCTTCCGGTTTAAGGTGTAAGCAGAACTTAGAGTTAGAAGTTAGAAGCGAAGCTAGCAAGATGTGAGTCTCACTGCGTGATTGTCTGGTCTGGGGTTCTACGAATAAAGTAACATCATCGTAAATCGAAGTCTTGTGGTTATTACTAGAAGCTAACAATGACACAAGGCTTCTGATAAGGAGTGATCCCCAGCCGAAACCAGACCCGCAATCCTCAACAGAAGATTAGACGAGACCTTAGAAGATATACCAGATCCGGCCAGAAGAATAGACGGCAGAGTAAGACGTAAGAAGGTATATAACATATATATGTGAATGTTTGTTTGTGTGTGTTTATGTGTGTGTTCATGTGAATGTGTGTTTGTGTGTGTGTGTGTGTGTTGTGTGTGTGTGTTTATGTGTGTGTTCATGTGCATGTGTGTGTATGTGTATGTGTGTGTGTGTTTGTGTGTGTGTTCATGTGCATGTGTATGTGTGTATTCATGTGCATGTGTGTGTATGCGTGTGTGTGTTTATGTGTGTGTGTTCATGTGCACGTGTGTGTGTGTGTTCATGTGCATGTGTGTTCATATGCATGTGTGTGTGTGTGTTCATGTGCATGTGTGTCATGTGTGTGTGTGTGTGTGTGTGTGTTCATGTGTGTTTGTTTGTGTGTGTGTGTGTGTTTATGTGTGTGTTCATGTGCATGTGTGTGTGTGTGTTCATGTGCATGTGTGTGTATGCGTGTGTGTGTTTATGTGTGTGTGTTCATGTGCATGTGTGTGTGTGTGTTCATGTGCATGTGTGTTATGTGTGTGTGTGTGTGTGTTCATGTGCATGTGTGTTCATGTGCATGTGTGTGTGTGTGTGTTCATGTGAATGTGTGTTTGTGTGTGTTTATGTGTGTGTGTCTGTCCAACAATGTCTGATTATCATTCCAGGTCTTTAGATTTGAACCATTAAATCAAAAGGAATTACAATTTACGACTATTGTCTTTCACTTTATCTATCTATATCAATAATATAAATAAAATACTTTATGGTAAACTTGTAGATGCCGCACGAAGGACAGGAGGCCCCCATATATATCTTATTATAATGGAGATTGTGTGTTTGTCTGTCTGGAGACGAAACTAAATCACTACTCGTCACAATTCCCTTAGTTATTGACGTCACATTCACCATGAATTTATTTTTACTTAAACCTCAGTTATTGATAAAATTGTTATACCTTATTAATACTTTTGACTTTATCTACATTCTAATAACATGCAATTGTATTTATATATGCAACAAAATAGCGGGTTACAGTGTGAACAGGAAAGCTAATTTGCATATTGATATTAAAAGTTTAATTTTATTAAATATGCGCTTGGTATTATTGATTTCTAATTGTTTGTTTTTTTCTTAATGAATATGATCAAAAAACTCGGGAATAAATCTTAAAAGAAATCCTTTAATATAAAGAAATAACAGTAATTTTATTCTTTACTTCCTAATTTAACTAAATAGTTAAATTAGGAAAATTCAGCAATAAAAGGAGGGAGTGATGAAAAATGATGGAAGACTTAGTTTCAAAGTTGTTCTATTCTTCGATTATACCCCCTCTGTTTCAAATCATTTTATTTGGATTTTTATTTAGTTTCAAAAGTATTTCAAATTTAACATATTTCATTACATTAAAATTCAAATACTTGCACCCGGAGGGTGCATATATTTGCTAGTATATATAATATATATATATATATATATATATATATATGCCGGTAAAGAGGTATACAACACCAGTCAAAAATCCTGCTTTTTGATGGAGTGCGGTGACATGGAAACCTTCTCCGAAAATTGGCTTGCACTGCAGTGTATGAATTTTTAGTGAAATAAGCCTCCACGCAAAATGTTTTTTCCTTGGTTGACGACGACATATTGAGGAGAATTATTTTTACAATATTTTAAGTACCAAGTTGACTGTATATTCCGAAAGAAAAAAAATTAAATCGAAATTAACAGTTTTATTACAAAATTTGTGTGTGGGTTCTGTTTCTTTTGGGTCAAAACTCTAGTTAAAACTCGCGGTTTCTTTTACCGATATTACTGAATCAAAATTCAATTTTGGAATTACTTTCAACAATCTTTTACTCGTTGGAGTTTGTTAAACATAAAATTAAATTAGAAAAGTCCAAGTTATGTTATTATGGGAGTCATTAGTTGCCTTGGTGGTTTTAGATGTTAGAAATATTTGTACATTAATATTTTTCTTGTCCGATCAATCAAATTTAGAACACCTTTTTAGAGATTCTGCGTGGACTGTTGAATTATTTATAAGAAATTTTCCATATTTGATCTATCTGATTTCAGATCATTTTTCAATTTTGATGAATTATCAAGGACTTTAATGATTTATGTTTAATGAATAAATTCGATGATCTCCTTGAAATAAGAGCAAGATCAGATAAGAAGGAGAAAGCAATATATATATATATATATATATATATATATATATATATATATCTTATTATAATGGAGATTGTGTGTTTTTCTGTCTGTAACCGAAACTAAATCACTACTCAAGTCACAATTCCCTTAGTAATTGACGTCACATTCACCATGAATTTATCCTTATTTTAACCTCGATTATTAATAAAATGTTACATTATTTATACTGTTAACCATATCTACATACAAATAACATGCAATTGTATTTATATATAGAACAAAATAGCGGTTTCCAGTGTGAACAGGAAGGCTTATTTGCATATTAATATTAAAAAATCGAATTTAATAAATATGTGCTTAGTATTATTGATTTCTAACTGTTTGGTTTCATTTTAATGAATATAAGCAAAAATCTCTTCAATGAATCTTAAATGAAATCCATTAACAAGAAAAAATAATTGTCATTTTATTCTTTACTTCCTCTTTTAACTAAATACTTAAATTAGAAAAAATAACAATAAAAGACGAGAGTGATGAAAGAGTAAATTTCAGTTGTTCTATTTTTCGATTATACCCCCCTCTGTTATAAATCTTTTCTGCATTCGTATTTAGTTTCATTAGCCTTTCTAATTTAATACGATATTTTCTTACATTAAAACTTAAATACTTGCACCCGTAGGGTGCATATATTTGCTAGTATATATATATATATATATATATATATATATATAATATATATATATATATATATTATATATAATATGTAAATTTTTCCGAGATGAAATAAGGAAATCACAGTGCTCAACTACAAGTTGTAGGAGTTTTATTTATTTAATTATTAAATATAAAAACAAAAAACAGTTATATTTAATAATTATATATATATATATATATATATATTGAGAGAGAGAGAGAGAGAGAGGGGGGGAGAATAAGAGAGTGCATGACTTTATATATATATATATATATATTTACCAACCCCTCCGCACGAGCAGGATGCGACACAAAGTCAATTTCTTAAGCGGGGTTCAACAGGTTTGAATTCAGAGTTTTCCTTCTCCTAGACCAGTTGCTTAACCAAGGGTAAAGACCCAGTCTGCCCTATTATTTACCCTTAGCTGGAAGAGAGAGAGAGCAGGATTCATACCTTTCCCAAGGGTATTAGCGCAAAGTGAAATACGATGACCACATCCAGGATTTGAACTCGGAGAGACGAGTCCATTTCCCATGACTTTAACCATTACGCCACGTGATTCCTTAATAGAAAATGATTGTGTGTATATATATGAGGGAGATTGGGGGAGATAGCATTTGGTTTGGTTTGTTTTGTTTTACTGTATATCAACCTCAGTGGGTCATTTAATGACGATAAAGTTTTGAAGTAAATCAATTCTTAATGGATAATACAATTTTTTTATAAATACATTTTTCTATTTAACCCATACATGGGACCCTAACAGGTACTACCACTCCGAGTCAGACTGGACCAGGGAGCAATGGTGATGAAGGGGTGCTCCACATTCCCCAAACCTCCAAAACTGGAACCTCACCATCAGATAGAGTTTAACGTCATTCCCAGGACATGTAGACCCCTCAGTTACCGCCTTCTGGCACCCATATGATAAAAAGGGGCTGGGGCTTGTCATAAGGGCAATAGGGTTGGGAAAATCATATAGGTGCTAGGGCTTGATGTGACCAGCCGATTGATCGGAGGGAGCCTCTCCGACCGACCGTCTAGCCCAAGATAAGAGATAGCGTGTGAGAGGAATTGAGTATGTGAGAAAAAGTGAAAGGAAGGGGGAGTGATTGTAAAAGAAAACAGTAAGAGAGCAAGAAAGAAAAATATAAAAAGAGTTTTTTTTACCAAAATTTAATTAAGATATTTTAATCCAATTTGACCGGACAAAATTACAATTACTCTTATCAATATTATTAACATCTTAGAATATATTTACATTAACAATATATTGTGTGACATTTCACGGATATCTATACTTACTGAATACATATCTATTAGTAATGGAGATTCGCTTCCGGTTTTTGTCTGTAACAAAAATTTCGTCACTGTTTACGTCACATTACCCAAAATCGTGATTACATAGAATAAATACACTCAAAATTTGAAAATGCAACATTAGACAGTCGTCATTATTTTTTTTCAAACAAGTTTTAATAAATACATGACTGGTACTATATATCTATATATAGTTTGTTTTACTTTAATACATATTTAAAGTTTACATTTCAAATTGTTTTATTTTTTAATCCTTTAATAAATTTGATGATTTTACTTACTTAGTGTACAAACTCGCTGACATTGAATTTTTTAATTCCACCCCTCAGGCAATATGTTTCAAAAATCTATTTTTACATCGCCCGTAGGGTGTTTTTTTATTTTGTACTAGTATACATAATAAATTATTTGAAACATTTTACAATCCAAAAATCGTACATTTTCCCCTATAAAATTTTTTTTTTTAAATTAATAAAATTATATTTCATTAACGCAGTGGAGGCGCTTCGTGTAATGGTTAGAGTCGTAGGAAATGAATTCGTCGACCAGGACGAGGCTGTTTGCATTTCACATAGAGCTAATAACTTTAAAAAATGTATGAATCAAACTACCCCCCTCCAGTTATGGGTAAATAATAAATCACAACGGTTATGGAAAATTACCCGCCTCCGCTTTTTGATTCAAACGAACTTTATTAAAATTCTAACAGATACGCATAACAATTTATGACTTCTCATGAATTTTAACATAACATTCTGTAAAACCCAACCAACCAACCAGCCAACTTTTCCTCTGTTTAGGTTTCAATAACATTTACGGCCATCTTTACTGCTTTCCAGGGATCGTTTTCTATTTCCATATGCATCTTTTTAATGGTGGATCCAAAGAATTCTATTGAGATAATATCTGGACAGGCTAAAGACCATTCCATTAATTTCGTATCTTTAAAACACGTTTGGTAACGTTGTCAACTGTCAACTTTACAGACGATGAAAGAGAATAAACCTTTAACTTAAAGCTTCCGTTAATGTTCCCTCTTTATCAGCATCAACAACGAAGAAAGCAAACTCTCCCCATCCCCCCCCCTCTCTCTCTTCTCTCTCTCTCTCTCTCTCTCTCTCTCTCTCTCTCACTTTCTTATATATATATATATATATATATATATATATATATATATATATATGATTGTCGGCTTAAAGTCATATAAAAATAAACACATTTGTTTGTTTACTTAACCTCATACTGTCGTGTAAGAAGTCAATAAAAAGTGGAATATAAATAAGTTTCAAAACGAACGAAGAATGGTAAGCTAGTGTAACGGTTAGAGACTTCGCCTGTCAGCCTGACAGTCGAGGTTTCGAGTCACACATGGAGCAGTCTCTCATGTCTATAACCTTGCTGATGAGACCTAATACGTCGAAATGTACATTCAGGGATTGACATTTTCTTGATTCGTTTAGCCTTACATTTGAACATATATGCCCGCCTAAAATTCATTAATTATTAACTAATTAATTTTCAAAATTAGGTACGACTTCAATTAAGCACATATCCTCCAAAAATTGTCGGCTTAAAGCCATATAAAAATAAACACATTTGTTTGTTTACATAACCTCATATATATATATATATAATATAATATATATATATATATATATATATATAAGAGTAAGGAAATGAATCCGACGGTATGAGTATATTCTTTGCATGACTTGTACGCTTTTTGGAACATCAATGTTTTCGTTTTGAATTCGAATTATTTTCAGCTTCTCTTTCGATGAGTCCGGTTTAAAAAGAAGCACTAATGATGATTTTTATAAATCGAAATATTGTTCAATATTAGCTATGAATACGATATAAATATTTTCATTTTAACAGCATTGTGTGTTTTCATATCCTTTTATCTATCTATCTATCTATATCTCAATCTCTCTCTCTCTCTCTCTCTCTCTCTCTCTCTATATATATATATTATATATATATATATATATATATATATATATAGTTGATAAGGTCATATACTGATCAATGTACCTTCATAGAATCTTACAAAAATAGGTTCGTTTTTCGACATATTCCTCCTTGATGTCCATTCACATCATCGGTGTATCTATGCTTAGATCCCATTGGCACAAAAAGTCAGCAACAGCAGATATGATGGGAAAATGTGAATTTTTCAGCCAACCCAAGTATATATATATATATATATATATATATATATATATTATATATGTGTGTGTGTGTGTGTGTGTGTGTGTGTGTGTGTGTTAGGCAGCATTTTTTCTTGTAGGCATATATTGTTAAATAATGCAGCCATTTTCTGTCTGCAAGTCTTGTCCTTTGTTTTTTCATATTGCCGGATTATTGTTTTAATATCTGGCGAGAATTGGCTGATGTATTCGCCATATGCCATAGACTGAGTGTGTGTGTGTATGTGTGAGTATGTGTGTATATATGTGTGTGTGTGTGTATGTGTGTGTGTGTGTGATAATTCAATGCCTTAATGTCATAGACCGAGTACTCGGTCTATGACATATGGCGAATACATCAGCCAATTCTCGCCAGATATTAAAACAATAATCCGGCAATATGAAAAAACAAAGGATAAGACTTGCAGACAGAAAATGGCTGCATTATTTAACAATATATATATATATATATATATGTGTGTGTATGTGTGTGTGTGTGTATGTGTGAGTATGTGTGTATATATGTGTGTGTGTGTGTGTGTGTGTGTGTATGTGTGTGTGTGTGATAATACAATGCCTTAAGAAGATATCAGAAGATCCAAAACACGTGTCGCAAATGTAAGATACTTTTTTTTTCTTAAATTCTAAAAACATAGTGTAAGTGCTGAGTTGAAATGTACCAATAGATATCTTTGTACATTTCAACTCAACACTTCCACTCAGTTCCAAAAGAAATTATATTATAAATGAAATTAAAAGAATCCACAATAGATGTAGTGAAGAGACAGATAAAATCACACACACGGCACACTTTAGGAACACCCTCAGAAACAATGGATACCCAGCTTCATGCATACGCCATTTAAATAATAGAAAATCATGGACACTACACACACACTCTAACACCTGTTTCCTAAAACTACCACATTTCAGCGAGACAATCACAAAAGGGACTAGATATCCAACTAGCCCACTCTGGGCCCTCACTACGCCAACATCTAACAAAAAAACATAAGAATATTATTAAAGCATGCACACTAACAAACTACCCAGTAATAAGAGATCCTAATATATGTCACAAAACTTACACCATTTATCGTTTAACTTGCTCCAAATGCCTTAATTTCTATATAGGAAGTACAATTAGACCCCTCCACATTAGAATTAACGCACATATCCATACACGTGCATCCTCATTCCATAAACATTTAATCAAATACAAAAATAAGGACAATAGTTTTTTTTCCGTTAAGATAGAGACAATAATACGCAACATTGGTAATCTCAGAATTAGAGAAAGTTTATCAATAGCTAAATTAGGTCCTAGTATAAGTTTACATTTGAAATTGTTTTATTTTTAATCCTTTAATGAATTTGATGATTTTACTTACTTATTAAATTGAATTTTTTACTCCAACCCCTCAGGCAATATGTATTTTGTACTAGTAGATAGTAGATAGAAAATAGTTTTAAAAATGTTTTTTTTTTTAAAGGAATGAGTTTTTTTAAATAACTGAATACCCAACATGAATGAATAAAACAAAAACGTCTCAGTATAAAATAACCCAAGGGTTATTGATATGCCGTAAAATCGACCCAATCTGCAAACCAACCAACCAAACAAACAGTTTATTACTTATTATCAGCATGATTGACATAGTTCAACTCTTTGACAACCAAATTTCCCCTGCGGATGTGCCGAATTTTTTTTTTTTTGGGGGGGGGGATTTTATCTGTGTAGATATTTCAAAGTTGCCTATCTATTCACCTCAGAACTCATTCTATCCAAATAAATTCCTATTACTATTGTAATATGAGTCTTTCTTCTCAACTACAATGGACTAACTATCAGTTTTTTGTACGTGATTTATGGTAGGATCACAGCGGTGAGCTGAGAGCGGTTTAAAGTAGGCTAAAAATTAAATCTTAACAAAAGTATTCTTTTGAGAAATTTCTATGTATGTTACCTGATTCATATATATGTTTATCAGTTAGAAAGAAAATCTTATTATAATGGAGATTGTGTGATTGTCTTTCTGTAACCGAAAGTATATTGCTACACAAGTTACAGTTAGGTTATTAATACTGTTGACCATATCTACATACTAATAACATGCACTTGTATTTATATATACAACAAAATTGTGGTTTACAGTGCGAGCGGAAAGGCTAATTTGTATATTGATAGTAAAAAAATTGATTTTGATAGATATGTGCTAAGTATTATTGATTTTTAATTGTTTGGTTTTATCTTAATGAAAATTATCAAAAATCTATTCAAGAAATCTTAAAAGAAATTCACTAACAGGACGAAATAACTGTTATTTTATTCTTCATTCATATTTTAACAAAATAGATAAATTAAGAAATTTTAGCAATGAAAGACAGGAATGATGGAAGAGTAAGTTTCAGTATTTCTATTTTTCTATTATACCCCCTCTGTTTCAAATCTTTTTATCAATATACAACAAAATAGAGGTTTACTGTGTAAACGGGAAGACTAATTTGTATATTGATAGTAAAAAGTTGATTTTAATAAATATTTGCATAGTATTATTGATTTTTAATTGTTTGGTTTTATCTTAATGAAAATTATCAAAAATCTATTCAAGAAATCTTAAGAGAAATTCACTAACAGAACGAAATAACTGTATTTTTATTATTTATTCATATTCTAACAAAATAGATGAATTAAGAAATTTTAGTATTATCTGCGTTATTCGGACTATCGTCCCCATCTTCATTGTTATTTGTGCAACGTTTCGGCCGATATGCCCTCCGGCCTTCTTCAGGTATTCATGGGATGAAGTGAGAATAATAGATAGAGAAGAACATTGGAAGAGAAGACGCCTCAAAGTATCAGCACATATGATAGGCTGTACTGGGCTGTTAAGTAGACCTAGCATAGAAATGAATACAATATGGGAACCCATAATTAAGAAGGCTAGATCAGATTGAAAAAAAATTCATTATACATATTTTAACAAAATAGATAAATTAAGAAATTTTAGCAATGAAAGACAGGAATGATGGAAGAGTAAGTTTCAGTATTTCTATTTTTCTATTATACCCCTCTGTTTCAAATCTTTTTATCTGCATTCTTATTTAGTTTCTTAGCTTTTATAATTTAATATAATATTTTATTTCATTAAAACGTAAATACCAGCACCCGGAGGATGCATACATTTGCTAGTTCGATTAATATAGAAAATATGCTAATATAATTATTACCTCAGGGTTTTTTGAGTTGTGTATAAATAAATGTCGCCGTTACTTAACATTTGTATTAGTCCTAACTATAATTACTATACACAACGCGGCATCAAATCTTATTTCAATTATTGATTTTGTACCTTTCCAAACAAAATGGCCGATGAAATATAATTAGAAAATTTGTTTCTTCGGCCATTTTTAAATTGAACAAAAAGGTAACAAGAAAAATGGCACTTATTAAAGAATTTATTAAATTTGCATATATATGTAAGCGTGCTGATGTTAAGAAAAGATTATGTCTAAAAATGAATTTTAAAACCTTGCAAGAGTTTCCAAAGGCAATTTTCAGTCAGCGAATAATTTTAAATAAAGCTGAAAACTGTGGACAATTTGTGTAAGTAATCCAATTAGATTTGTAAACGTGGAAGAAAATGCCGTTGTAATTCAATTATACTTCTTTGTTGTTTCTTCTGTCATCGATAATTTATATAATTTTTTTTATTAATTTACACTGCATACAATAGTGATAAAATATTTAACGGGTGTTGATTAATTTCTGCTGGAAAAATGCCGGCCTATATTTTAAATCATATCATTCTTCTTCTTCTTCTTCTTCTTCTTCTTCTTCTTCTTCTTCTTCTTCTTCTTCTTCTTCTTCTTCTTTTTATTATTATTATTATTATTATTATTATTATTATTATTATTATTTATATCATGGTATTCTGTCTTTTTTTCATTCATTTTAATTCCTTTAATTCTTATTGAATGTCATCTGCAAATAACATTTCCTCGTTTCTTCTTGGAGTACCTGTAGCGTAGTGGCTAACGTGCTGGACGACAACAACGTGGTAAGTGAGTTCGAACTCCAGTCTAACTATTACCTTCACTTTTGGACTAATACACCTGGCAAACGTATGCACCCCATCATCCCAAGCTATAGGTTAAATAATACCATTACTGTTCTTCTACAAGGATGGAATTGGCATTAAATAACCAACGAAAGCTGATATGCCAGTAAACAAAAATAGAAAACCATAACCTTCTTCTTCTTCTTTCTTCTTCTTCTTCTTCTTCTTGCGTGGGAAGGGTATTTACCTCTCATCCCACTTATGAGGGCTGGACACAAGGTCTCATTTTTATGTGGGCGCATAAAGATTCCGTCGATCCCGTCGGCATTCCCCCTCAAGGGAGCGCCTCAGGCGCTGGGCAATAAAACCCAGTCCCCCCTTTAAATCAAGGGGGCAGGTACTGCCTGGGGGATAGCCCCCTGGGATCGACGCTATTAATTTACTATACCCGACCCAGCGGCCGAAGTGTAAGTGGCTGATGTGCTGGACTGAGACATCTAGTAATTTAGTTAGCACTCCAGTCGTGTTATTTATTGCATTCACTTTAGGAGTAAACATATTGTCAAGTCAGGATAGAACAGATTTACTACCTACTACATGGCCAAGTTGTCGGCGACTAAACTGACACCCACATCAGGCACGCCTCGACTTGTCAGGTGAGTTGGGTGTGTGGACACCCAGTATCATCAAAGACAAAAGATGTGAAAAGGGCGAATGAGATCCAGGGATGCCAACGGTGATCCACACTGATAGTAGTAAGATCGGGGTACTACTCACATAAATCCCTGTAAAAAATGGTGTAGATGGGCTCCTCAGCCTTGGTTGGTAATCCATCTAGGACAAGGAAAAGTCTATTATGAAACCTCCGCTGCTAGCGGCTTTACCTTACCAAGGATAGGCTAGGGGAGTAAACCCCGAAATTAAATCCGGAGCTGGAGTTCCTAAGGTGGTGTGATGCTGGACTCAGCGCTACTCAGCAACTCCTGCGACACTATCGTTGCCAAACTGCATTGGTTTCTCTACCTTTCTTTGGACCACGACGGTAGTGTGGAAAGGGAGGACCTGCTACTTGGGCAACAGCTCATCCTCCATATAAACCCGCCCATGTTACCTATGTAGGTTTAGTTATATTTTGGACAAATGAAACATACATACATATATAAATAATAGAGGTTCAGTATATATATATATATATATATATATATATATATATATATATATATATATATATATTTGGGAGAATATGTGCTTAATTGAAGTCGTACCTAATTTTGAAAGTTAATTAATTAATAATTAATCAATTAGGCGGGCATATCTATTATGTAAGGCTAAACAAATCGAGAAAAATCAATCTCTGTATGTACATTTCGGCCTATTAGGCCTCATCAGCAGAGCTATAGATAGAAAGACCGCCTCGTGCGTGATTCGAAACCCGTCTGTCAAGCTGACAGGCGAGTACCGTAACCTCTACACTAACCGGACCCTCTTAGATTTTCCGTTTTGCTTAGAAGTAGGTTCCTATTCCACTTATAGTGACTTCTTGTGCACGACAGTATGAGAAAGCCATATCATATATAAAGACATATCATAAACACACCGCGTGTGTATTTACTTTCTCATGTATATATATATATATATATATATATATATATATATATATATATATATAAAGGGAAAGATGACTTACCGGTGAATATGGTTAGGAAGTGCAGAATTCAGGGGGTAAATCAGCGATATAACAAATACAAATTGCCCAATACGGAGTAGAGCAAATTTATTATAAAATTGGTACAAGAGATAACCTACTCGAGTTTCAGATCCTTATGGTCTAGATCAGTAGATAAGATCCTTATGGTGAAACTGGAGTAGGATATGGAAATTGGAAATGAATCTAAACACGTGTAAGTGATATTGATTAAATTCATCTTTTATTATCCATTCCCAATATATATACATATATATATATATATATATATAAGAGAGAGAGAGTGAGAGAGAGAGAGAAAGAGAGAGAGAGAGATTGGTAAGTGAAATAATAGAAATAGATAGATAGATAGATAGATAAATAGATAGATGCATACGTAGATATATACATGCATATATACATAGAAACAGGCTGAGAGAGATAGATAGATATGAGCCTTTTCTCCATACTTATTTCCAACTCTAGTCATTAAAAATTATCCATCACCTTTTGAACAACAAAAAATATTTTTTCTCTTCTTTTTATCATATTGTCCTGAAGAAGGTTTTACATAAACCAAAACGTTTAAACGTCAACATAAACATCATAGTTATTTTTCTGAACGATCTTGGTTTTCAAATCTTTTTATTTAGGGAAACCTGACCGTTTCAGTTATTCTTCCTTGTGCGTCATTGTTTATTTTTCACCAGACTCTTGTATTGATTGCCTCACTGACATTTGCAAACGGATCGCTGGATAACACTGCTTACTATTGGAATATTAAACCCACCAGAGTAAATATCTATATTCAATAAACGTCGGCAAACACCGTACAGTGATGGTTAAAAAGAAACTCTGCACACGACACGCTGAATTCGATTTCCAGGGCTTGCTTCTCTAATATGAGTTTTTGCCAGGTGAATTAAATGAATACAAAGAGGGATTGGAGATTGGTGCGGATGGGTACACACACACACGCACACACACACGCACACACACACCAATATATATATATATATATATATATATATATATATATATATATATATGTGTGTGTGTGTGTGTGTGTGTGTGTGTGTGTGTGAAGAAAGGAAGTGAATTCGACGGTATGTAGTATATCAACAAAAATGAAAAAACACAGGTTTAAGTGGTGAGTTTATTGGCCGACGCTGCAGTGTTTCGATCTATTAATTAGATCATCTTCAGAGCATAAGATAAGAAATTATTTATCACAGAATAACGAGAAAAGCGAGTGGTAATCCTTGTCATTCATTCTGTTTAAACATTTTTTGAAGTTTCAAAACCGTCTCCTTTTTCAAACTTCAAAAAAATTTGAAACAGACTGAATGACAAGGATTACCACTCGCCTTTCTCGTTATTCTGTGATAAATAATTTCTTATCTCATGCCCTGAAGATGATCTAATTAATAGATCGAAACACTGCAGCGTCGGCCAATAAACTCACCACTTAACCCACTTAAACCTGTGTTTTTTCATTTTTCTTGATATATATATATATATATATATATATATATATATTCATTATAGTATACAATACATTTAAGGTGCGATTGTTACCATTGGTTTCCAAGCAGCATTTTACCCACAAGAAATGCCAATTAAGTTATATATATATATATATATATATATATATATATATATATATATATAATATATAGTTTAAAAGTTGTGTATTTTGGCAGCAAGTTATTTTTTAGGCATGTTCTATTGAACAACACGGAGTACTCTTTCTTCATTTTTGGGATTTGTAAGTTAGGAAAATTATATATTATATAACATATAGATATTTAGTGCCGGTAAATAAGGCGCTACGTAACACATTGTTTAGGAAACATCATCATAGATCGTCTGTTAATTAATTTATTTATTAGATCCTTTCTGTCCACTAAGGACGATGGCATAGTGTCCAAAAATAAAATAAAATAAAAAATAAAAGAATAAAAATTTATCGGCGCAAGTGACTCCACAGTCCAATTCTTGAGTGACAATCTTTGGTGCACTGAATGCACACAAACTGTGATGCGCTCTGGGGCTGCTGGCTTTTCTCTTTCTTTCCGGCTCTCTTTTCTGTTGAGGCTACTCTCCTCTCTGCCTCACCCCTCTCCGTGCCATGCTTAACGATAAGGCGCCAGGCCGCTCTATTTTTTGCATCTACCTCCCACGTGTTTGTGTCAATATGGCAAATCTTCAACTCTCCTGTAGACATCTTTAAATCGTAGGCGTGATCTACTAACCTATCGGGAGCCTTTTACTAATTTGACGTACAAAAGATCTTTTGGAATTCGTCCATTTTCCAATTTCCTGACATCGTCTGTTAAAATGCACTAAAATACCCCGTTTTTGCAACATTTGGCCCAGAAATTGGTCAGAAAATCTTGTGTAACGTAGCGGTTCGTCACGGTACCAAATAGATATATGTTACGTAGTGCCTTTTCTTTGACGGCACTAAATATCTATACGTTGTATACTTCTTATGTCTTACTCTGGTCTATTCTTCCGGCCGTCTTCTGATCGTCTATCGTCTATCTTGGTCTGGTCTTTCTTATCTGGGTTCCGTGTCTGGTTCTGCTGGGGACCATTTCTTATCAGAAGCCTTGTGTCATTGTTAGCTTTTAGTAATAACAACAACACTTCGATTTACTTTTGATGTTACTTTATTCCGGATCCCCAGACCAGACAATTGCGCGCGGAGAGTCACATCTTGCTAGCTTCAGTCCTAACTCTCAACTGACTAACTCTAACTGTCTAACTGCGTTGCCCACCTTAAACCGGAAGTGGGCTTTCTATCGGGGTTCCGTTCTCACGATTCTATCCCCAGAACGCAAGGTGAGAGTGAGGTCAAGCATTGTCACTCACTCTCAAGGCCATCAGCTGTACTGATCGCCATAAGGATTTCTATACTACCTTAAAAAGTAATAGGGATCCAATTAATATGTAACACTAGGAACAAAATTATTTTACAAAGATGAAACGAATAAGATATTACGACTAGAATCAAATTTGAAAATATCCTGCATCATCACCGACACCACCGATATGCTGCTTTTTACCTCATCAATTAATCTGTAACAGGAGAACATTTTAAAAGGGAAAATTTCGAAGAAAACTATTTTGTGCGGTAATTCTTTATGTTAATTTGCAACTTTCACCACATGGGAGACCGCCCTGTCGGCTGGGCGTTAGAAAGCACCGACTGCACCTCTGCAGAGGGGTAAGACTACCCCAATGTGGCCACCTGTTGGCCGTGGGTGGCGACCCGTGATGCTTAAGGATAGAACCCAGGTGGCTGAGCAGTCCATGACTTGCAATATTCCACTTTAGGCTTTTCTTGTCCCAACCCTATTGCCCTTATGGCAACCCCCAATCCTTCTTATCATATGGGTACTAGAAGGTGGCTGAGGGTCTACATGTCCTGGGAATGACGTTAAACTCTATCTGGTGAGGTTCCAGTTTTGGAGGTTTGGGGAATGTGGAGCACCCTTTCATCACCATTGCTCCCTGGTCCACTCTGACCCGGAGTTGTAGTACCTGTTAGAGTTGAATAGAAAAACATGAGTTTATTAAAAAAATTGTATTATGCATTAAGAATTAATTTATTTCACAACTTTGTCAGCATTTAATGACCCACCATAAAACCAAACGAAACCAAACGAAACCAAACCACATGGGAAGACGTTACAGTTTTAAAATCGATCTACCCTACTATCAGGTATCCCCATGGTGGAGGTCTTACCTAGCTGCAGAGGTGCAGTAGGTGTTTAACGCAGTTTGTGCCGACAAGACAGGTGACAAACTCGGATAAATGCAATGACACTTGTCCAATGAGTGAAGTATTTTCTGAATGTAAAATCAGCAATCCGAATTTTTTGTTTTTAACTCGGCTTGCACTTCCGGCGTTAGAAGTGAATAAGAAACAAACTCTGCTACGACATTGGACAGAGCAAATTTAAATAAATCCTATCCAAGTTAATTCAAAGATGTACGTCTCGCATTGTGTCTGCTTTCTTTAATTAAATCACAGCTAGGTTCAGATGTGACTGACATGTTTCAAAATGTCGCCTTGTTAGAGTGTCTCTTTATAGGAGTCGAGATAAACAAAACTATTGTATAAAGTTTAAATAAGAATAAGTTAGGAGAGAAAGCTTGCATTGAAGCTATGGCTACTACTACTACTACTACTACTACTACTACTATAATAATAATAATAATAATAATAATAATAATAATAATACAAACTATTAGAATATATAGCCAAGATATTGGAATGGAATTTGGAATTGAAAAATGTACTATGATAGTAATAAAACGGGGTGAAAGAAAATTAATGGATGGAATACAACTGCCAAACCAGGACACTATAAAATCACTTGATGAAAATGAAAGTTACAAATACTTAGGAATTTTAGAAGCAGATAATATCAAGCAAGCAGAAATGAAAGGAAAAGTTTTTAAAAAAGAATATACCAGGAGAAGTAGAAAACTTCTAGAAACCAAACTTAACAGCATAAATCGGATCAAAGGAATCAATACCTGGGATGTCCCATTATAAGATACTCAGGACTATTCTTAAAATGGACAAAAGAGGAACTCACAGATTGACCAAAGGACGAGAAAGTTAATGACCATCACAAGGCTTTCCATCCTAGAGACGATAGAGATAGATTATATGTGTCAAGAAAGGAAGGGGGAAGAGGTCTGGCCAACATAGAGGACTGCGTAGAAACCACAATCCAACAACTCGAAGACTACACAAAAAAGAGCAAAGACAGATTACTTATGGCGGCCAACAATAGTAGAAGTGACATATGGACAAACAGAAAAACAACAAAGACTAGAAAACAAAAATGGGAAGAAAAACAATTGTATGGACACTTCAAAAGACAAATTGGAGAGGTTGCACATGAAAAAACCTAGACGTGGTTAAGAAAAGGAAACCTTGAAAGAGAAAATGAATCACTAACAATTGCTGCACAGAATAATGCCATAAGGACAAACTATATCTAAGCAAAAAAATCGACCCAGCTTTCAGAGAGCTTAGACAAGCTCCGGGTCGGTCTCTCCAACGCGGCGGAATTAAATCATGGGCTAGAAGAAAATAAAACTTCATCAAGCAATAAAACCAAAATGTCTTGTTAGTTAATTATCAAAAACAAGCAATGCCCAGCTCAGCCCAAGAAGAATTAGCAAGGAAGATTAAGCCAGCCAAGATAGAAGATATGGAATCAGCAGAAGCTGTAAGAACCAGCAACAAGTAGAAATACAAAGTAAGCTCTCTCTCTATTTCTCTGAATGTTCATAGAAATTAACACAAAATGGGAACACAAAGTTAAAAAGGCTAGATTAGATTTTTTTTTTAAATCAATATGAGTCTAGGTAAAAAATCATACATAAGTGAATAGTTAGATATTCTATCCAAAACAAGACATTAGCTTTATAAGTTCCCAACATTCACACTGAATTGTCCAATTGGATATCCTAGTGGATAAAGGAGTTGGGTTAAGACAGTTCTAAGGGACAGTTATGTCTAGACTGCAGGTTCAATTCTGGTCAAGGGTAGCAGTGACATAGAATAATAATTAATTAGCGCCTCTACCCCAGCTATGGTTATCAGAATGAGAACAGGATACCCCCGTGGACTGAATAAAGGGTTGGGTTCAAAGATCCGTGATGGCTCCCGATTACGACAAGAAGGTTCCCGAGTCCGAAAGAAGGTTCCCTAGTCCGAGAAGGTTCCCAAGTGCGACAAGAAATACCTAAAGAAGGTCGGAGGACACATCGGCCGAAATGTTGTACAGATAACAATGAAGATGAGGACAATCATCCGAATAACGCAGATAATACTTAAGATCTCTCTATCTATAATCTATATCTGTCTCTCTCTATATATATTATATATCCGATGTTTATAAGGGTATATAACATTAATGCTTGTTGGATAAGATGATCAAATTGTATAATATTTGGGTTGATATAATAATTTTGTGTGTAAATCTTATTATAATGGAGATTGTGTGTTTTTCTGTCTGTAACCGAAACTATATTCCTACTCAAGTCACAATTCCCTTAGTTATTTACATCACATTCGCCATGATTTTATTTTTATCTAAATCTCAATTATTAATAAAATTGTCTTACATTATTAATACTGTTAACTATGTCTACGTACTGATAACATGCAATTATATTTATATATACAACAAAATAGCGGTTTACAGTGTGAACGGGAAGGCTAATTTGCATATTGATATTAAAAAATCGAATTTAATAAATATGTGCTTAGTATTATTGATTTCTAATTGTTTGGTTTTATTTTAATGAATATAAGCAAAAATCTCTTCAATGAATCTTAAATGAAATCCATTAACAAGATAAAATAACTGTCATTTTATTCTTTATTTTCTCTTATAACTAAATACTTAAATTAGAAAAAATAACAATGAAAGACGAGAGTGATGGAAGAGTAAGTTTCAGTTGTTCCATTTATTATTATACTCCCTCTGTTTCAAATCTTTTATTATACTCCCTTTGTTTCAAATCTTTTTATCTGTATTCTTATTTAGTTTCATTAGCCTTTCTAATTTAATACAATACTTTATTACATTAAAACTTAAATACTTTCACCCGGAGGGTGCATATATTTGCTAGTAATAATAAAAGACCATTCAAATCCTAATAATTATGTGTGTTTGTACAGCAATCCACACGTTTGCAAGGCGAACAAAACTGGGCCATTTAACT
>CM042152.1:6504344-6508944 GCA_023376005.1 Doryteuthis pealeii
TCACAGACATAAACAATCAAATCTAAGATCTTAATATAAATAAATTGAAACGTAAATGGCGAAAGAAAAATTGGAGAAAAAAATATGAAAAAGTAAACGTGTTATGCTTTTAATTTGATCGTCAGGGCTGGGTTTTTCCATTCTGTTTTTCTTTGGCGAGTCAAGCCGTCTCCTGGCTTGCCTATGTTGACACCGATCATGAGAAAAGAAAAAAGAAAATAAAAACATTCTATTGGCCGTTGTCTTGTAAATAAAATAAAATATATTAAATTTGAAAGACGAATGAAACTAAATAAGAATACATATAAAAAGATTACAATTATTTTAATTTTGTTTTAATTGATTTCTACATAAAATTATACACAGGATTGCTTTTAATACGTTTGAGAATAAAACAATAATATTAGAAATCAATAACACCAAGTAATTATTTATTAAACCCGATTTTGTTAAAACCAGCATGCAAATTTTCCTCACCATATACGGTATAAACCTTTATTTCTATGTGATATATAACACATGTGGCAAGATTTTAGTTTGGTTTGTTTGGTTTGTTTTGTTTTACGGCATATCAACCTCAGTGGGTCATTTAATGCCGACAAAGTTGTGAAATAAATTCATTCTTAATGCATAATACAATTTTGTTTACAACTCATGTTTTTAATATTTAACCCATAGTGGGACCCTAACAGGTCTAACATTCGGGTCTACATGTCCTGGAATGACGTTAAACTATATCTGATAGTGATGTTCGCAGTTTTTGGAGGTTCGGGGAATGTGGAGCACGCCCATCATTCACCATTGCTCCTGGTCCACCTGCCCGGCGTGGAGTACTTTAGGGGTCCACTATGGTTAATTAAAAAACATGAGTTGGTAACAAATTGTATTATGATTAAGAATGATTTATTTCACAACTTTGTCGGCAATAATGACCCACTGAGGTTGATAGCCGTAAAACAAACAAACCAAACAACCAAACCTAAATCTGCACATGTGTTATATATCACAAGAATAAGGTTTATACGTATATGGTGAGGAAAATTTGCATGCTGGTTTAAAAAATCGGGTTTAACTAATAATCTACTTGGTGTTATTGATTCTAATATTATTTGTTTTTATTCCTCAAAACGTATTAAAGCAATTCTGTGTATAATTTTATGTAGAACATCAACTTAAAACAAAATTAAATAATTGTAACTCTTTTTATATTATTCTTATTTAAGTTTCATTCGTCTTCAATTTAATATATTTTAATTTTATTTACAAGAACAAGGCCAAATAGAATGTTTATTTTCTTTTTCTTATTCCATGATCGTGTCACATAGGCAAGCCCAGGAGACGGCTTGACTCGCCAAAGAAAAACAGAATGGAAAACCGCAGCCTGACGATCAAATTAAAGCAATAACACGTTTATTTTTCATATTTTTTTTCTCCAATTTTTCTTTTTCGCCATTTACGTTTTCATTTATTTATTTAAGATCTTAGATTTGATTGTTTATGTCTGTGAAAAAAAATCCATAACATTGGCAAAAATAATGCGCACGGTTATCGTTCATAAATATGGCTACGTCTGTGTTTGTGTGTGTATGCATTACCTGTCAAAGATTAGAAATGGTATATATAATATATATTATATATATATATATATATTTAATTTAATTAATACCAAGCGTGTTGGTAGATCCTTGCGGAGAGAAAAAACCCGGCAGAGAGTTGATTGTAAAAATATCTACCAAACATCACTCAGGAAGAAAAATCTTTGAACAAGATATTCGTACCAACAAAAATAAATCTATTGGTATAGTTTTGGCAAAAGAAAAAACGAATTTATATGCATATTATGTATATAAGATATATTATATATTCATATAACCGCTAGGAGAAGCTAATTTGTAAAAAAGTGCTCGATACCTAAGTAGAGCAAGTATGAAGGATATCTACTGTTTTTTATTGGTCAGTAGATTTGATAATTTAATGAATTTAATGTGGTTGTTAGTAGTATTTATTGGTCTTGGCTCTTTTCTTCTTCAGTCAGATTTTAGCCCTGAAGAGGCTTTATGCGAAACTAATAGTAGGTTGTCTGACTCAGTAGAATCCTTATATATATATATTATATATATATATATATATATATTGGGAGATATCGTTGGCTTAATTGAAGGTCGTACCTAATTTTTGAAAGTTAATTAATTAATAATTAACTTAATCAATTAATTAGGCGGCATACCTATTAAATGCTAGCGCTAAAAAGCTATCATAACCACACGCTTGTGTTCTACTTCTCATATATATATATATATTATATATATATATATACTATATAGAGAGAGAGAGAGAGAGATGAGAGAGAGAAAGAAAGAGAGAGAGAGAGAGAAGGGGGGGAGAGAGAACGATAAATTCTAAGTGTTTAAAGAGATTTAACACGAGACGAATATTTTTTGATGAACCAATTTTGATTGTTTTGATGTAAAGGGAATAAAAACAGAGGGAGAGAAGAGAGAGAGAGAGAGAGAGAGAGAGATAGGGGGGTAAAGAATAGATAGATAGAGGTAGAGAAACTGTTGAGAAAGGTAGCAGAGAGGAGGTGGTGGGGGAGAGAGAGAATGAGAGAGATAGAACTGAGAAGAGCGGGGGGTAAAGATACTATATATATATATATATAATATAATATATATATATATATTATACTATATATTATAGAGAGAGAGAGAGGATTAGAATAGATAGAAGTATAGATTAGATAGAGAAGAGAGAGCGACAGAGAGAGAAGAGAGAGACAGAGAGCCTGTGGGAGAGAGGATTCAATTCTGAGAAGTTTTTTTTAGTTTGCCTTCCGCGCTATTGCTATTGAAGGCATGTATTTTTTCCTGTTCCTCCCCAGCTAATCGTAAATAATAGCACTGAGTGGGTTTTTGTCTTGGCTTGGCAACAGTCTAGAAAAGAGACAACTGGATTTAAACCCACACACACACACACACACATACACACTCACACACACACAACACACACACATACACATCACACACACACAGGCCTAAACATACACTCACACACACACACGCCACACGACACATACACACACACAATAACATCACACACACACACATAACACTCACACACACACCCACACTACAACACTACAACTCACCACACCAATACACACACACACATACACTCAATCACACACCCACACACATACACACTCACACATACATACTCCTCTCACAACACACATAACACACTCACACACACACTCACACACAATAACACTCACACATACCACTCACATACACATCACCCCACCACACCACCACACACACATACACACTCACACACACACACACACACATACACACTCACACACCCAGACACAGACCACACTCACACACACACACACCACACAGAACCTATATATATATATATATATGTATATATATTCATCCCGATGGCTTACGCCCCAGTCAGTAAGAGCTTTCGACTAAGAAAAAAACTAGTTTTCGCGGGTACGATACCAGCCTCACAGCTCAGCGTATGATAGCACAGGGATCTATGCGGTAAAGTAATGAAGCTGATGGCTAGGTGTTGCGCTCCACCTCAGGCACTAAAATATTCCTTGGTCTAGCGCTAGTGAAGGGGATAGGCTCCTCGCTATAGGGTTGATAACTGACTTTTAGGTCACCCCGACGACTTTACATTACGTGGAGTGAATATGGGGATACGGTGGTAATAAATTGCCTATAATGCCATGTTAATTGGATATAAACTGTATATCCGGGAATTTAGTAAAATATATTTCAGTTAACTGTAACGTTGTGTGTTTTCTATGTAATGGCAGGCTTGTTCGCTATACCAAACCAATCAACTGTTCAACCCAAATTAAATACGTATTTGTGGCATATAGGACGCCTTTTTTCCAAAATATTGGCTTCAAAAAATTGCCTCTGCGTCTTATACATCGTAGGTGAAGTCTGAGAACTCCGTACGCCTAGGCTATATCTCTCCTATGATACTGCACTAGCCAGCTTAGCTTAGTACATTCACCTACCTAACTCAAATTGCTTTTATGCAGCTAATGTTTCCTGGCTTGTTTAATGCACAGCTTGACTGTTTACAACGAATATATGCTTAAATATACATAAAATTTTTTCTGAATCTGCCTGCTGGAATGGGGAATGCGTCTTATAGGCCCCTGCGTCTATATGCCGTCAAATACGGTAATGATTTGAATGGTACTTTTACTATTACTAAGTAACAAAATAAAAAAAACCCTCCGGGCGAGTAAAAATAGATTTTTTGAACATATGTCTGAGGAGTGGAAGTAAAAAAATCAATGTAGCCAGTTTTGTCCTAAGTAAGTAAAATCGTCAATTCATTAAAGGAATAACAAATAAAACATTTGAAATGTAAACCTTAAATATGTATTAAATAAACCAAACTAATATATGATTATAATACCAGTCATGTATTCTATTTAAAACTTGTTTAAAAAAACAATGAGGACTGTCTAATGTTGCATGTTTCAAATTTTTGAGTGTAATTTATTCTAATGTTATGACGATTTTGGGCAATGTGACGTAAGATGACGTATTTTTGTTATAGA
>CM042152.1:6509044-6539044 GCA_023376005.1 Doryteuthis pealeii
ATCTCCTTGGTCCTAGCGCTATTGGAAAAGGGGATAGACTCCCTCGCTGATTGGGGGCTGATACCCGGGTTATGAAGGGACAGGGGGACGAGCTTTAGGCTCGTCGAAACTCCCATGATCGATACTACTATATATCTCATTAAAATATAATAAGTTACCCACTTAATTAGTTTGTGCGAGGAGTATATACTAATAGTCGATATGAGTTATAGAGTATAAAATAAAAGTAGTATAAGTAACCTCGTATAGAATAAGCAAGATGCTCAGCGGGTGGCCACTAAAAGTCGAGATTACTGCACGCGGCATCCGACACAGACGGTCCAAGGAGTGCTGCTACTTCGCCGTTCACTAGCGCAGTAGACCAAGGAGATCGGTAGCTTTTGCATGCAGTGAGTAGTGAGATGCACACTCGACTCCTAACCATTAGCTTCCTTACTTTACAGCACAGATCCCTGTGCTACTCATAGGCTGAGTTGGCGAGGGCTGGTATCGACTCAAAGCAATGAGAGTTAAGTCCCTTTGTGCAAGGAGCAGAGAGTAAGGGAATACACGATTTTATGATAAGGATCTGTTTTTGCTTTTTTTTTAAGTTAGTCTCGCAGATCCATTTTTTGCTCAAAAACCAATCCCTGGTGATATTTAATGTATATATTATATATATATATATATATATATATATATATATATATATATACTTTGTCGTTAATTGTTTTATTTTCCTCCGGACATACACATATACACACAACTGCCCTTTATATATGTAGTAGAAGTGTCTACCCAGCGTCGCCTGAGTAGAGATAGGATTTTTAAGTTAGTCCCGCAGATCCATTATTACTGAATCGTGAATTGAATCCTCGGGGATGCCCCATTTAAATCCCTATGTAAAAAAATAGACTTTGCATTGATCCAGCTACACTGAAAAGAAATGTTAATGTCTACTATCTAAAATATCAAATGAAAAAAAACCATGCTGTCATCATTTAAATTTTATTTTTTAAATAATAAAATTCGAAGGCAATACAATGCGTAAAAAATAAAGACAAAAAGATGTTTTATATGTCTAATCGATTTCAAAGCAAAGCTTTATCATCAGAGTTTTATTCAGAAATGACGTGCTTATGTTTTTTTTTATTTGTGTGGTTATAATTTCTCTTCTTATTTCCTTTTCCTCTCCTTTTTTCCTCTCTTTCTTCTTCTCCTCCCTTATGAATGGGCGAATAACTGTAATTTCTTATTTCTCTCTTTTTTTTTCTTTTTTAAAAGTTTGTTGAGAACAAGGCTGACATCCGGTAAGATGTTGCAATGTGTTGCGACCGTGTGTAGATGTCAAAATTTTTTTTTGAAAACAAAAATGAACAAATAAATAAAAACCGTTAATAGAAACTTTTTTTTTTACATACTTAGCTTTTGTTTCGCTTTCACCTTTCCTTTCTTATTCTTTCTCCCTCTCTTTCTTTCTTTTTTGTGTTATTTCTCTTCTTTTTCCCTTTTTTTCTTTTTTATCCCCTTTGTTCTCTAATTTAAATTATTTTTTTTATAGTAAATAAGTAAATAAAAGATTATCTTAAATTATGTATTAGTATTGATAGAAAAAATAAATAATTCTTTTTTATTATTTTTTTTAAAAATATCTTTTATGAGTACTTTTTTCTCTTTTTCTTTTAAACCAAGACCTGGTGATATTTAATGCATATATATATATATATTTACTTTGTCGTTAATTGTTTTATTTTCGAAATTTCCTCCGGACATACATATGCACACAACTACCCTTTATATATGTACTAGTAGTGGCTACCCGGTCACCCGGGTAGAGGAGAAAAAACATGGTTTAATAATCATTTGCAGATCTGTTAATTCTGAATAGTGAGTTAGATCCTCGCAGGATGACCCATAAAATCACAAAGTAAAAAAAAATCTTATTTTAATTTGGACGTCAGCATTTTTTTTTCGTCAGAGTAGAGAGAATGACATCCCATAATGATATAGTAAGAAATGATAATTCAATGATTAACTATAATTTTTAAATAAAATATAATGACGCAATTTGCTAAATTTCAAATTAAAGTTTCAAGAAAAAAATTAATATAAATAACATCTACATTATTTTTGCTCAAAAAGCAAGCCTTGGTGATATTTAATGGGTATATATATTCACTTTGTCGCTAATTGTTTTATTTTCTAAGTTTCCTCCGGACATACAGATTCACACAACTGCCTTTATATATGTACTAGAAGCGGCTACCCGACGTCGCCTGGGTGGAAGGAGGATTTTTTAAAGTTAGTCCCTCAGATTCATTATTACTGAATCGTGCGTTGAATCCTCGTGAGATGCCCCATTTAAATCCCTATGTAAAAAAAAATAGACCTTGGATTGATCCAGCTACTCTGAAAAGAAATGTTAATGTCTACTATTTAAAATATCATATGAAAAAAAATCCATGCTGTCATCATTTAAGTTTGCTTTTTTTCATAATCTTCACGAATATAAATCAAATCTCTATTATTTTTACTAAAAAACCAAACCCTGGTGATATTTAATGTATATATATATTTACTTTGTCGTTAATTGTTTTATTTTCGAAGTTTCCTCCGGACATACATATACACACAACTGCCCTTTATATATATATAGATTACTTGCGAGGTCTTGTTGAATTGATTCAGAAACAAAAAAGAGAAAAGTAAAACACTAATTTTGAAATCACAGAAATAAAGCATGACTCATACAGTGATTGACTATATATATATATATATATATATATATATATATATATATAATCTATATTGATAAGTATAGATAGATAGATTAATTATTTATAATCAATGGGTACTGATTTTTATTTTTAGTCATTGCAAAAAAATGAGAACAAAACCTATCTATTCACGAGCAGTTCCCGCCGTGTATTGGAATATGACGCATCGTAAACGAGTTCGAATTCCAGTCGTGTTATTAAGTTCATTTTCCGACTAAAAGATTTGGGAAAAGTATGAACCCCTACATTATCCAACTAGGTTAAATAGTACCACTGCTGTACTTCTACGAAGTTGGCTTTGGCATTAAATAACCCACGAACGTTGATATGCCATTAAACAAAGAAACCAGACCAAATCTTTATCTTTTCATGAGTGTTTTTTTTTGTTTCTTTTTTGTTTTGTTTTTTTTTTTTTGTGATAGATTAATGCGTCAGATATTTGAGAAGATTTTTCAGCGGGCTGTACAATTGAATTATTCTCGACTCTTTTTCCGCGAATATTCAAATCTAACAGAAGGGATAGAATGACACGCTATCTCATAGCGCAGGGGAATTGTAACCGGAAGCCTAAAGGAGGTAGGCTTATGGTTATGTGCAAACCACATTGGATTACCAATGGTGATGCATACACGACATCATCTTCTGCGACAATCCTGGGGCTAAATAGCAACGAGGTCCCTGCCTTATGGTCCCTCCTCTACCCGTAGGCCATCATTACTAATGCGACCGCCAACCCTTGACTTACTGGAAACAGTTTCAGACTACGAGATCGAGAATTAAGCATCAATAAGACCGTCCATGTTCGCGTAAGGGCTCTTATCGTGAAATCTCTGATCCTGCAACACGTGGAGGCTCGTAGTTCTCTCGATTTGTTGTATACCAACATCTCGGGTGTTAGTTAGACCTAATGAGTTGCTTAAAGTTGCTCTCCTTTGATCCGCAAGGGGCTGACGGGAAGCCGGATATGGGAATTCCGCCATGTTACTTTGGTACTGGGTTTGGACTGTATAGAAGTGCATCAGCATGCTTGAACTAGTGACCACGTGCGTCAGCACGGTTGGGCTAGTTAAGTCATTTTAGCGTAGAAGCATTTTCTACCCTGTGTTAAATAAAGACTGACAAGTAGAGAGTCAGCAGACAAGGTCACACACATGATAACACAATGAACGGTCCATGTGATGAACACACACATGATAACAAAGGACAGTCCATGTGACAAACACACACATGAAAAACAGCTGAACTCTATCCAAAACCATCCGACTGTATTACCTGTCAGTGAGAACAAATAAAACAAATATTGTTAACATATTCACTGTTTTTATTATCAATTTTGTATATCCTACATCTAGGGATATAACAACGGGTTTATTTGATGAGAGAGAGAGAGAGAGAGAGAGAGAGAGAGAGTAGTAGTAGTAGTAGTAGTAGTAGTAGTAGAGATGATGAGATGAGGGTTTATACTCGTTACTCTCTGTTTACTGTTTCTAACTCGTCGGCTGCCATATTGTTCTCAGGGCTGGTTCCTCTTCCAGTTGTTTCTACTTCTTTCTACCCCAAGCTGTCATCTCAACAAGATTTGGGTGTTTTATTTCATCAACCCCAGCCCATATTCTGCAGTGGATTGAGAGAGACTCCGAGAGCTGGCAACAGCATCCACCCTCCTCGAAGGTCTGGTCGCATCTGACAACTAAACTAAAAACTAGTTTATGCTTCTAGTGACGTAATGTAAAGCTGAATGTCACCATCAATCACGTATAGCCCTAACGGTTATGGAAATTTCCACTTAACCCCCGTTATTTTAAATCTAACGGACCCTGATCCACTTAGTCCTACTACGGGAACGTACATAATTCATAAACTTCCCATGAATCATGTAACAGATTTAAATACATTGAACAACTACATTTTGGGGTGTAAAGAAATCATAGGCCTCACAATACCAGTGTGGCGTTAGTTTCGTATTTGCCTGGGGAGTTGTCTGCCCGTTTAGTTCGCTGGTTCCCGCTAGGGGCTTTGATATTTAAGCGGCTGATTTGAACGTCTCTTTCTCTTTTTCCTGTTGCTCGACCTACGAGACACATGGGTTAAACACGGTCTACCCCTTCTCGTTGGGGCTTCGCCCCCCCCCCGTACATTACTGTAAGTGATTCATACAGCATGGACTATTCCTAGTCTCATGTCTGTTGCTTTTATCTTTTTACCATTCATGAATGTGTCATTATCTCTACTTGTGTATGTATGTTTATGTACACCTCTATGTATTATGTACCATGTTTATTCTGTGCTGTATATAAAATGTTTTGTCTATCAACCTTTGTCGGAGTTTTATCTTCAAGTATTATCACTTTGAATTCCTACACCAGCATATCATTATTTTTTCCAAACAAATCTATTTGATCTATAGATAGGATCCTAACAAATACTACCAACCCAGTTTAGAGTGGACATGGGAGTAATGGCAATGAATGGGGTACTCTATACTCCCTAGATCTGGAGCCTCACCCTCAGATGCAGTTTAGTTTCATACCAAATTTATAAACGATTTTGAAAATTAAAAAATTCCACAAATATTTCTTTTAACATTTTTATCAAACACAGCATTAGAGAGAATTATTTAAAGTCTATCAAAACACACATAAAATCTATTGATGTTGTAAATGGATTCCTTTAAAATACATATCTACGATAAAAATATAGGTTAATCTTATCAAAAATAATTATTTTACTCATAAAGCTGAATATATATATATAATATATATATATATATATATATATATAACTTTCAAAGAAAGAAAAAACTTAACATCCTCAGACTTTTTTTCACTGTTCAGAGTGCATTGTGCAGCAACCATAATCTCCTTATTTTGATGGCCGGCGCAGATCATCATGATACAAGTTATTCTCTTCCATGATTCAGGTAGGTTCCAATCATCCATTCTATCTGTCATCACGTATATGAATGAAGAAGGGTCAAAGCTTTTAGATGATGCATAGTGTGTGTCAATACCTCCAACCTCCAGAGAAAAATAACCAAATAAAAATATGTCAAATTTATCCCAAACGCCTTGTATGTAAAATATTCTTTATTTTGATATATGTGCTCTTTTCTTTTCTTTTTTTTTTTTTTTTTTGAGGAGGGGTCTCTTTGTTGTTATATAATAAACATGTCTTCATTTGTGCTAGAATTTTTCTATCACCTGGCGCACCCAATAGATAAATGCACGAGATAATTTTAGTTTTTAAAGCATAATGTTTAAGGTTGGTTGGATGGTTGGTTGGTTGGTTGGTTTTTATGGAATGTTAACCCTTGTTTGGTTATTTTATGCTGAAGACGTTTTGTTTTGCTCATTCTTGATGGGTATTCCATTAAAAAAAACGCAATTTAAAAAAAAAACGCAATTTTTAGACACATGTTTTGATCTATTTGAGCCATAGATGGGATAAAACAAGTCCTACCACTACGGATCAGAGTGGATCTGGGAGTAATGGGGATAAAGAGAGTACTCCATACTCCGCACAGCTCCAAAATTGGAACGTCACCATTAGATGCAGTTTAACTTCATACAGAACACTAAGACTTTCAGTCACCACCTTCTATTACATAAATGATAAATAAGGGTTTGCCATAGGGGCTATTAGGCTATAGATGCCTCCCCAAAGCAATCGGCTGCTAAAGTCAAGCCCTAGCACCTATATGATTGTCTCGAACCTATTGCCCTCATGGCAAGACCCAACCCTTTTTATCATATGGGTGCTAGAAGGTGGTGGCTGAGGGTCTTCATGTCCTGGGTATGACGTTAAACTCTAACTGATGGTGAGGTTCCAGTTCTGGAGTTTGGAGGAATGTGGATCACCCCTTGATCACCATTGCTCCCAGATCCACTCTGACCCGGAGTGTTAGTACCTGTTAGGGTCCCACCTGTGGGTTAAAAAGAACAATTGTTCACAAAAAATTGAATTTAAAATATTTCCTTCCAAACTATCGCTACGAATCTTTCAAAACCTTGCCGGCATTAAATAACCCACCGTGATTGATATGCCATAAAACAAAATAAACAAACAAAATGATATTACACAACCTATCTAAATGTAGGTATTTACCCAATTCTTATATAGGAAGATCGCAAGTATGGGGCATCCAGTAAGGATAGAACATGCTTTTAAGAGGCATTGAGTCAGTGATGCCAGCTTGCTAACCATTATACCACGTTAGGAACTACCCCAACTAACTGAATATAGGTATTTAACCAACCAGTTCGCCATGGGTAGGATGTGACACAATGTCGCAAGTATCTAGCAAAGATAGGACACGCTTTTCAGTAGTAATGAATATGCGAGATGGGCTTGCTAACCATTACATTACGATGAGAACCCCCTGTCAGAATATATGTATATATTTACCAACCCCTCCACACGAGCATGATGTGAAAACAGAATCAATTTATTTAACGGAGTTTAACAGGTTTGAATTCAGAGTTTCTCCTTCTCCTAGACTGGTTGCCATACCAAGGTTAAAGAGCCCAGTCTATCCTACTATTTACTCGTAGATAGATAGAGAATAGTTGGATTCATACCTTTGCCAAGGGGATTAGCGCTATGTGAAATGTAGTCAGCCTCGTCTAGGATTTGAACTCGCGTTGACGAACCCATTTCCTAGGACTCAAGCCAATACATGATGCGCTGAATATTATATATTTTACCACTCCGCACAAGCAGGATGCGACACAACAGTCAATTTCTTAAGCGCAGTTCAACAGATTTGAATTCAGAGTTTTCCTTCTCCTAGACTGATTACCCAACCATGGTTAGAGAGCCCAGTCTGCCCTGCTATTTACCAATTGCTGGAGGGAAATTGGATTCATACCTTTTTTCCAAGGGTATTAGCGCCATGTGAAATGCCAACAGTTCCGTCCAGGAAATTGAACTCGCGTTGACGAACCCATTTCCTAGGACTCAAGCCAATACATGACGCGCTGAATATATATATATGTATATCACATTAGCGCAGTCGTATATAAAATTTATACGAAGCTGAAGAGTTAATTTTGTCACGCGCGAAAAAAAGGAAGCCTTGAGTTTGTGAAATAAATATTAATAAAAAGTGTCGAAAATCTCGTTCGGAAGTATATAGGAAATAAAAGAAAAAGTTTTGACAAATCTACAATAATGAAAAGAAAAAAAGAAAAAAGAAAAAAAAGAAACTAAATAGCTGATAAACCTGAATATTCTGATCTGAGCAGTTGAGAAGGGTTTGTTGTGTACAATTTCGAAGGCACCGAACCTTTTGGGAGTCAAGTCGCGCTGGCCATAATAATGTTTGGTCCTCTATGGGGAAAAAGGCATTTACATTTGAATGAAATGCTGAAATGGGCAAATTATTGAAATTTGGGTCGTTACCCCGCAGCGAGGGTCCCATCGGTAAAGAAGGGTTTCCACATATTCGGCTCAGGTCACGTACGGATACTTAGATAGTTTTTTCGAAGAGTGATGCGGCAAAAATGCATTTTTCCTCAGATTTCCCGCAGATGACAAATGAAAAATAACCATTTCCATCTATTAATAAAAATCATCATAACGAATTAACTTTTTTATTTCTTTTTTCTTTATTATCGTCAAGAGAGAAGAATGAATATAGACCTGGAGCATTAAACATGATAATAGGTTTAAAAATACCTACTACTACTACTACTACTACTAATAATATAATAATAATAATAATAATAATAATAATAGATCTAGTATTGATTAACAAAAAAAAAAAAAAAAGAGAAACGTGCAAACTGGTGGATTTTGCGGTTCCAGCATATCACAGGGTGAAGCTGAAGGAAAATGAAAAGATGGACAAATACCCGGACCCTGCCAGAGAACTGAAAAAGCTAGGGAATATAATGGTCAAAGTGATACCAATTGTAGTTGGTGCACTTGGAACGGTTCCAGAAAGCTTGGACAAAAGACTGGAAAATCTGGAAATCAGAGTAAGAATTGAGACAATCCAGACTACAATCTGTTGCAATCTTCCAGTATACTCAGAAGAGTCCTGGAGACCTGAGGAGACTTGTTGTCACTCAGACTCCAGGGAAATACCAACAGCTAATGCTGGTGTGAAAAACTAAGATAATAATAATAATAAGGTTGCACATGGAAAGACTTGTGCATGGTTAAGAAAAGGAAACCTCAAAAGAGAAACAGAATCATTAATAATTGCTGCACAAAATAATGCCATAAGGACAAACTATATAAAAGCGAAAATTGATAAGACCCAACAAAATAGTAAATGTAGACTTTGTGGTAATAGAGATGAGACTGTAACCATATACTCTGCGAAAGTAGCAAACTAGCACAACGAGAATACAAAACTAGACACGACTGGGTTTGGAAGGTGATTCCACTGGGAATTATGAAAAAAATTAAATTTTGACCACACAACAAAATGTATATGCATAAACCAGAATCTGTCTTGAGAACGAAACGCATAAAATTCTCTGGACTTTGGATAATAAAACGGATCACCTTATCCCAGAAAGAAGACCAGACCTAGTGTTTGATAAACAAAAAAGAAAGAACTTGTCAACTGGTGATTTTTGCAGTGCCAGCAGATCACAGGGTGAAGCTAAAGGAAAATAAAAATGGACAAATCTATCTGGACCTTGCCAGAGAACTGTAAAAAGTTATGGAAATATGAAAGTGAAAGTGATACCAATTGTGTTGGTGCACTTGAACAGTCCAAAAGGATTAGAAAGGGTTGGAAAGTTTGGATATCAGAGGAAGGATTGGAATCATTCAGAATACTGCACTGCTGCAATCTGCCAGAATACTCCAGAAGAGTCCTGGAGACTGAGGAGATTTGCTATCACTCAGACTCCAGTGAAAGATCACAGCTAAGCTGATGTGAAAACTCAAAAGGAGTAAATTAAATATAATAATAAATAATAATATTAATAATAATAATAATAATAATATAATGTCGTTGCTACTGATGACGATGTTAATAATAATTCTATTTATTCTTTTGAATTTTTTTATGTCATCTTTTTTCTTTTATTTATCGTCAAGTGAAAAATTAAAATAGACATGGAGCATTAAACATGATAACACCGTTAAAAATACTTACTAATACTATATAAGGCCGGTTTAGCTCAGTTTGTAGAGCATTCGGCTAGAACTCACGGGTTGCTGGTTCGATACGGCCCTCGCCAACCAGTGTATGAGTAGCAGATGGATCTGTGCGCTAAAGTGAGGAAACTGATCGTATTTGTGGCGCTCCACCTCAGACCCTAAATATAATCTCCTTGGCCTAGCGCTAGAGAAAAAGGAGATATACTCCTTCGCTGTATGACTCATACCGATATTAGGCTGCTCCGACGACGACGACTAATAATACTAATACTAATATTAAATACTAATACACATCTTGTTGCTACTGATGATGATGTTAATGATGATGCTATTATCCTTTGAATGTTTACGCCATCGCTTCTCAACCATCGACGGCAAACTCCTAAACTCTGTAGAACAATTTAGATACTTAGGCAGTAACATCTCTTCCACAGAAAATGACGCTAGTGGCACGTATAGGAAAAGCATGGACCGCTATAATATAACTATCGACATATGGTAATCCAACCTCACAAGAGACAATTCTTCCAGGCCGATGTCGTGTCAGTACTGCGTAACGGCTGCCACCTGGAGCCCTAACAAAGCGACTAGAGATAAACTAGATCGGGAAGCTGCACAAGAATGTTGTGGGTGATCCTGAACAAGAACGTGGAAACAACACCTTACGAGAAAAACGCTGAAGCGGCCACCTGCCACATATCACACAAATCACCTCCGAGTAAAGACGGACAAGACCGCGGGACACCTGCTGGAGAAAACAAGGACGAACTCATAAGCGACATCCTCCTGAGGAAGTCAGCACATGAACAACCAGTGTGGGCCGACCAGCAAAGACGTACATTGATTCACTCTGTGGCGGATGCAGGATGCTACATAGAGGCCGCCCGAAGAATGATGAACTATAGGACGGGATGGAGAGAGAATGTGTCAGATATCTGAAAGTGCGAACATGATGATGATGAAATGAATGAGATGGGCTAGAAATCAGTCACACATTGATCCCTTATTCTAAATCTTTCCTCTAATTATCACATCTCTATGACGGCCAATCAAAGTGTCCGCACAGAGCTTACGATGTAAAGTCTTCAGGAGAAAGCAAATACCTTATTCCATTTAACCGGTAATTCCGACCGCAACAAAGGAGAACTGTGTTGCGGTCTGGAATTACGTAGTTAAATGGAATAAGGTATTTGCTTTCTCCTGAAGACTTACATTCGTAAGCTCTGTGCGGACACTTGATGCCGTCTAGAGATGGTTTAATTAGAGAAAGATAGATATAAGTGGTCTGCTGTGGACTGATTCTAGCCATCATCATCATCATCATCATCATCATGTGCACTTTCAGATATCCATGACAATCTCTCTCCATCCGTCCTATCGCTCATCATTCTCGGGCGGTCCTCTATGCATCCTGCATTCCGCACAGAGCTGATCAATGTACGTTTTTGCTGGTCGGCCCCACTGGCTTGTTCATGTGCTGGCTTCCTAGGAGGATGTCGCTTATGAGTTCGTCCTTGCTTCTCCAGCAGTGTCCCGCGTGTCTTGTCCGTCTTACTCGGAGGTTTGTGTGATATGTGGCAGGTGGCCGTTCAGCTGTTTTCTCGTAAGGTGTTGTTTCCACGTCTTGTTCAGGATCACCCCAACATTCTTGTGTAGCTCCATTCTAGTTTATTCTCTAGTCGCTTTGTTAGGGTCCAGGTGGTGCAGCCGTACAGCAGTACTGATACGACACGACCTGGAAGAACTGTCTTCTGGTGAGGTTGGATTCCATATGATCGATAGTTTATTTATAGCGTCCATGCTTTTCCTATACGTGCACTGGCGTCATTTTCTGTGGAAGAGATGTTACTGCCTAAGTATCTCTAAATTGTTCTATAGAGTTTAGAAGTTTGCCGTCGATGGTTGAGAAGCGATGCGTAAAACATTCAAAAGGATAATAGCATCATCATCATCATCATCAGTAGCAACAAGATGTGTATTAGTATTAATATTAGTATTAGTATTATTAGTCGTTGTCGTCGGAGCAGCCTAATATCGGTATGAGTCATACAGCGAAGGAGTCTATCTCATTTTCTCTAGCGCTAGGCCAAGGAGATTATATTTAGGGTCTGAGGTGGAGCGCCTCAAATACGATCAGTTCCTCACTTTAGCGCACAGATCACTCTGCTACTCATACACTGTGTTGGCGAGGGCCGGTATCGAACCAGCAACCCTGTGAGTTCTAGCCGAATGCTCTACCAACTGAGCTAAACCGGGCCCTTAATACTAGTATTAGTAAGTATTTTTAACGGTGTTATCATGTTTAATGCTCCAGGTCTATTTTAATTTTTCACTTGACGATAATAAAAGAAAAATATGACATAAAAAATTCAAAAGAATAAATAGAATTATTATTAACATCGTCATCAGTAGCAACGACATTATTATTATTATTATTATTATTATATTTATTATTATTATTATTATTATTATTATTTACTCCTTTTGAGTTTCACATCAGCATTAATCTTTCACTGGAGTCTGAGTGATAGCAAATCTCCTCAGGTCTCCAGGACTCTTCTGAGTATTCTGGCAGATTGCAGCAGCTGAATGATTTCTGACTGATGGGACCCTGTGAGCTTGCGCGGAAACCTAGTCGTCTCCTAGGAGATACTGGGCAGTGATTGCAGACATTTAGTCTGAGTAGTCTTCCTCAGGTCTCCAGGTTCGAGTATCTGCAACAGGTAGTCTGGTCTCAATTCTTACTCTGATTTCCAGATTTTCCAGTCTTTTTCCAAGCTTTTTGGGACCGTTCCAAGTGCACCAACTACAATTGGTATCCCTTTGACCATTATATTCCCTAGCTTTTTCAGTTCTCTGGCAGGTCCGGGTATTTGTCCATCTTTTCATTTTCCATCAGCTTCACCTGTGATATGCTGGAACAGCAAATTCCACCAGTTGGCACGTTCTCTTTTTCTTTTTTTTTTTGTTAATCAATACTTAGATCTATTATTATTATTATTATTATTATTATTATTATTATTATTATTAGTAGTAGTAGTAGTAGTAGTAGTAGTAGTAGTAGTAGTAGTAAGTAGGTATTTTTAAACCTATTATCATGTTTAATGCTCCAGGTCTATATTCATTCTTCTCTTGACGATAATAAAAGAAAAAAGAAATAAAAAAGTTAATTCGTTATGATGATTTTTATTAATAGATGGAAATGGTTATTTTTCATTTGTATCTGCGGGAAATCTGAGGAAAATGCATTTTCGGCCGCATCACTTCTTTCGAAAAACTATCTAAGTATCCGTACGTGACCTGAGCCGAATATGTGGAACCCTTCTTTACCGATGGGACCCTCGCTGCGGGGTAACGACCAAATTTCCAATAATTTGCCCATTTCAGCAATTTCATCAAATGTAAATGCCTTTTTCCCCATAGAGGACCAAACATTATTATGGCCAGCGGCGACTTGACTCCCAAAAGGCTTCGGTGCCTTCGAAATTGTACACCAACAACCCTTCTCAACTGCTCAGATCAGAATATTCAGGGTTTATCAGCTATTTTAGTTTCTTTTTTTCTTTTTTCTTTTTTTCTTTTTCATTATTGTAGATTTGTCAAAACTTTTTCTTTTTATTTCCCTATTACTTCCGAACGAGATTTTCGACACTTTTTAATTAATATTTATTGTCACAAACTTCAAGGCTTCCTTTTTTTTTGCGCGTGACAAAATTAACTCTTTCAGCTTCGTATAATTTTATATACGACTGCGCTAATGTGATATACATATATATATATTCAGTGCGTCATGTATGGCTTGAGTCCTAGGAAATGGGTTCGTCAACGCGAGTTCAATTCCTGGACGGAACTGTTGGCATTTCACATGGCGCTAATACCCTTGGGAAAGGTATGAATCCAATTCTCCCTCCAGCAATTGGTAAATAGCAGGGCAGACTGGGCTCTCTAACCATGGTTGGGTAATCAGTCTAGGAGAAGGAAAACTCTGAATTCAAACCTGTTAAACTCCTTCCGCTTAAGAAATTGACCTTGTGTCGCATCCTGCTTGTGCGGAGGTGTTGGTAAATATATATATTCAGCGCATCATGTATTGGCTTGAGTCCTAGGAAATGGGTTCGTCAACCGAGTTCAAATCCTAGACAAGGCTGACTACATTTCACATAGCGCTAATGCCCTTGGAAAAGGTATGAATCCAACTATTCTCTATCTATCTACGGTAAATAGTAGGATAGACTGGGCTCTTTAACCTTGGTATGGCAACCAGTCTAGAAGGAGAAACTCTGAATTCAAACCTGTTAAACTCCGTTAAATAAATTGATTCTGTTTTCACATCATGCTCGTGTGGAGGGGTTGGTAAATATATACATATATTCTGACAGGGGGTTCTCATCGTGATGTAATGGTTAGCAAGCCCATCTCGCATATTCATTACTACTGAAAAGCGTGTCCTATCTTTGCTAGATACTTGCGACATTGTGTCACATCCTACCCATGGCGAACTGGTTGGTTAAATACCTATATTCAGTTAGTTGGGGTAGTTCCCAACGTGATATAATGGTTAGCAAGCTGGCATCACTGACTCAATGCCTCTTAAATGTATGTTCTATCCTTACTGGATGCCCCATACTTGCGATCTTCCTACATAGGGCGAAAGAATTGGGTAAATACATACATTCAGATAGGGTGTTTAATATCGTTTTGTTTGTTTATTTTGTTTTATGGCATATCAACCACGGTGGGTTATTTAATGCCGGCAAAGTTTTGAAAGATTCGTAGCGATAGTTTGGAAGGAAATTTTTAAACTCAATTTTTTGTGAACAATTGTTCTTTTTAACCCACAGATGGGACCCTAACAGGTACTAACACTCCGGGTCAGAGTGGATCTGGGAGCAATGGTGATCAAGAGGTGATCCACATTCCTCCAAACTCCAGAACTGGAACCTCACCATCAGTTAGAGTTTAACGTCATACCTAGGCCATGAAGACCCTCAGCCACCACCTTCTAGCACCCATATGATAAAAAGGGTTGGGTCTTGCCATGAGGGCAATAGGTTCGAGACAATCATATAGGTGCTAGGGCTTGACTTTAGCAGCCGATTGCTTTGGGGAGGCATGTATAGCACAATAGCCCCTATGGCAAACCCCTAACCCTTGTTATCATTTATGTAATAGAAAGTGGTGACTGAAAGTCTTAGTGTTCTGGTATGAAGTTAAACTGCATCTAATGGTGACGTTCCAATTTTGGAGCTGTGGGGAGTAGGGAATACTCTCTTTATCACCATTACTCCCAGATCCACTCTGATCCGTAGTGGTAGTACTTGTTTTATACCATCTATGGCTCAAATAGATCAAAACATGTGTCTAAAAATTGCGTTTTTTTTAAATTGAGTTTAATTTTTTTTTAAATGGAATACCCATCAAGAATGAGCAAAACAGAACGTCTTCAGCATAAAATAACCAAACACGGGTTAACATTCCATAAAATCCAACCAACCAACCATCCAACCACCCTTAAACATGATGCTTTAAAAACTAAAATTATCTCGTGCATTTATCTATTGGGTGCGCAGGTGATAGAAAAATTCTGCACAAATGAACACATGTTTATATATACAACAAAGAAGACCCCCTCCTCAAAAAAAAAAAAAAAAAAAGAAAAGAGCACAGTATATCAAAATAAAGCATATTTTACATACAAGGCGTTTGGGATAAATTTGACATATTTATATTTGGTTATTTTTCTCCGGGGGTTGGAGGTATTGACACACACTATGCATCATCTAAAAGCTTTGACCCTTCGTCATTCATATACGTGATGACGGAAGAATGGATGACTGGAACCACCTGAATCATAGAAGAGAATAACTTGTATCATGATGATCTGCGCCGGCCATCAAAAATAAGGAGATTATGGTTGCTGCACAGATGCCTCTGAAACAGTGGAAGAAAAAGAATAAAAAAAAAGTCTGAGGATGTTAAGTTTTTTCTTTCTTTGAAAGTTATATTATATAATATTATATATATATATTATATATATTTATTCAGCTTTATGAGTAAAATAATTATTTTTGATAAGATTAACCTAATATTTTTTCGTAGATATGTATATTTTAAAGGAATCATTTACAAATCAATAGATTTTATGTGTGTTTTTGATAGACTATAAATATTCTCTCTAATGCTGTGTTTGATAAAAATGTAAAGAAATATTTGTGGAATTTTTTTAATTTCAAAAATCGTTTTATAAATTTGGTATGAAACTAAACTGCAATCGAGGGTGGCGCCTCCAGTCTAGGGAGTATAGAGTACCCAGTTCATTGCCATTACTCCATGTCATCTAACCTGGGTTGGTAAGTATTTGTTAGGATCCTATCTATAGATCAAATAGATTTGTTGGAAAAAAAAATGATACTGCTCGGTGTAGGAAATTCAAATGATAATACTTGAAAGATAAACTCCGAACAAAGGTTGATAGAGCAAACATTTTATATACAGGCACAGAATATAACATGGTAATAAATCACTAGAGGTGTCATAAACAACATACACAAGTAGAGATAATCGACACATTCATGAATGGTAAAAACGATAAAAGCAACAGACATGAGACTAGGAATAGTCCATGCTGTATGAATCACTTAACAGTAATGTACGGGGGGGGCCGAAGCCCAACGAGAAGGGGTAGACCGTGTTTAACCCATGTGTCTCGTAGGTCGAGCAACAGGAAAAAGAAGAAAGACGTTCAAATCAAGCGCTTAAATATCAAGCCCCAGCGGAACCAGCGACTAAACGGCAGACAACTCCCCGGCAAATACGAAACTAACGCGCAGCGACTGTATTGTGAGGCTATGATTTTCTTTACACCCCAAAAATGTAGTTGTTCAATGTATTAAATGTTTACAATGATTCATGGGAAAGTTTTATGAATTATGTACGTTCCCGTATAGGACTAAGTGGATCAGGGTCCGTTAGATTCAAAATAATGGGGGTTAAGTGGAAATCTCCATAACCGTTAGGGCTATACGTGATTGATGGTGACATTCAGCTTTACATTACAGTAGAGCGCCACTAGAAGCATAAGGTAGTTTTTAGTTTAGTTGTCAGATGCGACCAGACATTCGAGGAGGGAGGGTGCTGCTGCCAGCTCTCGGAGTCTCTCTCAATCCACTGCAGAATATGGGCTGGGGTTGATGCAAGGATAAAACACCAAATCTTGTTGAGATGACAGCTTGGGGTAGTAAAGAGTAGAAACAACGGAAGGCGGAACCAGCCTGAGAACGCAATATGGCATGATGAGCCGACAGAGTTAGAAACGAAGTAACAGAGAGTAAACGAGTAGTACGACCCTCATCTCATCATCTCTAGGCTACTACTACATACTTTACTACTTACTCTCTCTCTCTCTCTCCTCTCCTCTCTCTCTCAGATGCAAATAAAACCGTTGTTTGTATTATATCCCTAGTGGTGGGATTAGCAAATTGATAATAAAACAGTGAATATGTTAAAAATATTTGTTTTTTATTTGTTCTCAGACTGACAGGTATACAGTCTTGGATGGTTTTGGATAGAGTTCGCTGTTTTTCAATGTGTGTGTTTGTCACATGGACTGTCCTTTGTTAGTACATGCTGTGTGTTCATGGCACCCATGGACCGTTCATTGTGTTATCATGTGTGTGACGTTTTTCTGCTGACTCTCTACTTGTCAGTACGTTTATTTAACACAGGGTAGAATGCTTATACGGGCTAAATGACTTAACTTAGCCCAACCGTGGTCACTAGTTCAAGCTGCTGACACTTCTATACAGTCAAAATCCCAGATACAAAGTAACATGGCGGATTCCCATATCCGGCGGCCCGTCAGCCCCTTGCGGATCAAAGGAGAGCAACTTTAAGGCACTCATTAGGCTAACTAACACCCGAGATGTTGGTTATCAAAATCGAGAGAACTGGAGCCTCCATGTGTTGCAGGGATCAGATCTTGAGATTTCACGATGAGAGGCGCCTTAGCGAACATGGACGGTCTGTATTGTGGGCTTAATTCTCGATCTCGTAGTCTGAAACTGTTTCCAGTAGTCAAGGGTTGCGGTCGCATTAGTAATGATGGCCTACGGGTAGAGGAGGGACATAAGGCAGGTGAACCTCGTTGCTATTTGCCCCAGGATTGTCGCAAAGATGCTGTCGTTGTATGCATCACCATTGGTAATCCAAATGTGGTTTGTACATAACCATAAGCCTCTCCTTTAGGCTTCCGGTTACAATTCCCCTGCGCTATGAGTAGCGTGTCATTTTGATCCCTTCTGTTCGATTTGATATTCGCGAAAAGGTCGAGAATAATTCAATGTACAGCCGCTGAAAAATTTCTCAATATCTGACGCATAATGCTACTCACAAAAACGCCCCAAAAAACAAAACAAAAAAGAACAAAAAAAACACTCATGTACTAGATAAAGGATTTGGTCTGGTTTCTTATGTTTAATGGCATATCACGTTCTGGGTTAATTTAATGGCCTAAAGCTTTCAACTTCGTAGAAGTACGGGCGGTGGTACTATTAACCTAGTTGGATAATGTAGGGTTCACAAGTTGATTTCTTTCCCCATAATCTTTTAGTGTCTCGGGAGTATAGATGAACTTTAATAACACGACTGGAATTCGAACGTCGTTTACGGAGTGATTCAAGATGTTCCAATACACGGCGGGAATGCTCGTTGGAATAGATAGGTTTTTGTTTTCTCATTTTTTTTGGAATGAACTATAAAATATAAATAGTACGCCGCCATTGATTATAGAATAATTAATCTTCATCGTATATCTTAGTCAATATGAATTGACTATTATATTATATATTATATATATATATATAGTTTAGTCATCACTGTATGGAGTCATGGTGAGCTTTCCTGTGATTTCAAAATTAGTTGTTTTTACTTTTCTCTTTTTGTTTCTGAAAATCAATAGCAACAGACCTCACAAGTAATCTATTAATATTAGGGCAAGTTGATTGTGCTATATGTTATCGTCCGGAGGAACTTCGAAAGTAAGACAATTAACGACAAAGTAAATATAGTTAATATTTGACTTAATATGCCTAGGGTTTGTTTTTATATTTTTTTCCAGGCGGAGAGGGCTTGTTCTCCGGTACCATACATATGTCACACACTGCCCTTTTATGATATGTATACGATTCACTTTGTGAGGTCTTGTTGTATTGATTCAGAAATACAAAAAAGAGAAAAGTAAACACTAATTTTGAAATCATCTAGGAAATAAAGCATGACTGCTACAGTGATTGACTATATATAATATATATATATATTATGAGGTATAGAATATATATATCATCTATATTGACTTAAGTATGAAGATGTAAAGATACGATTATTTAGATTATTGGAGTAATTGAGGTTCGAATGGTACTTGATTTTTTATTTTTAGTCATTGCAAAAAAATGAGAACAAAACTATCTATTCAGCGAGCAGTTCCGCCGTGTATTTGGAATGTGAACACGATCGTAAAACGAGTTCGAATTCAGTCGTGTTATTAGTTCATTTTCCGACTAAAAGATTTGGGGAAAGTGTTGAACCCCTACATTATCTCAACTAGGTGTTAAATAGGGTACCCAGACGCTGGCTGTACTTCTACGAACGTTTGTCTTGTGGACATTTAAATAAACGCAGGTCTGAAGAGCTTGATATGCAGCATCATGAAGATCAAAGAACCAGCCCAAATGCTTGTATCTTTTCATGAGTGTTTTGTTGTTTGGTGTATGCTTTTTTGTTTTGGTTTTTTTGGGGTTTTGTGAGTAGGATTAGTTGCGTCAGGATATTGGAGAAGCATTGGTTCAAGGGCGGCTGATACATTGATTATTCTCGACTCTTTTCCGCGAATATGTCGATCTTAACAGAAGGGATAGAATGACACGCTATCTCTATAGCTGCAGGGGAATTGTTAAACCGGAAGGCCTAAAGGAGGTGAGGCTTATGGTTAGTGTACAACCAATTTGAATTTACCAATGGTGATTGCATACAACGACAGCATGCTTTCTGCGTACAATCCTGGGGCGCTAATCAATCGAGGTCCTGCCGTTATGGTGACCCTCCTCTACCCAGTAGGGCCATCGTATTGTACTAAGTGCGACGCTGATGCTGTCAACCCGTGTTGAAAACTTACTGGGATAACGTGTGTTCATTAGGTCTAGACGAGATCGGAATTAGCATCAATTAAGAGAGTCATGTTCGCGTAAGGGCTGCTTATGTGAAATCTCAAGATCTTGATCCTGCAACACATGAGGCTCCTAGTACTTTCTCGATTGTTTGTATAGCACATCTACGGGTGTTGTTAGACCTAATGAGTTGCGTTCAAAGGTTTGCTCTCTTCTTTGATCCGGCTAAGGGGCCTGAGTCGGCGATGCCAGAGATATTGGGATTCGTGCGCCGTGTTGACCTTTGGGTATCGGGATTTTTGGACTGTATAGAAGTGCATAAGCATGCTTGGAACAGTGAGACACGGTGTTGTGTGTGTTGCGTAGTTAAGGTCTTTGTATGCGTAGAGCAGATTTTCTACCGCTGTGTTAAATATAAGACTGGAGCAAGTAGAGAGTTCGTCAGCGGACAAGGTCACGACGAGCATGATAACACAATGACGGGTCCATGTGAATGGAAGCACACAGTGATTAACAGAAGGAGCAGATGCTGTTGAAAACACCAACATGAAATAACAGCTGAAGCTCGTATACCAAACACGCATCCGACTGTCGTATTTAGGGCCGAGTGTGCGTTCCCAGTGAAAAGACAAATAAAACAGAATTATTGGTTAACATATTTCACTGTTTTTTATTATCAATTTTGTATATTCCTACATCTAGGGATATACAAGGGTTTACTTTGATGGGGAGTAGAGATGAGAGGAGAGAGCAGGAGAGAGAGTTAGTGTAGTAGTAGTAAGTAAAGTAGTGATAGAGATGATGAGATGAGGGTTTAGTACGCGTTTACTCTACTGTTTACTGTTTCTAACTCGTCGGCTGCATATTGTTTCTCAAGGAGTTTGGTGTCCTCTTCGGCGTTGTTTCTACTGTCTTTCTACCGACGCAGAGCTGTTCATCTCAACAAGATTTGGGGTGTTTATTTCATCACCGCCAGCCCATATTCCTGCAGTGATTGAGAGAGACATCCCGAGAGCTGGAACAGCATCCACCCTCCTCGAAGGTCTGGGTCGCATCTGACAACTAAACTAAAAACTAGTTTTAATGCTCTAGGTGAACGGTAATGGTAAAGCTGAAATGTCACCATTCAATCACGTATAGCCCTAACGGTTATGGAAATTTTCACTTCCCCCGTTAATTTTTTTGTTTTTTTTATTTTTTTTTTTTTTTTTTAAATCTAACGGACGGCCTGATCGCACTTAGTCCTACTACGGGAACGTGACGATAAGGGTTCAGTAAACTTACCATGAATCATGTAAGATTTACTAATACATTGAAACATTGAGGCAGTTTTGGGGTGTAAAGAAAGTCATAGGGTCTGCACAATTACCAGTGTGTGTGCGTTTAGTTTCGTATTTGCCTGGGAGAGTTGTCTGCCCGTTTAGTGCTGGTTCCGCTAGGGGCTTTGATATTTAAGCGGCTGATTTGACGGTTCTTTTCTCTTATTTCCTGTTGCTCGACCTTACGAGACACATGGGTTTAAACCGGTCTACCCCTTCTCGTTGGGCTTCGCCCCCCCGCGCCCGTACAATTAACTGGATAATGTGAATTTAGTGACAGGCATTGGACGTATTCCTCCTAGTCTCATTCTGTTGCTATTATATTCTTTTTAACCATGATCATGAATGTGTCATTATTCGTACTGTGGTGTTATGATTATTGTATTAATGTACCCTCTATGTATTATGTAGCCATGTTTTGTATTCTGTGCGTATATAAAGATGTTTTCGTCTATCAACCTTTGATCGGTAGGTCTTTGGGTATCTTCAGTATGTATCATTTGTCATGCATCTCACATACACCAGACATATTCATTATTTTTTCTCCAACCATCATTATTTGACATCTAATAGAGTTTGAGGATCCTAACAAATCTATCCGCCAATACACCAGATTTATAGAGTGGACTTGGAGGTATGGGCAATGAATGGGGTACTCTATACTCCCTAGATCGGAGCTCCCCTCAGATGCAGATTAGTATTTTCATACCAAATTATGATTAAAACGTATTTTGAAGAATTAAAATATCCAATATTTCTTTAACATTTTTATCAAACACCCGCATTAGAGAGAATTATTTTAAAGTCGCTATTCAAGAACACACATAAAATACTAGTTGATGTTTGTAAATGGATTCGCTTTAAAATGCATAATCTACGATAAAATATAGGTTCGTAATCTTATCTAAAAAAATAATTATTTTTACTCATAAAGCTGAATATATAGTATTAAATATCGTATAGATATATAGATTAGTATAGTATATTTTGCAAAGAACAGGAAAACTTAAATCCTCCAGACATTTATTTTTATTCACATGTTCAGAGTGCATCGTGGTGCAGCAGGCGCATAACTTCCTTAGTTTTGAATGGCCGGCCGCGATCATCTGATAAAGTTAATCTCTTCGCTGATTCAGGTAGGTTCCAAATCTCCATTCTAGTCTGTCATCACGTAGTATGAAATGAAGAAGGTGCAAAGGCTTTTAGATGATGCATAGTGTGTGTCAATACCTTCCAACCTCCAGAGAATAAATAACTGTCAAATATAAAAAAATAATTGGTCAAATTTATCATCAAAACGCCTGCTTGTATTGTATAATATTTTTATGTGATTGATTAATATGTGCTCTTTTTTTTATCCGTATTTTTTTTTTTTTTTTTTTTTTGAGGATCGAGGGTCTTTCTTTGTTGTATAATAATAACATGTCTTCATGTTGGGCTAGAATTTTCTATCAACCCTGCGCACCAAATAGATAATGCATCGAGATAATTTTAGTTTTTAAAGCAAAGTAATGTTTAAGGTTGGTTAGGATTGGTTAGGTCGTGGTGGTGTTGGTTTTTGTATGGGGAATGGTGTAATCCCTTGGTTTGGTTATTTTATGCTGACAGTACGTATTAATGTTTTGCTCATTCTTGATGGGGTATTCCATTAAAAAAAACGGCAAGATTTAAAAAAGAGAAACGCAATTTTTAGACACGATGTTTTTGATCTTATTTAGCCATAGATGGGATAAACCAGTCCTACCACTACGGATCAGAGTGGATGCTGGGAGTAATGGGAGATAAAGAGAGTACTTGAGTTAAAGGAAGTTAAGGGATTTCTGTCATATCTAGTATTTTTAAGTTACGTTATATGCGTTTCTATGGTGTTGTGGCTTGAAGAATGTTTGGACAACGTGGGTGAGGTGCCTCATATTCCATATCCGCTACAGCCTCCAAAAATTGAGAACGGTCACGATTTAGATGCCATGGTTTAACTTCATTATAGAACACTAAGACTTTCAGTCACCTGACCTGCTTATTAGAACTATAAATAGATAGAAATAAGAGGTTTGTTTTTGGGCGCCCTATAATTAGGGGACATGTAGGCTATAGATGCCTCTCCGCAAAAGCAAATCGTGCTGCATGAAAGTCAAGCCGCTAGCACCTATATGAATTGCTCTCGAACCTATTGCCCTATGGCAAGACGCCAAACCTTTTTTATCATATGGGTGCTATGAAGGTGGGTGGCTGAGGGTCTTCATGTCTGGGATGTGACGTTAACTCTACTTATGGTGAGGTTCCAGTTTTCTGGAGTTTTGGAGGAATTGTGGCATCACCTTGATCACATTGCTCCCAGATGCCACTCTGACCGCGCGAGTGTTAAGTAACCTGTTAGGGTCCCACCTGTGGGGTTAAAAAAGAACAATTGTTCACAAAAAATTGAATTTAAAATATTTCCGGTTCCAAACCTATCGTACGAATCTTTCAGGAAACACTTGGCCGGCATTAAATAACCAACCGTGATTATTGCCATAAACAAAATGTAAACAAAACAAATGATATTACACAACCTATCTAAATGTAGTGTGTTACCAATTCTTATATAGGAAGATCGCAAGTATGTGGGCATCCAGTAAGGATTTAGAACATGCTTTTAAGAGGCATTGAGTCAGTGATGCCAGCTTGCCTAACCCATTATACCACGTTAGGAACTACCCCAACTAACTGAATATATAGGTTTATTTGACCAACCAGTTCGCTCATGGGTAGGATGTGACACAATGTCGCAAGTATCTAGCAAAGATAGGACACGCTTTTCAGTAGTAATGGAATATGCGAGATGGCTTGTAACCATTACTAATTACGATGAGAACCCCTGTCAAGAAATATATGTAGGTATATTTTTACCAACCCCTCCACCGAGCATGATGTGAAAACAGAATCAATTTATTTAACGGAGGTTTAAACAGGTTTGAATTCAGAGTTTCTCCTTCTCCTAGACTGGTTGCCATACCAAGGTTAAAGGCCAGTCTATCCTACTATTTACTCGTAGATAGATAGAGAATAGTTGGATTCATACCTTTGCCAAGGGATTAGCGCTATGTGAAATGTAGTCAGCCTCGTCTAGGATTTGAACTCGCGTTGACGGGACCCATTTCCTAGGACTCAAAGCCAATACATGATGCGCTGATATTAATATATTTTACCAACACCTCCGCACAAAGCAGGATGCGACACAAGGCAATTTCTTAAGCGCAGTTCAACAGATTTTGAATTTCAGGTTTTCCTTCTCCTAGACTGATTACCCAAACCTGGTTAGAGAGCCCAGTCTGCCCTGCTATTTACCAATTGCTGGAGGGAGAATTGGATTCATACCTTCCCAAGGGTAATTAGCGCATGTGAAATGCCAACAAGTTCCGTCCAGGAATTGAACTCGCGTTGACGAACGCCATTTCCTAGGACTCAAGCCAATACATGACGCGCTGAATATATATATATGTATATCACATTAGCGCAGTCGTATATAAAATTATACGAAGCTGAAAGAGTTAATTTTTGTCACGCGCAAAAAGGAAGCCTTGAAGTTTTTGACAATAAATATTAATAAAAAGTGTCGAAAATCTCGTTCGGAAGGTAGATAGGGAAATAAAAAAGAAAAAATTTTGACAAATCTACAATAATGAAAAAAAAAGAAAAAAAAGAAAAAAAAGAAACTAAAATAAAGCTGATATAAACCTGAATATTCTGAATTGAGCAGTTGAGAAGCGGTTTGTTGGTGTACAATTTCGAAGGCACCGAAGCCTTTTTGGAGTCAAGTCGCCGCTGGCCATAATAATGTTTGGTCCTCTATGGGGAAAAAGGCATTTACATTTGATGAAATTGCTGAATTGGGCGAAATATGATTGGAAAGTGAAATTGGATTGGGTCGTTACCCCGAGCACGCAGGCCGAGTGGTCCCATCGGTAAAAGAAGGTTCCCACATAATTCGGGTCAGGTTCACGTACGGATACTTAGATAGTTTTTCGAAAGAAGTGTGCGGCCGAAATGCATTCCTCAGATTTACCGCAGTACAAATGAAAATAACCATTTCCATCTATTAATAAAAATCATCAATAACGAATTAACTTTTTTATTTCTTTTTTTCTTTTATTATCGTCAAGAGAAGAATGAATATAGACCTGGAGCATTAAACATGATATTATAAGGGGTTTAAAAATAGCCTACTACTACTAGACTACTACTACTAATAATAATAATAATAATAATAAATAATAATATAAATAGATTTAGTATTGGATAACAAAAAAAAAAAAAAAGAGAACGTGCAAACTGGTGGGATTTTGCGGTTCCAGCATATCACAGGGTTGAAGCTGAAGGAAAATGAAAAGATGACAAATATCCGCGGACCCTGCCAGGAAGTCTGAAAAGCATAGGAATTATAATGGTCAAAGTGATACCAATTGTAGTTGGTGCACTTGGAACGGTTCCAGAAACTTGGAACAAAAGCTGGAAAATCTGGAAATCAGTAAGAATTGAGACAATCCAGACTACAATCTGTTGCAATCTTTTCCAGTATACTCACAAAGAGTCCTGGAGACCTGAGGAGACTTGTGTGTCACTCAGACTCCAGGGAAATACAACAGCTAATGCTGGTGTGAAAAACTAAGATAATATATTAATAAGGTTGCACATGGAAAGACTTGTGCAATTGGTTAAGAAAAGGAAAACCTCAAAAGAGAAACAGAATCATTAATAATTGCTGCACAAAATAATGCCATAGGACAAACTATATAAAGCGAAAATGATAAGACCCAACAAAATAGTAAAGTAGTGACTTTGTGGTAATAGAGATGAGACTGTAAACCATATACTCTGCGAAAGTAGCAAACTAGCACAACGAGAATACAAAACTAACACGACTGGGTTTGGAAGGTGATCCACTGGGAATTATGAAAAAAAATTAAATTTTGACCCACAACAAAATGGTATATGCATAAACCAGAATCTGTTCTTTGAGAAACGAAACGCATAAAATTCTCTGGGACTTTGAAAAAAAAACGGATCACCTTATCCCAGAAAGAAGACCAGACCTAGTGTTGATAAACAAAAGAAAAGAACTTGTCAACTGGTGGATTTTGCAGTGCCAGCAGATCACAGGGTGAAGCTAAAGGAAAATGAAAAAAATGGGACAAATATCTGGACCTTGCCAGAGAACTGAAAAAGTTATGGAATATGAAAGTGAAAGTGATACCAATTGTGGGTTGGTGCACTTGGAACAGTCCCAAAAGGATTAGAAAAGGGTTTGGAAAGTTTGGATATCAGAGGAAGGATTGAAATCATTCAGAATACTGCACTGCTGCAATCTGCAAATACTCAGAAGAGTCCTGGAGACCTGAGGAGATTTGCTATCACTCAGACTCCAGTGAAAGGTCATCAGCTAATGCTGATGTGAAAACTCAAAGGAGTAAATAATAATAATAATATAATAATAATAATAATAATAATAATAATAATATAATGTGTCGTTGCTACTGATGACGATGTTAATAATAAATTCTATTTATTCTTTTGAATTTTTTATGTCATTTTTTCTTTTATTATCGTCAAGTGAAAAATTAAAAATAGACATGGAGCATTAAACATGATAACACCGTTTAAAAATACTTACTAATACTAGTATATAAGGGCCCGGTTTAGCTCAGTTGGTAGAGCATTCGGCTAGAACTCACAGGGTTGCTGGTTCGATACCGGCCCTCGCCAACACAGTGTATGAGTAGCAGAGTGATCTGTGCGCTAAAGTGAGGAACTGATCGTATTTGTGGCGCTCCACCTCAGACCCTAAATATAATCTCCTTGGCCTAGCGCTAGAGAAAAGGAGATATACTCCTTCGCTGTATGACTCATACCGATATTAGGCTGCTCCGACGACGACGACTAATAATACTAATACTAATATTAATACTAATACACATCTTGTTGCTACTGATGATGATGTTAATGATGATGCTATTATCCTTTTGAATGTTTTACGCCATCGCTTCTCAACCATCGACGGCAAACTCCTAAACTCTGTAGAACAATTTAGATACTTAGGCAGTAACATCTCTTCCACAGAAAATGACGCTAGTGCACGTATAGGAAAAGCATGGACCGCTATAAATAAACTATCGACCATATGGTAATCCAACCTCACAGAGACAATTCTTCCAGGCCGATGTCGTGTCAGTACTGCTGTACGGCTGCACCACCTGGACCCTAACAAAGCGACTAGAGAATAAACTAGATGGGAGCTGCACAAGAATGTTGTGGGTGATCCTGAACAAGACGTGGAAACAACACCTTACGAGAAAACAGCTGAACGGCCACCTGCCACATATCACACAAATCCTCCGAGTAAGACGGACAAGACACGCGGGACACTGCTGGAGAAACAAGGACGAACTCATAAGCGACATCCTCCTGAGGAAGCCAGCACATGAACAAGCCAGTGTGGGCCGACCAGCAAAGACGTACATTGATCAGCTCTGTGCGGATGCAGGATGCTACATAGAGGACCGCCCGAGAATGATGAGCTATAGGGACGGATGGAGAGAGATTGTCATGGATATCTGAAAGTGCGACATGATGATGATGATGATGATGATGATGGCTAGAAATCAGTCCACAGCATTGATCCACTTATATCTATCTTTCTCTAATTATCAACCATCTCTAGACGGCATCAAGTGTCCGCACAGAGCTTACGAATGTAAGTCTTCAGGAGAAAGCAAATACCTTATTCCATTTAACTACGTAATTCCAGACCGCAACACAGTTCTCCGTGTGTCAACGCTTCTCCCTGGGGCAACGGTGCTTCCTGGGGGCAACACGGTCCTCCGTGGGGCAACGATCCCTCCTGGGACAACACGGTTCTCTCTGGGGTATCACCGAAGTAATGCATCCTATTTATTTGCCCGAAAATCCAAATAAATAAATGACACACAAAAACATCGTTTTGATAGGGCAATTTCAAAGTTTTTCGCTATAGCTGTAAGTCGAGTTTTTCAATGAATTCTGGTTAACAGCAAATCTCCCCAACTCTTCTAAGTAGGTATTTCCCCAATCTGTTCGTCACAGGTAGGTTGTGACACGAAGTCGCAAATATGGGGCATCTAGTGGGGATCAAACTAGCTACTCAGTTATAATAGATCTGTGAGACTAGCTTGCTAACCCTTAAACCACGATAACACTCCTTAATACCCAACCTGTTTTAAAAACGAAATATTTCCCTACAATTTATCCTCTTACAAATCATATATACAAAAAAAGGAAAAAATGACATTAAATAACCCAAAGGGGTTGATATGCCATTAACCAAAATAACCTAACCCAACCTAATTTATTGATGTACTTTAAATCAGTGAAAATTATTTCCACCAAGGGAGAGGCAGAGAGATAGAGAGATAGAGAAAGAGAGAGGGTGAAGAATAGAGAGATAGATAGATAGATAGATAGATAGATGGATAGAGAAAGAGAGAGGCGGGTGGCAGATAGATAGATAGATAGATAGATAGATAGATAGATAGATAGATAAAGAGAGAGAGAGGGGGAGGGATAGATAAAGAAAGATAGAGAGAGGAAAGAGAAATAGATAGATAGAGAGAGAGAAAGAGAGAGAGATAGACAGAGAAAGAGAGAAAGGGGGAGAAATATAGATAGATAGAGAAAGAGGGAGAGAGAGAGGGGGGCTGGATACAAGAATAGCATTGTTTTACTATGTAAAATTTAGACAATACCCAAAATTTGAGCTTCCAATTCCAAAAATTGGCAGAGTTATGTCAATTTTTAGCTCTCTAAATAAAATAGATAAATAAAAATAGATAAATAAAAATAGATAAATAGATAGATAGGGAAAGAGAGAGAGGGTGGTGAAGGATAGATAGAGAAAGATACAGACGGAGAGAGAGAAATAGATAGATAGATAGATAGATAGATAGATAGATAGATAGAGAAGAGAGAAAGGGGGGAAATATAGATAGATAGATAGATAGATAGATAAGAAAGAAAGAGAGAGTGGGGGGTGGAGACAAAAATGGCATTTAATATAGAGTTCTGTAAACAGTGACTTTAAAATCGTTTCTTGAGTATTTTTTTATTAATAGATAGATAGATAGATAGATAGATAAAGAAAGAGAGGGGGAGAGATAGATAGAGAAAGATAGAGACAGGAGAGAGAAATAGATAGATATATAGATAGATAGATAGATAGATATAGAAAGAAAGAAAGGGGGAGAAATATAGATAGATTGATAGATAGATAGAGAGAGAGATAGAGAAAGATTGATAGATAAATAGATAGATAGATAGAGAGAGAGAGAGAGAGAGAAAGGGTGAGAAATCTAGATAGATAGATAGATAGATAAAGAGAGAGAGGGGGAGAGATAGATGGGGAAAGATAGAGACAGGAGAGAGAAATAGATAGATAGATAGATAGAGAGAAAGGGTGAGGAATCTAGATAGATAGATAGATAGATAGATAGAGAATGATAGATAGATAGATAGATAGATAGATAGATAGATAGATGAAGAGAGAGAGAGAGGGGGGAGAGATAGATAGAGAACTATAGACAGGAGAGAGAAATAGATAGATAGGTATTTAGAGAAAGAGAGAAAGGGGGAGAAATC
>CM042152.1:6544044-6546544 GCA_023376005.1 Doryteuthis pealeii
CCCAGGTTTCATGCCAAGGGGCAATCATCAGGTTGTTGAGATGTCCAAAATGTGACATTGAGTAAAGAACTTCAACAAACACCATGGGATCTTGCTCAACAACCTGATGATTGCCCCTTGGCATGAAACCTGGGTCGCTCTTTATAATGAACATTGATCTGTGAAAACTTTGTAAAATAAATAATATATATATATATAATATATATATATATATATATATATAATGCAAGTTTGTATATAAACCATTGTCACTCGGAGGCATGGACTCATTTCTCCAAATAGACTACGTCAAGAAAATAAATTACTCCCTGTTGTTATTAACTTGTAATCCAATACAAGTTTGTACTTGTTACTTAAAGTGTATTGGAAAACTGCTACGTAGCTCCAATTACCTCGGGTAACACATTGAATAACCCAGAATGACACCCCCACATATTGACTTGATCATGAAATAATTGTATTTTAATCCATTTATCAAGAGTTTGAACCTGGCAACCTTGTGATTTCTTCATTTGATGACATCTAGCTCTATCCTAGTTGATTATTTTCCCTAAGTTTTTCTTTTACTCCAGTCAGTGTCATCTGACATGTTTACATTACTGCTTTTTTTTCTTTTTTTCAATGATTTGTTGAAAAGCAAGTTTAGAAAAATGGCGATTTGTAGAGACTGATCAGCATCACTAAAAAAGCAAGGGGACAAAATTAATGTAAAGTGCAAATTTGAAAAAAGAAAATTGGCGGATGTAATTACTGTAATTACGCGTTTAGCTAGTAATATAATAAAAACGTTATTCAGTGCCTTTTGTCGTTGAATATATATATTTACCAACCCCTCCGCACGAGCAGGGTGTGACACAAGATCAATTTTTTAAGCAGAGTTGGACCATAATACCTTTGGGCATCTCTTTTGCTTTGCTGATTCATAAGTACATTTTTTTATTTACATCGTCAACATCCGCTTGTTTGTTAGGAGTTAGGGTTAGGGGTTAGGGTTAGGGTTAAGGATTAGCTTTATAATTTAAAAAAGTTCTAAAAATCGTCTGTTAACAAATAACCGGATGTTGACGGTGTAAATGAAAAAATGTACTTATGAATCAGCAAAGCAAAAGGGGTGCCTAAAAGTCATATGGTCCGCGGAGTTCAACAGGTTTGAATTCAGAGTTTTCCTTCTTCTAGACCGTTGCCGAACCAAGGTTAAGGAGCCCAGTCTGCTCTTCTATTTATCCATAGCTGGAGGGAGAGTAGGATTCATACATTTCCCAAGGGTATTAGCGCTAAGTGAAATGCAATTACCACGTCCAGGATTTGAATTCGGGGTGACGAGTCCATTTCCCATGGCTTTAACCATTACACCACGCACTTCGTTGAATATATAGATACGAGAGTAATTCCAAAACCAAGGTCTCCAAAGCGCTGGGGTCGCAGGGAAACTGTTCGTGCGACTATCATAATAATACGTCACAGTTAACAATTATAGCTTCATGTAACAATTCTTAATACAAATAATTTACTACCTGTTAAACGGTATCATGTTTTCTCATTAAAGATATATTTTAAGATCTATACATGGAACCCCAACATATACTACCAATCGGGGTTAAAGTGGAACTGGAGTAATGGAATTGAAGAGGTATTTCACATTCCTCGTGATATAATGCAATGCCTATCTTCCCTGAACCTCAGCAGTGGTGTGGTGCTAGCCACTATTTAAGTACACACATATCACTCAGTGTCGGACTCATGTAAGGGACTCATGTAAGGACTCATGTGAAGGACTCGTGTGAAGGACTCTCCTCATAATACGATCACTCGGTATAACTGGTCATTTAAGATATAACCCTTCAAATATCTACTAGTGGAGCCTCACCAGCAGATTCAGTTTACTGTCATGCCCTAAGCACAGGATTTATGTTTGTGTGTGGGGTCTTACCCCTATGCACAGGAAACATTCGGCATATTCTAAGCCCGCCGACTGGGCTGTTGTCTTTTAGTTTAATCTTCAAAAGTTCCTTAATCTTCGAAGGTAATTCCAAAGTAATTTCTCCAAAACCCCGAGGACGCAGAGAAATTTCTCATGTGGCTATTAGCAAACACTGTTACGTTTGTTGTGCATGCGCCTACCCCTACGTGTGTCTTTCTGTCACACTTATTTTTGGTTTTGTAGTCGTTTCTGATGGAACTCCCGATTAACTCTACCGGCAAAGGTATAAGTAAAGTAAAGTAAAGTAAAGTCGTCGGGTTGGTGTAAAGTCGGTATCAGCCAATCAGCGAGGGAGTCTATCCCCGTTTCACACTTATCGAACATGGAACCTTGTGATTCCTAGTCCTATACCAACTGAGCTTAGCGCTTAATAAATAATAATAATAATAATAATAATAATAATGCATAAAATTCTCTGGAACTTTGAGATAAAAACGGATCACATTATCCCAGCAAGAAGACCAGACCTAGTGTTGATAAACAAAAAAAAAAAGAAAGAACTTGTCAACTGGTGGATTT
>CM042152.1:6559044-6574044 GCA_023376005.1 Doryteuthis pealeii
CATTTTAAAAAGTGTGTACTGCATTGGAAATTAATTTTGTTTAAGGATGGTTTGTATTGTTTTATGTATAGAGCTTCTAGTATTTGGAGTTTTTGTTTATTTTTTTCTTCCAGCCTCCACATTAATTTAATTTAAAAAAACTGGAACACATCACCCTGATGATGGCACTTCGAAGTGCCGAAAGTACTCGGGACCTGAACTTTGGAGGCCTCATACAAGAATTCCACCCAAATATTAAAAAGTTGGCCAGAAAACTCGACAAGATCAATTGTTAAACAGGAGATGGGTCTTCTGTTTAATTCTACATGTATAAATGAAAGAATAGTGCCCAAATACACACACACACACACACACACACACACACAATATATATAATATATATATATATATTATATATATATATATGTATCCACAGACATATGTTTCGACTTATCAAGTCTCCTCAATGTGGCTAGACATTTTATAAGCTACCTACAACCGGGATAGAATTCCGATCGTTCAGTAGCAGTCGAACAGCTTAACCGCTTGGCTATCGTCCCCTACAGAATGCGAAGGGGATTTTAACTGTTTTAATACACATATCTTTATGTATGTAGATGCCGCCATAGATTACTCCATCCATTTTATAGGAGAGCATTGCGCTTACGCTTTAATTGGCGGATGTCAGTGGAATCCCCTCCAAAGTGCTGAACACCATGAGGATGGAGAGCATATATAGTCATCCACAACACGTGTTTCGACTTATCAAGTCTCTTCAGTGTGGCTAGATATTTTGTGAGCTACCTACAGTCTGAATAGAAATCCGATCGTTTCAGCAGCAGTCGGACTGCTTAACCGCTTGGCTATCGTCACCCACAGAATGCGAAGGGGATTTTAACTGTTTTGATACATACATCTGTATGTATGTATGCATATATATAATGAAGGACAAAACTCATACAAAAGTGTGTAGGATATATTTCGCTAGAGCTTTGAGTTCGGCACCATCAGTTGTTTTAATGAATTACCAGGTTATCATAAGAGTGTTATCTCTCTACTTTGTCCCTGCTAACTATCTCTATCTCTCTCCCCTTCTGATTTCCTTCTCTTCCTCTCCAATGATTCCTGCTTGACCATTCAAGACCTCTCCTCACTAACGCTTACCCCACCCAGTTTACCTCCTCTCCACTCCCCTCCTCTCCACCCCTCCCGCCACACTCCCCCTTCTATAAAACACTTGTATGATAACCTTATAATTCATTAAAACGACTGGTGATGCCGAGCTCAAAGCTCTAGCGAAATATATCCTACACACTTTTGTCTGAGTTTTATTCTTTTGTTCCTCACATCTCCACCACATTCTGTCGGATTCATTCCAATCCTCTTTCCACATAATGAAGGACAGGAAATAAGAAAAGTGTATGAATAGAAGGTATGCTCAATGCAATAACACCAGAGTAGTTTTACAAGCTAAAATATAAGAGTATGGATACTATATTACAGTTACTAAAGTTTCATGTGCATGTTTTCTTTTATTATATGGCACATCAACCACGGTGGGTCATTTAATGCTGGTAAAGTTTTGAAAGATCCGTAGTGATAATTTGGAACTCAATTTTTTAAACTCATTTTTTTGTAAACAAATTTTCTAATTTAACCCATATATATATTTACCAACTCCTCCGCACGAGCAGGATGCGACACAAGGTCAGTTTCTTAAGCGGAGTTTAACAGGTTTGAATTCAGAGTTTTCCTTCTCCTAGACTGGTTACCTAGCTATGGTTAGAGTCCAGTCTGTCCAGTCTGTCCAGTCTGCCCTGCTATTTACCCATAGCTGGAGGGAGAATTGGATTCATACTATTAGCGCCATGTGAAATTCCAACAGCTTCGTCCAGGAATTGAACTCGCGTTGACGTGTACATTTCCTACGACTCTAACCATTAGCTCACGCGCCTATTTAACCCATAAATGGCACCCTAACAGGTACTTCCATTCCGGGTCAGAGTTGACCTTGGATCAATGGGGATAAAAAGGTGCTCCACATTCCCCAGACCTCCAGCCTTGGAATCTCACCATCAGTTACAGTTCAACGTGACACCCAGGACATAAGACCCTCAGCCACCGCCTTCTAGCACCGATATAGTAAAATGGGTTGGGGCTTGCCATAAGGGAAATAGGGTCGCGACAATTATATATGTGCTAGGGCTTGACGTGACCAGCCGATTGACCGGAGGGCGCCTGACCGCCCATCTAGCTTAAGTAAGAGACAAAGGATGGTGTTTACATGTCATGGACAGATCATACACCAGGATTCTGTCCTTAAGCATCACGGGTCTCCACACTCTTACCCCTCTGCAGATTTACCTACACAAATTCCCATTGCATGAGAAGAAGAAAAAAACTCTGCCATAGTCTTACCCCTCTGCAGAGGTGCAGTCGTTATATTTACCTACACAAATTCCCATTGCATCCTGTCTATGAGAAGAAGAAACAACTCTGAATAAAATACCATTAAACTGAAAATAGACCTTGGGTCACAACAGGCTTGCGCTAAGGGGTTGGGTAGATACATAATGTAATAGAAGTGACAGTGACTTACCGGTAGCCAAACACATTCGAACTATGATAAAACGGAGTTCATGAGCTTCAAAAAGAAAGGAGACATATCCACACTTGACGGTAAGCCTCTCAAAATGGTCGAACAGTTCACATACCTAGGTAGTAATATCTCATCCACAGAGAGCGATATCAATACACGAATAGGAAAGACATGGTTGGCCACAAACAAATTATCAGTCATATGGAAATCCGATCTCGCTGAAAAGCTAAAGCGACAATTCTTCCAGGCTGTGGTTATATCATTACAGCTGTATGGATGCACCACCTGGACCCTAACGAAGCGCCTTGAAAATAAGCTAGATGGGGCCTACACAAGAATGCTGCGTGCAGTCTTAAACAAGTAGTGGAAACAGCACCCCACAAGGAGGCAGCTGTACGGCCACTTGTCCCCCATCTCCCAAAACATACGAGTAAGACGGACTAGGCATTTGGGACATTGTTGAAGAAGCAAGGACGAGCTCATATGCGACATACTCCTGTGGAAGCCAAAACATGGGGTGCTAGTGTGGGCCGTCCAGCCAGGACCTATATTGACCAACTATGCGAGGATGCTGGATGCTGTGCAGAGGAGCTCCCGGGGGCAATGAATGATAGGTAGGGTTGGCGTGAGATTGTCATGGATATCCGTGCTACTTGCGCGACATGATGATGAGTTCCTACGAATAAACAAAAAGTCAGACGCCATATTTGAGACGACGTGGCTGTGTCAGCTATTAAGAATGGAAGCCATTCTGACAATTGTCGAAAGAGAAAAATTAAAAATAATCTCTAAAAGCATTCAATAGATTTTTTTTTTAAATATTGAATACATTTTATAATATTAGACTTTATTTACTTATAAGATTAAAAAGATAAAAAAAATAATAAACTAATATAAACAGAGAAACAAAATAAGATATTATTCGCTTATATATTGTATCTTTTATAGACGCCGAGTAATCAATTTCAAACATGAATGCATTGAAAATATTATTTCTGATTGCTTGAAGAGATGAGTTACGTTGGAACAGTTTGTTAGAGTGTTGCGAATTTATGAAAATTATACATACTAGTACAAAATTTTAAAAAAACACCCTCCTGGCGATGTAAAAATAGATTTTTGAAACGCTTCTAGTTTATTTATAATTCTACTTCATCATCAACACAACTAAAAGGAATAATGACATTTCTTAAACGTCACATCATAAAATAAACCAATGGCGTCTGTGATTAATTATCTTTTGACGAAATTTGACGACCAGACAAGAAAAAAAAATACCTCATTGTCTGTCATTGTCAAAAATATATGCATGTATAAGAATTAAGCGTAGTTTTAGCTTCAGTAGCTGAAACCGCTACTTATAATAGGTTAGGAGGCCTCGGGAAAGCTCCATGTTCTGTTTCCCCATACTTTCTGTTTCTTCATAACTACGGAGACTGACTTTGAATTCCGTGAACGTCATAGGCTTATCCCTTTGGGTTATTATTGTTGCAAAGGGTTTAAAATTTGAGGGCAAGCCCTTCAATACCATGGCAATTAATAAGCCATCACTAACAATCTCCCCTGCCTCCCTTAATGAGCTTGCAATGCTCTCAGTTTGGATTATGTAATCAGTAATTGATTCATAATCTGTTTTACTCAACGAACTTAGTTGGCGATATAGCCCTACAATTCTAGGCTTGCCTTTCGACTAGTAGTGAGTCCTTAATATCTCCATTGCCCTTCTGCCATCATCTCTCCCTTCGCGCATTACGAGTGAGACTCCGGTCATCCAAGCATTGGATTAATTCTGCATATATTGTAGCATTTTTGTCTATGAAAACTGGGTCCTCCGGTTGGTCAGATGGTGCATTGATTATGTCATGCAGCTGAATGGTTCTCAGATACCCATGGAACTTAGTCTCCCAAATTTCGTAGCTAGCCTCGTCGCCATTGAAGAAGTTTCGAGCGTACCTTGGCCCGTAACCTGTTAAGTTTCTGACCACCATCCTTGGCCAGTGGAAAAGGACTTAAAGTAAGTAAGTAAATCCTGAGCTATAGAATCCTTTGGTAAGTGAATAAGTCCTGGGTTATGGAATCCTAATGTCAAAGGTCCAGTGATATAATCCTATGTTCCGTCGTCCACGAAGGTTCAAAGCATTGTGCGTAGGTATGACCAGAACAGCCGGTATAAATAACAATATCAGCAGCAGAGTACTGCCATTGATTGGCCAAGAATATGGTCACATGATTATCACCGAGTCTATAGATAAGAGTAGGCATCTGGCACACACTTTATTTACAGAAATATATATATATATATATATATTATAATATATATATATATATATATATATATATATATATATATATATATATATATATATATATAGAGAGAGAGAGAGAGAGAGAGAGAGAGTCTGTATTTTGTTATTCACCTCTTTGTCAGAATTTGTAGTATATGACATGTACGTTTATTCACCCACGTTAGGAAGCTTTATATATTTATGTCACATCCTGCTCGTGCAGATGAGTTGGTAATATATATATATATATATATATATATATATATATATATACTTTTAAAGAAAGAAAAGAAAAATATGTCAACATCAAAATAAAGCTGCTTCTCTGTGAATCACATAAATACTTCCCCACATAGGTGAGTCAAAATGCAATGCTATTTCGTTTAGGATAGGTATAATTACCGACACAGGAATATGTATCAATAGCTGAAACCGCTTCTTATAATACGTTAAGAGGCGTCGGGAAAGCTTCATAACGTGTGTGAATATACATACATGTCATATACAACAAATTCTGACAAACATACTTCATTGCCGAAGCACAATTTGACAACATAAGAAATAGAAACCAGTTAGGACGAATAGTTCTCTGTTAAACAAAGAGATAAAAGTTACCTCGAAAGGTTTTCATTACTTCGTACCGGACCACGTCGATGCAGACATGGGAATACAATCGCTAAACATGTAACCTATTTACTCACCATTCCAAATACGTGAATGTTATTGAAGTAGCAAATTCAACCAGGTCCGTCAATTTTTTCGTTTCATATTTTCTCTCTCTCTCCTAGTCAATACAACACAAGTTTTAATCACAGACATTGTTTTAAAAAACTGCTACAATGTTGATACAACCAATCGCAAAAATATGAACAATACATGTCACACTTGTTACACACAACTATGTATAGACACATACAGTCGGCAACATCGCTAAAATAACAATTGAATATACCAATTGTAAATTAATATATATAAAGTTTGTTTCCTTTATCAATTTTGTCTTCTTTTGTTTTCTACGGAAACTTCATTTCTGTAGTCTTATACATTTAAATTGTGGGGATCAAAACTCGGATCTTCCTCAACTATATAAGCACCGGTCCCTACAGACCAATGAAATCCCTTCTTTTTGAACACACACACATAAAAAGACTTACATATGCCATCGATAACAACAACAACAGTAAAGCAATCAAATACATTAAAGTAAAAACTAAGGTAGTGAATGATTTAAAAACCCTTTCGTATGATGAAAGACTTAGGAACATTGACTACCAAGTTTGATTTATCGACGTACAAGAAGGGATATGATTGAAGTCTACAAATATACACATGGTTTTTATTCAACGAACTTTGATCTACTAAACATTGCTCAAAATATCAATACCAGGGGTCATAAATTAAACCTCTTAAGAACTTTTTGTAAAGCAAATGCAAGATAAAATTATTTTAGTAACAGAGTGGTGAATACATGGAGTAAACTACCATAATCTATAGTGAATGCCCCATCTCTAAACTATTTTAAGGCAATGTTAGATAATCTGTGGAAAGATTATACATATTCTGTGGAAGTAAGATGAATGTTCATAAGGAACAGCTGACAGGTCTCAGACCTAATATACTAACTGAAAAGATATTTTATTATTATTATTATTATTATTATTATTATTATTAAATATTAGTTGAAAAGATTATTATTATTATTATTATTATTATTATTATTATTATTATGAAAACAAAACCAAAACTTTCAGACATGATATGCTCATTATACATAGAATGTAAACATTACTTCCTGAACACAAACCATATATATATATATATATATATATATATATATATATATATATATATAAGAGGTGTGAAACGCCGAAACACGGTGTCCGTGGATGACTTATTATTTATATGCTCCCAAACTCGGTAGAGCTCTTTATGGGAGACTTAAATTAACTTTCACCGCCAGCATATATAAAGCAAGGATTTATTTACTTAACTATACATTTCATGTAACTAAATATCTGACTAACATAGCGCGCGTATGCAGAGTGGGTTACAGTTAAGGCAGGACATCTTCACTGCCTGACGTCCAACTGAAAAAAACTGAGGACCCAACCAGGTCCCACGTGACTTCCCGTATTTCGCAGGCTTTCTGTACTATTCCATGGAAAGTCCCACCCGTGATATGAAAAGGGCCATCCCTTTAGAAATACAGGGGATTGACAATAATCTTACGCAACCGCATAGATTATGTAACACCATGACATGCTGGATACTGTTGCGTAGTGGCCAGTCGAGATGGAATAGTGGTCATTAGTTCGAAGGAACAACGTACGAATGTCGTATAGTCAAAAAGGGGTTGTTTCTTTCTTTCTATACTCGTAGGTTCTTTTTCAGAGAGAAGGAGAGAGTGAGAGAGTAAGCTGTTCTATCTTAAATCTCGTTCATGCGCGCTGTTCGTTGCCACCATAGATATGTCACGAAGAAGCTCCAACAAACGCGTCTGACCCTCCTCGGGTCCTGCGAAAGACCGAATTTTTTTACTTCTGTTTGTGGTTCCGGGGTTGGGGTGTCACATTCACTTCCGTTCCTCCGCAGAAACTTGGACTTACGCTTTTATTTTTAACCCTAGTTCCGGGGTCATTGGTCGGTCTATGGCTACCCCCCCCCCCGTTGAGTGTTTACCCTTCCAAACTTTAACCTCCTTCTGTTCTCATTTTTTTTTCTTCTCTTTCCCCAGAAATACGTTTGTTATGGATTACCGATCGTCGCATTGTTTGCGCGGGAAGTTCGAAAAGACAAAAAAAATTTGAACTGAGAAGACAATGGATAAGGTAGACAGAGGGTCTGGTGTGACAAAGGACTTCCTCTATACAAGCGGAAAATTGAACAAAGAGACTGGAAAGGGAAGTAAGGACTTCCGGCTGAGGGACAGAGAGAAAGATTAAAATGCGTAGGCGTGTCATCAATACTTAAGCAGTCCACGGTCAGTAGGGACAGTCAGTCGGTTGAGTGAGTTCATTCAGACAGCAGGCGAGAGAGAGATTGACACGCTCTCCCCTCCCCTGGGGGGCGTACCCGTTACTTAGCCACCATTCAACAAGGTCCCACGTGTGCCAGATAGCAGTTTTGTAGTCCCATCTTGACTTCCTCATTTAGTAGCCGCCAACGTCAAGTTCCATGCCCTGTACATGCATCACCGAGTTAGAAGATGAAGCAAATAAAGAAAGCCTTTTAAATATGATACAGCATGTCTTGTGATTTCATTGAGCAGTATACCAGCAACGTATACGATTCAGAGTAGCGAAGCAGCGGGCTATGCAACACGTTTACCGTTTTCTTTTCAATCCCCAAATTCCCCGTAGAAATTAATAACACAACCAGGATTTAGGTTTTTTTTCTCCATGATTCAGAATTATCTATTTTCAATATATACACTATTGAACATAATTTATAGGCAACCAAATAGTCATGTAACAAATTAAGCAATAATTATGACGTAATAATCTAAGTGTTTGAATATGGAATGCTCCGCTAAGAATAATAAAATCATTCCGTTTGGTTTAGTTTGGTTTGGTTTGGTTTGGTTTGTTTTACGGCATATCAACCTCAGTGGGTCATTTAATGCCGATAAAGTTTTGAAATAAATCAATTCTTAATGGATAATACAATTTTTTTATAAATACATTTTTCTATTTAACCCATAGATGGGACCCTTACAGGTACTACCACCCTGTGTCAGAGTGGACCAGGGAGCAATGGTGATGAAGGGGCGCTCCACATTCCCCAAACCTCCAAAACTGGAACCTCACCATCAGATAGAGTTTAACGTCATTCCCAGGACATGTAGACCCGCAGCCACCGCCTTCTAGCACCCATATGATAAAAAGGGGTTGGGGCTTGCCATAAGGGCAACAGGGTTGGGAAAATCATATAGGTGCTAGGGCTTGACGTGACCAGCCGATTGATCGGAGGGCCGTTTGGTTTAGAAGAAAATTAATATTTAATTGCAATAATTAGTTAGGCTTTACTTTTTAATGTTTTATACAAAGTACGTATGAGGAGAAACTAGTGAGTGTAAATTGAATTGTGTAGTATCTAAAAAAAAAAAAACCTCTGCTCTCTTCCATAATAAATGTATCTAAAAAAAATTATCGACGTAATAATTTCACACACATAATCATTCTACTGAACAGCATAACGTACTTTGAAAGAGGTTAATTGAACACCTGCTTGTCTTCGTAGTTAATTAGACTAGTCAAAACCTGACAAACTATTCTCTTTCATTCCTTGTTCGTTTTCTTTTTCCTCTTCCTCGCTATCGTCTTTATGGAGTTAGCCAAATACCGCAAATACGTTGTTTCCCGCCACCCTCTTTGAAAGGCGGGAATGGTAAAAAAATGTGTGATAGATTTAATTAAGCTAACTAAACTAATGGCATTTCCTACACGTTGTTCTTGTTATTATTAATGTTAGAAGTATAATGGTACCTTGATTTACGAGTTTAAATCGTTCCGATTGTAACTCAGTTTCCTCGTATATCAAATAGATTTTCCCCATTAAAATAAACTGAAATATCATTAATCCGTTCCGGTGCACCCAAAACATTAATTCCTACACGTTGTTGTTGTTATTATTAATGTTAGAAGTACAATGGTACCTTGATTTACGAGTTTAAATCGTTCCGATCGTAACTCAATTTCCTCGTATATCAAATAAATTTTCCCCGATTAAAATAACTGAAATATCATTAATCCGTTCCGGTGCACCCCAAAACATTAATTCCTACACGTTGTTGTTGTTATTATTAATGTTAGAAGTACAATGGTACCTTGATTTACGAGTTTAAATCGTTCCGATTGTAACTCAGTTTCCTCGTATATCAAATAAATTTTCCCCATTGAAATAAACTGAACTATCATTAATCCGTTCCAGAGCACCCCAAAACATTAATTCTTACACGTTGTTGTTATTATTATTAATATTAGAAGTACAATAGTACCTTGATTTACGAGTTTAAATCGTTCCGATTGTAACTCAATTTCCTCGTATATCCAATAGATTTTCCCCATTGAAATAAATTGAAATATCATTAATCCGTTCCAGAGCACCCAAAAAAATAAATTCCTACACGTTGTTGTTATTATTAATGTTAGAAATACAATGGTAGGTTGACTTACGAGTTTAAATCGTTCCGATTGTAACTCAATTTCCTCGTATATCAAAGAAATTTTCCCATTGAAATGAACTAAAATATCGTTAATCCGTTCCAGAGCACCCCAAAACATTAATTCGTACACGTTGTTGTTGTTATTATTAATGTTAGAAGTGTTAATTATCTGGCCGACATCCTTGACCAGTTGTAAAGAACTTAAAGTAAACAAGTAAGTCCCGAGTTATAGAATCCTTTCGTAAGTGAATAAGTCCTGTGATATAGAATCCTTCGGTAAGTGAATAAGTCCTGTGATATAGAATCCTTCGGTAAGTGAATAAGTCCTGTGATATAGAATACTTCGGTAAGTGAATAAGTCCTGTGATATAGAATACTTCGGTAAGTGAATAAGTCCTGTGATATAATACTATGTTCCGTCGTCCAAGAAGATCCAAGTAGTAATGCTAGTATGACCAGAAAAGGCCAGTATAAATAATAATATCAGCAGCAGAATACTGCCAGTGGTTGGTCAATAGGTTGGTCACATGTTTATCGGCGAATCTATAAGTACAAGTAGCCATCTGGCACAAACCTTATATCAGAAAACTCTGGGCACCTCATGTGGTGTAATGGATAGCAAGCTAGATTAGCAGACCATTGTTAGTGAGTTCGATTCTCACTGGGCGCCCCACACTGCTGGCCTTGTGCCACATCTAAGCAAAGCTTAGTAAATAACTATATCAGAAAATTCTCAACAAGAAGTACTGTGGTACCTTTGCTTACGAGTTTAAATCATTCCGATCGTAACTCAATTCCCTCGTATATCAAATCAATTTTCCCCATTGAAATAAACTGAAATATCATTAATCCGTTCCAGACCAACCCAAAACACTCTAAATTTTGTTACGTTCTTTTTTTTTAAATAAGAAAAAAATTCATGAAAAGTATACAATACAATAAAAATTTAATTACGATAATTATATTAATGGCATTTCTTACACGTTGGTGATGCCATTATTGATGTTAGGACTACAGTGGTACCTTGACTTACGAGTTTAATTCGTTCCGCTCGTAATTTAATTTCCTCGTATCTCAAATAGATAAATAAGTTGGAGGCGCGTGGTAAAATGGTTAGAGTCGTAGAAAATGGACACGTCGATCAGAGTTCAAATCGTAAACGAGGCTGTCTAAATTTCCCATAGCGCTAATACACTTGCAAAGGTATGCATCCACCTGCTCTCCCCTAGCTATGGGTAAATTACAGATCAGACTGGGCTCTTTAATATTGGTTAGGCAACCAGCCTAAGAGAAAGGAAACCCTGAATTCAACCCTGTTTAACACCGTCTAAAGAATTGACCTCTCACCATTAAACTCCTGAATAGATTAGACTCGATGTCTATCGCTAAGGAGATTATGATATGCTGGATCCCAAGCCATATATATATTTACCAACCCCTCCGTACGAGCAGGATGTGACATTAGGTCAATTTCTTAAGCGGAGTTCAACGGGTTTGAATTCAGAGTTTTCCTTCCCCTAGACCGGTTGCCTAAACAAAGTTAAAGAGCACAGTCTGCCCTACTATTTGTCCATAGCAGGAGGGAGAGCAGAATCCATACCTTTCCCAAGGGTATTAGCGCTAAGCGAAATGCAATTACCATATCCAGGATTTGAACTCGGGGCGACGGGTCCATTTCCCATGAGTTTAATCATTACACCACGCGCTTCCATATAGGGGAATGAAAGAGCTGAATCTGCAGCTATATCGGTTCTAGATTTGATCCCCGATAAGTTCAAGATTCCATATACTGACTTGAAACCTAGAATTAATAGATTCCTTCATATAAAATGACAACAATGCAGGAATAACATCAAAATAAACTCTTCCTAATCAAACCCACTTTGGGAGTCTGGAGACCAGATTTAAGAAAGTCTAGAAAGGAACAAGTCATAGTGTCCTGATTACGCATTGGGCACACAAGACTAATTCACTCCTATATACTCAAACAAAAACAACAACCACAATGTAAAACATGTCAAACACCGTTGACTGTTAAACACTTATTCATGCAATGCAGGTTTTTGCTTGCATCAGAAAGTGTTATTTTAATGCAAACAATATGAAAGACCTATTTGAAAATGTCAACATGGAGGACATCGTAATCGGGAGCCATAACGGAACTTTGAACAAAGTTCCGTGATGGCTCCCGATTACGACAAGAAAGTTCCAAGGGTTAGGTTCAAATCTATATACACACACACACACACACATATATATATATATATATGTATATATATATATCTGGGGTGTCTAATTTTCAAACTATATATACATATATATATGTGTGTGTGTGTGTGTGTGTGTGTGTGTGTGTGAAGTAAAATATGAGAACAAAACTCAAACAAAAATGTGTTGTATATTTTGCTGGAGTATTGAACTCGGCTTCTTTGGGTTTTATTGAATAATTCGGATCATACAAGTGTTACTCATTCATCTTGCTTATTGCTGACCACACCAAATTTTCGTTGTCCTTTTTTAGGTAAATATAATTATACTTATATTTTCGTTGTCCTTTTTTAGGTAAATATAATTATACCATAGAATATAGACATGAACTTAATCAATTCCATACAACATGATCCCCAATGGTGCAAACACATTGTTAAAATCAATTACTAAAAGGGTATAACTAAAAACACACAACATATATTACTTCCTAACCGTTAGGCATGACCATAACCCCAGACGGGTTGATATGCCGTTAAAATCAATCAATCAAACAACCAACAACAAAGTAAAAAAATCGACCGAATGACAGCTCGCAACACGGACAAGTCGGGGTACTCGTAAGTCGAGGTACCAATGTATTTTCGTAAAAATTTGACTGGTAGTTGATTTTTCATAGATTTTTTTAAAAAGCTGGTAGTCATAATTTGTTTTTGGCTATGTTAATTTCAGGTGATTTAATGGTGCAAAAATGTAAACATTGTTTTTTGTTCATAATTCATAAATTATTATTTAATGTAAATTGAATGACTATATATTTGTGTAGTATTGTTTTTTCGTTGGGAATTGTGAAAATAATTGTCACGAAAAAGAAAAAGAGCAGAAATAGGGGAACACGATATGTGTTATTTCTCTGAATGTTTGAGATGAGGTTTGATGATTAGTATTATCTGCATTATTCGGATTATTGTCCCCATCTTCATTGTTATTTGTACAACGTTTCGGCTGAAATGCCCTCCGGCCTTCTTCAGGTATTTCTTGTCGGACTCGGGAACCTTCTTTTCGAACTCGGGAACTTTCTTGTCGTAATCGGGAGCCATAACGGAACTTTGAACAAAGTTCCGTGATGGCTCCCGATTACGACAAGAAAGTTCCAAGGGTTAGGTTCAAATATATATACACACATATATATATATATATATATATATATATATATATATGAATATCTATATCTATATCTGGGGTGTCTAATTTTCAAACTATATATACATATATATATATATATATGTGTGTGTGTGTGTGTGTGTGTGTGTGTGTGGTGTGTGTGTGTGTGAAGTAAAATATGAGAACAAAACTCAAACAAAAATGTGTTGTATATTTTGCTGGAGTAATGAACTCAGCTTCTTTGGCTTTTATTGAATTATTTGGATCATACAAGTGTTACTCATTCATCTTGCTTATTGCTGACCACACCAAATTTTCACAAGAAGTTAGCAAGATGGCGATTCAGAAAATGGAATTTGATGCTCATGTTGCAATCGAACGTTTTGTAGCTATCCAATTTCAGCGTAATTATTTGCTCATGCATTTCCAAGAAAGTTCTTGACAAGGTTTTTACCTTGTCAAGAACCAAACATTTTTTTAATAGTTCTGACATTATCTCGATGAAATGTTCATCTTTGATAACTAGCCGAATCTGTAGGCCATCAAACACACCAGCCTTGATTTTTTCAATTGACAGGCCAAGAAATTTTAATCAATCGAACATAATGAAAAGATAAAAGTTTGATATGTTAAAAGTTTTGGGAAAAGTGTGTGCTGATCTCATCAGAGGAGCCAAAGATAAACAAATGTATTTGAAAGGACCTGTACGTATGCCTACAAAGATTCTTCGTATTACTACACGAAAAACTGCTTGCGGTGAAGGTTCTACGACCTGGGAGGACAGGAAACCAGATGAGAATTCATAAAAGAATCATCGATTTTCACTGCCTTTCAGAAATTGTTAAACAAATCCCATCCATTAGTATCGAACCTGGTGTTGAGGTTTAAGTAACCATTACAAATGCATAAACATTACACATCACTACAATAAATTTGTAAGAAAGGGTGGTTTTCAGGTTGAGACATCCTTATTAGCTAGTACGGACTCCAGTCGTCCTATTTCGCTCACTATCGTACATGTGAAAATATCAACGCCTCACCTTCACAGCTATGGGTTAAATAGTATCACTACTATTCTTCTACAACGATGATTTTGGCATTAAATAACCCACGAAGTTTGCTATGCCATTAAACAAAAAATAAACAAATAGAACCATCTATATATTAATACTATTGTTCTTGAATATTCGAATCTTTATCATCTTGCAACGCCCTCTGGTTAAGAATGAAGCCATCCAAATCGTCACCGCAGGTAAGTAATGGACCATTCCGTTTTTATTATAAAGAAAGAAAGGACATGCTACACATTTTTTTTAATAGAAATAGAATAAGGGAAAGATAGAGAGTTTAAATAGGAAAATCCTTTTCACTCTGGTTCTATATTTCTTCCGTTATTTCATTTTTTTCTTTTAAAAAAGATAGAGATATTTTTTAAAAAGATTTTTTAAAAAGATAGAGATATTTTTAAAAAGATAGAGAGGGGGTGAGAGCGTGGAAGTGATAATGCTATTCTGTTTAAATCAAACTTAATCAAAAGATAAAAAGAAGGAAATAAATAAAAAAAAAGATGGTGAGAGACTTAAATCAAGGTTATTATACTT
>CM042152.1:6576544-6579044 GCA_023376005.1 Doryteuthis pealeii
ACACTTATACATACGCAGGCACAGGCATACGCCTACGCATCTACACAATAGACATTAACTTCAGTGATAATGTTGATATTTAAAATCTGAACATATTTAAATTAGGACATATGGATAGTAAGTATAATGGCATTTTTATTTCTATTCTTATTCAAAATATATGAATTATACATAAAAGTCGTCGTCGGGGTGGCCTAAGGCCAGACAGCGAGGGAGTCTATCCCCTTTTCACTTACGCTAGACTTAGGAGATTGTTTTTTTAGCATTTGAGGTGGATTGCCACACCTATCATCAGTTTCTCACTTTACCGCACAGATCCCTGTGCTACGCATTCGTTGAGTTGGCTATTATATATATATATATATATATATATATATATATATATATATATATCACGGGTATAAAGGCTTGGCGAACGAAAGTTCATTCGGGTCTCAAACACGGCCAGGAGTAGCTGTTAAGGTATAGCCACACTGATGAAAGGTGAAACCTCGAAACACGTGTCTGTGGATTACTTATATATATATATATATATATATATATATATATATATATATATATATATGTTCGGGTAGACGAGCTGTGGTCTATGTCGATAACATCATCATCATCATCATCATCATCATCATGTCGCTCAATTAGCACGGATATCCATGACAATCTCTTGCCAACCTTCTCTCTCATTCATTGTCCAAGAGGGTCCTCTGTGCAGCACACAGTGTCCGAGCAGAGATGGTCAATGAAAGTCCTTGGCGATATATATATATATATATATATATATATATATATATAGTGAAGAAATGTAGACAAACACGGGATGTTACAATGGATGGAAGTTTATTACTGGTGGTAATGTCGATGCTATAACGTTTCGATCTTTAAGACATTCTACAGGAAACAAGACCCTCGTCACTAAGAAAATTGAATCCTTCAATACAAGAACTCAGCTTGTGTCCTGAAGAAGGTCTGAAAGACGGAAACATTATAGCGTCGACATTACCAGCAGCAATAAACGTCCATTCATTGTGACATCCCGTTTTTGTCTACATTTCTCCACATACTGTCGGATTGATTTCCTCATTTTACTCCCATATATATGTATTGTTGGCATCCTTCCGTCAACGAGAGACGATGGAGTAGTGTCAAGGTTTTGTTAACTTGAACTACATAACCTGGGTGGGTTCGTATGGAGGATGAGCTGTTGCCCGTGCAGCATATCCCCCCTCTCCACACTGCCGCTGTGATCCAAAGGAAAGGTAAGGGACCAATGCAGTTTGGCAACGGTAGTGTCGCAGGAGTTTATGGGTAGCACTGGATTTCAGCATCACACCACCTTAGGGACTCCAACTCCTGATTTAATTTCGGTGTTTACTCCCCTAGCCTTTCCTTGAAGGCAACAGAGGTTCTGTGTCGGACTTCTCCTTGAGTTGATGGGTTGCCGACCATAAAGAACCCATTTCCAACCCATTTGGGGATTTATGCGAGTAGTAAGTACCCCAATCTTACCACTTTCGGTGTTCCTGAAAAAGAATTGAGGTTGGGGATATGGTATATTTTGCATATATATATTTATATAAAAAGTAAAGTAAAGTCGACGGGGCGGCCTAAAGTCGGTATCAGCCAGTCAGCGAGGGAGTCTATCCCCTTTTCAATAGCGCTAGACCAAGGATATTGTTTTTTAGCATCTGAGGTGGAGCGCCACACCTACCATCAGCTCCTTACTTTACCGCACAAATCCCTGTGCTACTCATACGCTGAGTTGGCGGGGATATATATATATATATATATATATATATATATATATATATATATATATATATATATATGATAATAAGTATCTGTGTAGTTTATAGTAAGATGAATTAATCTGTTCGTAAGTACATGATATGAGAGTGCATTTAATATCGATCTGGATATGTTTTAATAAAGAAATTGAAATCGAATTTGTCTAGAGTGGTTGAAAATCTCAATCAATGATAACGGAATAAAAGATAATATTTGTATATTCTTTTATTTATGCATATACAACTAATGACAAATCCAGTTCCCTAACACACACATATAAAAAATAATTAAAACATACACACACACAAACACATACATATGTATCTTGACCAATCCTTACAATCCAACATTCTAGACTAACACCTGCATTACCATTCTGACACTCCCCATCCAGAGAGAAGAAAATCCACTTCTTTATATAGCAAAAGTTGTGTATTGGTATAATAAATACTTATACCAAAAACTAGATCTCTTACTTGCACAATTGTTTGAGGAAATAGCATCAAAGATCATCTACTAAAATTCACCAAAAATTTCTCGTTTTCCAAAATTTAGACTAGAAATTGGTTAGAAAATTTACCAATTTCAATATTTAAAACAGAAAAGATAGTAATTTTAAATGAAGCGGAATAATATATATATATATATATATATATATATATATATATATATATATATATATATATATGTGTGTGTGTGTGTGTGTGTGTGTGTG
>CM042152.1:6581544-6599044 GCA_023376005.1 Doryteuthis pealeii
CAAGAAGTGCCAGATCATCTGCGTAGTCTGCATATACAAGTTTTTAAAATTACAGTCCTGTGTGATAGTTTTTTGCACTTTCCGCGGGAGTTCTCGTGATTGACCCTTTGTTACCAGTCAAATAGTGAATCATTGGTTCACCTATGCTGGGAACTCTGTTACAAGTCTCAGAGAAGACTGGTGTTGTATCCTTGAGGTGGCAAAAAGAATACGCATATAATAGAGGAAGTGTAAATATGTATTTATTCAACACTTAACATAGAACAAAGAAGTAGTACAAATCACAGGACAAACGTACAAATAAGGAGGTTCAAATGGTTGTATTTATTCAACACTTAACATAGAACAAAGAAGTAGTACAAATCACAAGACAAACGTACAAATAAGGAGGTTCAAATGGTTGTATTTATTCAACACTTAACATAGAACAAAGAAGTAGTACAAATCACAAGACAAACGTACAAATAAGGAGGTTCAAATAGTTGAAGTTGACGCAGTAATTTCGTTCGAATAAATTCTGACCTCAGTCACTGCTGCGTCGACTCTTAAATGCTTCTGGGTCAGTCCATCTTGTAGGGGTGTTCACTTCTCTACAACACTACTTTTGGCAGAAACATGTTCCTATTGTTATTTTAAATGTTCTTTGTTGTAATTTAAAAATAGAATCAACCTTAGATACTTTTTATTTCTACTTTGAAGAAACCTCTCTGGCTTAACGGGGAAAACCGGTACGTCATGAGTATAAGTACTATTGCACAAAATGTATGTGTATTATTGCTCTAGAACAACCATGGTTAATATAATTTTCTTAATAATTATGATTAACAACTCTCAAAAAAGAGAAACTAATATCATATAATGATTTGGTTTTGTTTTGTTTTACGGCATATCAACCTCAGTGGGTCATTTAATGCCGATAAAGTTTTGAAATAAATCAATACTTAATGGATAATACAATTTTTTTATAAATACATTTTTCTATTTAACCCATAGATGGGACCCTAACAGGTACTACCACTCCGGGTTAGAGTGGACCAGGGAGCAATGGTGATGAAGGGGTGCTCCACATTCCCCAAACCTCCAAAACTGGAACCTCACCATCAGATAGAGTTTAACGTCATTCCCAGGACATGTAGACCCGCAGCCACCGCCTTCTAGCACCCATATGATAAAAAGGGGTTGGGGCTTGCCATAAACGCAATAGGGTTGGGAAAATCATATAGGTGCTAGGGCTTGACGTGACCAGCCGATTGATCAGAGGGGGCCTCTCCGACCGCCCGTCTAGCCCAAGATAGGGCCAAAGTGGAGTATTGCATGTCATGAACTGCTCATCCACCTGGGTTCTATCCTTAAGCATCACGGGTCGCCACCCACGGCCAACAGGTGGCCCCATTGGGGGAGTTTTACCCCTCTGCAGAGGTGCAGTCGGTGCATTCTAACGACAGGGCGGATTATATAATGAGGAGGTAATCAAGCGATTCATAAAGGGGTAGAACGTTATAAGCAGAAAATAAAGTAAGAGATTAGTCTTCTTTTTTTTTACTTAATTGCAAAGTACGACTAATTAGAACTAATTAAAACGTTTTTTTAAGTAAGGAATACTTTAGTATAACTTTCATGCCATTAAACAAAAGAGTAAAAAAGCATATAGCAAACACAACTGATTCACTAGAGTTTTAGTATAAACAACAACAACTGGTTACAACATTAGACTGTGTTAAAGAATTTAAATTAATTTCTTTTGTGCTAACTGTATTTGCTTAGAACTATTATACTCAGTCATGAGGTATATTAAACACCACACCTGTTTCTTATTTTCTATTTCAGATAAGTCCCGGGGGGTCCTCTCAACATGTGCTTCGCTTACAGGCAGCCAAATCAGTTGAAAGGAAATCGAGATGCGAACGCAATAAATGAATTTTCGTAGAAACCTTGCACCCCGTTCTTTGATACGTTCTTTACATGATGTTTATCAAATCAACAGTCTGTAGCTCTTTGAGACCCCGGGAGGTTCATACACCTTCCGAAAATGAATCCTATGCCACCAGTCTCAAGTACTTTTAGTTTAGTTCCTGAATTTCTTGTCAGACGTCAATTCTTTTCACCATGGGTTCAAGTAGAATGTCGACTTGCACGTTCGTATCCCGTACGCCAAATGTTATCTTAATACCATATTGAGTCAAAAAGTAATGACATTTGGTTTATAAAAAGTATTATTACCAACACAGGATCATGTATCATACATCAAAATGAAGCTGGTCCTCTGTGGATCCCATCCCTACTTCTCCACATAGAGGAGTCAAAGAGTAATGCCATTTTGTTTAGAACAGGTATAACTACCAACTCAGAAACATGTATCATACATCAAAATGAAGCTGGTCCTCTGTGGATCACATCCCTACTCCTCCACATAGAGGAGTCAAAGAGTAATGCCATTTTCTTTAGAACAGGTATAATTACCAACACAGGAACATGTATCATACATCAAAATGAAGATGGTCCTCTGTGGATCACATCCCTACTCCTCCACATAAGTGAGTAAAAGAGTAATTCCATTTTGTTTAGAACAGGTATAATTACCAACACAGGAACATGTATCATACATCAAAAGGAAGCTGGTCCTCTGAGGATCACATGCCTACTTCTCCAAATAGGTGAGTCAAAAAGTAATGACATTTTGTTTTGGACAGGTAAAATTACCAACACAGGAATATGTATCATACATCGAAAGGAAGCTGATCCTCTGAGGATCACGTTTCTACTGCTCCACATAGGTGTTTCAAAAAGGAATGCCATTTTGTTTAGGACAGGTATAATTACGAACAAAGAAAGATGTATCATACATCAAAATTTATCTGGTCCTCTGTGGATTACATCCATAAGGCACCCATTTTTGACCTCGATTAAGAAAGGATATGTTTTTCATTTACACCGTCAATATCCGGTTGTTTGTTAGGGGTTAGGGTTAGGGGTTAGAGGTTAGGGTTAGTGTTAGGGGTTAGTTTTATGAATTTAAAAAAAATCTAAAATTCGTCTGTTAAAACAGCCGGATATTGACGGTGTAAAAGAAAAACATGTCCTTTCTTAATCGAGATCAAAAAGGGGTGCCTTAAGGTCATATGGTCCGATTTATTCATATTAGAACGAACAACTCATCGTGTAAATCGGGTTATTGAAAAATACGATAACACGTGCTTCGGTCATCTGTTGACATGTAATTGAAAAAAAAAATGAATACAAGAAACCCTCGATCGATTTAATATATAGCAGAGACGCTGATAGGTACGCGACCTGCGTCCCTGAGACACACAAATCTAAAAGGACGCAGTAAAATCGTATACATGAGTCCCAGTGTTTTTTCTTCCCTCGCCTTTTCAAGCTAATTGTAAACAGATTTCAATAGTTTCTTAGAAACGAATTACACAGGATAGGTCACAAAGTAGGAGTTAGACGGCTTTAGTTGGGACCGATAAATTTCCCGGGGACTCACCCAAAGCAAATATGTTCGTCCAGGACGCACTAAATCAGCATCACTGTATATTATTACTAGGGAGTCGATTTACCTCAGTCGGTAGAGCAACCGCCTAAGAATCGCAAGGTTTCGTATTCGATACCGGTCCCCGCCAACTCATGACGTAGCACAGTTTGGATGGTGTAATTTGTGCAGTAAAGTGAGGATTTGGCGGTAGGTGTGGCGCTCCACCGCAGCAAGAACAATCTCACTGGTTTACACTAGAAGAGATAGACTCCCTCGCTCTTCTGCGAATAAGGACTTAAAAAAGGCCGGACGGCACATCTGTCGAAACGTTGTACCTATAACAATAGAGATGAGGACAATAGTTTTGTTTTGTTTTGTTTTGTTTTACGACATATCAACCTCAGTGGGTCATTTAATGCCGATAAAGTTTTGAAATAAATCAATTCTTAATGGATAATACAATTTTTGTATTAATACATTTTTCTATTTAACCCATAGATGGGACCCTAACAGGTACTACCACTCCGGGTCAGGGTGGACCAGGGAGCAATGGTGATGAAGGGTGCTCCACATTCCCCAAACCTCCAAAACTGGAACCTCACCATCAGATAGAGTTTAACGTCATTCCCAGGACATGAAGACCCGCAGCCACCGCCTTCTAGCACCCATATGATAAAAAAGAGATTGGGGCTTGCCATGAGGGCAATAGGGTTGGGAAAATCATATAGGTGCTAGGGCTTGACGTGACCAGCCGATTGATCGGAGGGGGCCTCTCCGACCGCCCGTCTAGCCCAAGATAGGGCCCAAGTGGAGTATTGCATGTCATAAACTGCTCATCCACCCGGGCTCTATCCTTAAGCATCACGGGTCGCCACCCACGGCCAACAGGTGGCCACATTTGGGGAGTCTTACTCCTCTGTAGAGGTACAGTCTGTGCATTCTAACGCCCCAGCCGACAGGGTGGGAGGACAATAGTCCGAATAATGGAAAGATTAGAAAGAAATGGAAAGATTAGAGTACATATGACTTTGTTAATAGAATTTTTAGTTATTTTCGTCAAATATTTTTATTCATTTATATAAAAAATATATATATTCTAGTGGGAATATAGTCATTAAAAAACCGAAAACATATTCGCCTTAATTGATTCTTAAAGATGTTAGACAAATTGAAAATAGTTTTTTTAAATTCTTTCATTGCACGTACCGGACTTTATATTTTTTTCTAATTTAAATGCAAAATCGCCGAATAAATGAATATGACTAAAATAACAAAAATATTTGTTGTAAATATCATTTATTTATTATTTATTTATCTATCTATCTATTCTATTTCATTTTATTATCGTATTTTCTTTTTTATATTTGACGATATTTTTTGGTATGGAGGTCTTATTGAGTCGAAACCCTTTATGGGCAATAACATTTTTGTTGAAATATTTTGGTGATATATATATTTACCAACCCCTCCGCGCGAGCAGGATGCGACACAAGGTCAATTTCTTAAGCGGAGTTCAGCAGGTTTGAATTCAGAGTTTTCCTTCTCCTAGACCGGTTGCCAAACCAAGGTTAAAAAGCCCAGTCTGCCCTACTATTTACCCATAGCTGTAGGGAGAGTGGGATTCATATCTTTCCCAAGATATTTTGGTGATATAAGCCGTGCTGCAGTCCTTCACTTAAATTTATAAACTAAGCGAGGTCACGTGGTTTAAACCTCAGCCAATCAACAGCCCGAATACGTGGTTGGTTAACTACTTAATTGGCTGATATTGACACACGCCCAACTGCATTAATTCACGAATGACCTGCAAGACTGAGGAACACTAAGGAGCAACCAAAGGATTCTTCACTAAGGATCGCGCTTTGCTTAACACAAAGGATCTCCACTGGACAGCGTTCTTGCTTGAAGCATAAAGGATGGCCACAAAATCTTAATTTATTATTAACCCTACTGATTGAGCAGATGTGATTATTATCTACTGCGAAAAATTGTCTGTGTATGTTCCTTCAAGATATTGTTTAATTTGATATCTATTTATTTATTTTGGCAATAAATACCTTCCTTTGTTCTATTAAATTTAATTATATTAAAAAAAAAAACGCTGAAGATGCTTAACCATCAGACATAAGACACAAATCGTCAAATATTTAATTTATTTTCTTTTTTACACCTAAAAAGTAACACACATCAGAAACCGTTATTTTAAAGCAAACAATATGAAAGATCTGTTTGAAAATGTTAACATGGTGGATATTTTCTCCTTCTTGAGGGAAATAAAATTATGCCATAGAATATAGACATGAAACAAATCAATGCCATACAATATAATCCTCAATAATGCTAACACATTGTTAAAACTAATTACTAAAAGTATATATATGAATACACAATATGTATTACACCCTAACCCTTAGGCATGATATAACACCGGACGGGTTGATATGCCGTTAAAATCAATAAATCAACCAACCAACTAAAACGCAGCAATTAAAAAGAGCTAAGTATTAAACTTGTGTCCTCATTTAACTCTAATGGCTGAGGCTGTAGAATACGCCGACAGCACCTCTGCTATTTAGAGTTGGAGACGGGAATAGAATTTCGAACATTTTGAAATTCTATTCTCGTCTCCAACTGAAAAAAATAAAAATAACACTCTGATGAAGGTCGGCAAAATCTGTGTACGGAACATTTTATGCATTTTTCCTATTATTATTATTATTATTATCATCATTATTTCAACTCCATCTGATTATTTTAATAATAATAATAACGTAAATCCGTATACATTTTGACAGACCGAAACACATGTGTAAGTGATATCGATTAAAAGTGATATCGATAAAATTCATTTTTATCCATCTACATTTCTTTTCTTTACTCATTTTTTCCTCATATTGTCGGATTCATCTCCCATTCTCACACACACACACACACACACACACACACATATATATATATATATATATATATATATATATATATATATATATATACACACACTGTATTCACTTTAACACCCTACCACGCAACCTTACACACCTCAAATGTATTTTAACAGAACACGCATTTCCAACAACGCAATCTCGAAAACAAGCAGAAACTAAATGGATTCTAAAATTACAAACTCACGTGAGGGGACTGAACGCTGACATCGGAATACTCCGTTATTATAAATATTTTACAGACACTGCCACTGTCAATAACAACAAAGACAAAAGATCCGTTGAACAGGAGCAACATTCATTTGAAAAGGGGTATCTAACGAACCCGAAAATTTATGATAACAAATAATTAAAAAATAAGTGAATCCAATACTCCATAACATCGAGTTCATTCATTTATTTTTAGATGCTTCGTAATAACGCCCAACTTAAAAAAAAAAACATTAAAAATCACACACACACATTATATATATATATATATATATATATATATATGTTGGATATTGTACAAACGGAAATAGGAATTTCCGGTTAGATTAAACAAAGCAAAATGATGAACAATAGATAAAGGAGTCAAAGAAGAACCGGAACTAGAAGGTTCCGCTAGAGAACAATGAATATGTGGGCGTTTGACGGGAAAGCCAGACAAAGAGGAAATTGACCAAAGAAAACAATAGATAGGATTGCGCTTACTTAAGCAGTCAGCGGTCATTAGTGAACGGTCAGATAGGAGACGGCGAACGGAGTGACCGAGACTCCCGAAGCCACCTCCCGCCTCCCCAACGCTATTCATCCCAACAGCAGCAGTAGTTCCCAATGTCAACGCTCGCCACTCAGACGCACCACGAGGGAATTAAATAAAAAGTCAATCTCCAACTACATACAGCATGCTTTGCGATTTCATTAAGCGACCACTACATATATCGTCTAAGGGTTAGATACCCGCAGTATACCAGCAACGTATACGATTCAGCTTCAGTTTGAAGATACCAATATATAACATATACGATTAAGGCGCTATGCAACATATATATATATATATATATATATATATATATATATATATATTATATATATATATATGTGTGTGTGTGTGTGTGTGTGTGTGTGTAAAAATGGAAAAGGAATTGAATCCGACAATATGAGGAAAAATGAGTAAAGAACAGAAAAGTAAATGGATAAAATGAATTTAATCGATCAATTACACATGTGTTTCGGTCAGTTTATGTGTGTGAACATACAAGAATCGACCTTCATCAGAGTGAAGGTCGATTCTTGTATGTGTGCGAAATATTTTCACACACATAAACTGACCGAAACACATGTGTAAGTGATCGATTAAATTCATTTTATCCATTTACTTTTCTTTTCTTTACTCATTTTTCCTCATATACATATATATATATATATATATATATATATATATATATATATAGAGAGAGAGAGAGAGAGAGAGGGGGGGTGGAGAGAGAAAGAGAGGGAGAGAGAGAAAAATTCCATCCGCTGAGAAACAAAAGTCATTTGAAAATCAGAATGTTGTGTTGTTTCTACATATGCTGTTAAAAGTTGATAATCTGATCAAGTCATTAGATTAGGAAATGATTTTTTTTCTGTAACACCCTGTACATTTCGGGTGATATCAACTTTTTTAAAACAACTATTATCTATCTACTTATCTACAAATAGAACCTACTCACCTGTCTTTGTATTTATCGATCTGATATAAATAAAAATCTATATCTATCTATTTGCCGATCTATATTTTTTCTACCAAGGAACCCTATCATGGGAAATATTGTTTCTCTAATTCACTATCTGCAGATTTCTTTATCTATCTAGGGATAGATCTATAATTGGAAATTGTTTAATCTATCAACTGTTTTTAACGGAATATTTTTGAATTCATCTATTGCTCGACAAATGAAATTCTTATTTATATACTTATCGATCTATTTTGATTTGATTTGATTTGTTCTTGTTTTACGGCATATCAACCTCAATGGGTCATTTAATGCCGACTACGTTTTTTAAATGAATTGGTGATAATGTTTAATTTTCTAAAGGTTTTTTTTTGACATATTTTTTGTGAATGAAACTTTTAGATGATTTTTTTAACATATATTTTTGTGTTTTCATTTTTTTGGAAGATTTTTAGATTTTGTTGTAGATGTATGCTTCTTTTATGTATCCAAGTAGTCTTTCTGTGTTTATTTGGTAGAATATCTGTTTTAGATTTGTTGTTTGGTAGTATTTTTTCGTATTTGTTTTAGGTTGCTACATTCTGTTAATATGTGTTTGATTGTGTAGGGTTTTTGGCATGGTATGCAATATGGGGCTGCTTCTTTTTTGAGGAGGTATGAATGGGTGATGTATGAGTGTCCTATTCTTAGTCTGGATAATATTACTTCTTCTTTTCTGGATATTTTGGTTTGATTTATTTGAAGTTTTCCTATTTATGGCATTATTTCATGTAGTTTGTTTTTTTGGAAGTTATTCCAATAATTTTGCCTTTTTTGTTTTGTGTATATGTTTATGGTTCTTTTTAAGTCCGTAAAAGGTATTTTAAAGTGTGTATCAAGTGGGTTGTTTTTAGCTGTTTTTGCTGCTGAGTCTGCAATGTACATTTCGACCTAGTAGGTCTCATCAGCAAGGTTATAGACATGGGAGACTGCTCTGTGTATGACTCGAAACCTCGACTGCCAAGCTGACAGGCGGAGATTCTAAACACTACACAAGCTGGCCATTCCCTATCGATCTATTTAACTCATAGATGGAACCCTGACAGGTACTCAATTTGAATTTTTCTTCAATACAACGTGCCAAATTATCTACCATTGTATCTTTCATAGAAGCTTCAAGATCATGAAGCCATTGAATAACGCCCTTCATTGGCCCAACACTCCTGATCAGTCGCAGTTGTTCACCATGTTTGCCCTCAATGCCAATCGTTATTAATCTGTGAGCATTCATTGCTAGTTCCGATGCAGCCAGTTTGGATGACATTAAATTTGTTCCAAGAACAGTCAAGGTGATGCTGTCAATACCTGGGAAACACTTGCTCACACCAGGTAGCTCATGGGGATCATCACTAATTGACAGTACTTCAACCAATTTGTTGTCACTCAAGAAGAATAGACGAGGAAACATCATCCTCCGTTCATCAAGGTAAAATCTCAAATTTTCAATAATGTTATCCATTGATTCAATGACACTGAGAAACATTTTCCTGAGCTGCTCACCCTGAAGGAAACGATATCCTTTCTCACTGATTGATTTTGTCACCACTGACAGAACTTTGGAGTCAGCATATACAACTCGCATCCATTCCTTGAATTTGCTGTGAACGAAGACTTCAAACTTGCTTGCAAACTGAGGAAATTTATCTACCATAGTAGGTTTTTCAAATATTTTCACCAAGAACATCCACTTTTTGGGGGCAGAAACCCAAAGATTAATTATTTAACCAGGTACTACCACTCCGGGTCAGAGTGGACTTGGGAGTAATAGCAATGATTTTCGTAATTTTCGTTGCAAAGATAATATTACTTATATCTAACTGACTAGAAGTGGTAGTACCTTTTTATCATATAGGTGCTAGAAGGTGATGGCTGAGGGTATACATTTCCTGGGAATGACGTCAAACTCTATCTGATGGCGAGGTTCCGGTTTTGAAGGTTTGGGGAATGAGGAGCACCCCTTCATCACCATTGCTTCCTGGTCCACTTTGAGCCGAAGTGGTAGTACTTGTTAGGATCCCCTATATGGAATCCTAACAGGTACTACATGTCCTGGGAATGAGGTTATACTCTATCTGATGGTGAGGTTCCAGTTTTGGAGGTTTGCGGAATGTGGAACACCCCTTCATCACCATTGCTCCTGGTCCACTTTGAGCCGAAGTGGTAGTACCTGTTAGGATCCCATAGAGGGGATCCTACAGGTACTACTAAATAGAATAATGTATTTGTAAAACAAATTGTGTATCCATTAAGAATTAATTTATTTCAAAACTTAATCGGTATTAAATGACCCACCGAGTTTGATATGCCGTAAAACAAACCAAAACAAACCAAACCTGTTAGGGTCCCATCTATGATTTAAATAGATCAGAAATTAGTTAAAATCTGCCTAGGAATTTGTTTGAAAAATTAAATACCAAACAAGAATAAATGAAAAACAATTGTCTCCAGAAATACCCAAAGAAGTATAGTAGTATTACTATTTGACCCATAGAGGTTAAAACACTGGGAGGTGGCGTGTCTTCCATCTGTACATGGGATGCAACCAGCATATTCTAAGCCTCACCAACAGAACAATGTGTTACATATTAATTGGATCCCTATTACTTTTTAAGGTAGTATAGAAATCCTTATGGCAATCAGTACAGCTGATGGCCTTGAGAGTGAGTGACAATGCTTGACCTCACTCTCACCTTGCTTTCTGGGGATAGAATCGTGAGAACGGAACCCCGATAGAAAGCCCCCCTTCCGGTTTAAGGTGGGCAACTCAGTAAGTCAGTTGCAGTAGTTAGTCAGTTGCAGTTAGTCAGTTGCAGAGTTAGAAGCTAGCAAGATGTGACTCTCAGCGCGCAGTTGTCTGGTCCTGGGGTTCCAGAATAAAATAACATCAAAGCAAATCGAAGTCTTGTTGTTATTACTAAAAGCTAACAATGACACAAGGCTTCTGATAAGAAATGGTCCCCAGCAGAACCAGACACGGAATCCCCAGATAAGAAAGACCAGACGAGACCATTAGATGATAGAAGAAGCAGATCCGACCAGAAGAATAAGAAAGTACGTAACAAATGCAGTAAAAGAGATGTTATTAAAGTATGTTTGAAATGTGTTCAGATATACACCCAACCTCTTATGATTTGTAGATTGATTTATTGATTTTAACGGCATGACAAACCGTCTGGGATTATTTTATGCCCAGAGGTTTGCTAATTGCATTCATATTTACATTTCTGTGTAGTTTCGATGGATTTTTTTTTAAACACATAAGAGGGTTCTTGCCTTTTCCAGGCGTAAAAGTCGAAGATCAAGAATCTGTTGTCGATTTGGATTTCCCGACCATCATTAGAAATTATTTTGCTTCGATATAATATTCATGATGAAGCTTTTAATTGCGATTTTAAAAGAAAAATGAATTAGTTCATTTAATACTAATCGACGTGTAAATGTATCATTCAACAACTACCAGACATTTTTTAATTTCGCTTGTGAATGGCAGGTGTTACAAGTAAAGATGTGTCTTTTATATTTAAAGAAATGGCTTCGTCCAAGTTAGCAAAGACACCTGTCATTTCTCAAAGAATGGGAAGTTGGTTAAAAGAAGAAGAAAACCAAAAACAGTCAAGAAATTTGCATTCTAACACTATATATATATATATATATATATATATATATATATATATATATATATATATATATATATATAAGTAATCTTTCTCAAAGAATGGGAAGTTGGTTAAAAAAGACGAAAAAAAACAGTCAAGAAATTTGTATTCTAACACTATATCTAAATATATATATATATATACATAGTGTAATATTATATAATATATTATATATATATATATTTATATATATATATACATATATATATATATGTGTGTGTGTGTGTGTGTGTGTGTGTGTGTGTGTGTATATATAAGTATTCTTTCTCAAAGAATGGGAAGTTGGTTAAAAAAAGACGAAAACCAAAAGCAGTCAAGAAAATTTCATTCTAACACCACACACACACACACACACACACACTATATATATATATATATATATATATATATATATATAGTGTAATTATATATACATATATTTATATATATATATATATATGAATATATATATTTATAAGTATTATTTCTCAAAGAATGGGAAGTTGGTTAAAAAAGACGAAAACCAAAAACAGTCAAGTAATTTGTATTCTAACACTATATATATATATATATATATATATATATATATATATAGTGTAATTATATATATATGTATATATAAGTATATATGTATATTCATATATGTATGTATATGTATATATATATATAAAATGTGTATTCTAACACTATATATATATATATATATATATATATATATATATAGTGTAATTATATATATATATATGTATATATATAAGTATATATGTATATATATGTATGTATATATACGTATATGTATATATATATTTATATATATATATATATATATATTATGTGGGGTGGGGTGTTTATTTTGTAGCAATCAATAGTTTTCTTAAACTGGTTTTTATCAACACGATTCTTTATTCTAATTCTTCATTTCGAATATCACCAGCTAATATGTAAGAGGAAAAGATATTAACCGCTTAACAACAAATTCATAGAGGTGTTTTGTGTAATGGTTATCGTCGTTGGAAATAGAAGCAGAGAATCGAGTTCAAATCCCGGATACATTTGTTTGCATTTTACATTAACTGTATGGTAAATCTATAGCAGGTCAATTATTCATGTTTAAATTAAGAATTTAATATTTGCTTTTAAAACAAAAAGAGCTAAAGGGTTAGGAAAGTCTTATATAATAAAATCACGTGGTGTAGCTAGATTTGCAGACCATTGATAGTGAATTCGATTCTCACTGGACGACCCACTCTTCTCTCCTTGTGCCATCTCTAAGCTAAGCTTAGTAAATAACTATATCATCATCATCATCATGTCTCGCAGGCAGAACGGATATCCATGACAATCTTCGCCAACCTTCCCTATAATTCATCGCCCCTGGGAGATCTTCCGTGCAGCAACCAGCATCCTCACATAGTTGGTCAATGTAGGTCTTTGCTGGGCGGTCGACATTAGCATATCCATGTGTTGCCTTCCACAGGAGAAAATGTTGCGTGCAGTCTTGAACAAGTCGTGGAAACAGCAACCCACAAGGAAGCAGCTGTAAAGCCACCTGCCTCACATCTCACAGACCATCCAAGTGAGATGGAATTAACTATATAATGAAATCAATTATATTAATTTATATTAATTTATTCCGAAGACATCTTCTTACATTCATTCTTGATGGGTATTCAAAAACATTTTCTAAACTCAATTTTGTAAACAAATTATTACACTCTTTTTTCTATTTAAAGCATACATCGGACCCTAACAGCTACTACTACTAGAGTGGATCTGGAAGTAATGGCGATGAGGAGTACTCCACAGTCCCCAGAGCTCCAGAATAGGGACCTCACCACTAGACGCAGTTTAAAGACATACCCAGGACGCTAAGGATTCCAGACTCCGTCTTCTAGCACATATATGATAAAAAGTTTGGGAGTTTGCCATAAGGGCAATATGGTTGGGACAATCATATAGGTGCTAGGGTTTGACGTGGGTATCCCATTGATTTGGAGAGGCCTCTCCGACCCCATGTCAAGCACTTTTATCATATATGTGCTAGAAGGCGCTGACGGAGGGTCTTCATGCCCTGGGTATGACGTTAAACTCTATCTGATGGTGAGGTTCTAGTTCTGGAGGTCTGGGGAATGTTGAGCATTCCTTTATCACTATTGCTCCCAGGTCCACTCTGATCCGGAGTGGTAGTACATGTTAAGGTCCTATATATGGGTTAAATAGAAAATATGTTTATAAAAAAACTGAGCATCCATTAGGAATGAATTCCTTTCAAAACTTCGCCGGCATTAAATGACCCGTTACGGTTGATATGCCGTAAAACAAAAACAAACAAGAAAACAAACCAGTCTTACTTTTTAGCACTTTTCTCTTTCTTTCTTTTCTTTCTTTTTTTTATTATCATTCTTTCTTTTTTAACACTTTTCTTTCTTTTTTCTTTCTTTTCCTTTTTAAGAATGAATTTATTTCAAAACTTTGTCGCTATTAAATGACCCACTGAGGTTGATATGCCGTAAAACAAAACAAAACAAACAAATCAACTTCCAAGAGAAGTGGTGATTTACGTAAAATTTCATAAATCTTTAGACTAGATATTTACCACGTACCCCACGTGTACGGGTTAGGCACAAGGCCCTATTAATGTGGGACCACTCACAAGCCGAGACTCATGGGTGGCGGATGCAAAAAGTGAGTTTATCCTGTCGGCATTCTCCCTCAAGGTGGCGCCCCAGGCACTGCACAATAAACCCAGACCCGCCCCTTCAAATGAAAGGGACAGGCGCTGCCCGGCGGGAATAGCCCTCTGGGATCAGCGATGCTAGCTTGCAAGGTCCAGTGCCGAAGCCACTGGACCCCGCACGAGGGCAAAACCTTTACATTAGTGAAGATGAAGTGCCCGAAACTTGTGAGCTTGTGTTAAATTGTTTTCTTTTATAGGAAAACTTTGAAACTGATGGTTGAAATGTTTGCATATTAAACAAGTGTTTACGGAGGAAGTTGTTGGAATTTAAATGTTCAGTTTGAAAAAAAAAGAGAAATTGAAAAAAAAAAAATATCAGAACTGAACTTTGAATTTATCAAAACAGAAATGGAATATGGATTGAATTTCAAAAGAGTCCTTCAAAATTCTCATTCAACTTCAAGTATTTGTGTGTTTTCCATCGGTTAAATAACTTCTGAAACATCTAAATTTTGATTGTTTGAGTCGATCTTCTTTTGGTGACTTTCATATCATCAAAACTGATTTTTAGAGCTATTTTTTTAATTATTTTAGAACAAAAATGTTTTTAAAATTGCCCCAGTCTATGCTTGACAAGTATAAATAATACTAAAAAAATACCTGCTGCAACGAAGTATCAAGACTAACTTTTTTATCTTAGTGAACGTGGCATGTGTTTCGGGTTGTTTAAAAACCTTTTCATGCTAATATGATTTGTGTTTGGGTTCATATATATAATTATTGACTTTCTTTTCTTTTTAATATTTTCTTTCTTATTATCTTAAAATGTTGTTTGTTTCTTTCTTTTGTCTTTACAATATTTTCTTTCTTTCTTTTTTAAAACTTTGCTTAATTTCATTCTTTTTTCTTCATGATATTTTCTTTCTGTTTTTGTGACACTTTACTTTCTTTTTTTATTTTAATATTTTCCTTCTTCCATTCTTAACTTTTTCCTTTATTTCTTCTTATTTACTTTTCGATATTTTCTTTCGTTCTTTTTTAACATGTTTCTTTCTTTCTTTCTTTTTTTAATTTTCTTTCTTTCTATTTAACATTTTCTGTCTTCCTTTCTTAACACTTTTTTCTTTCTTTCTTTCATATTACCTATATTTTCTCTCTCTATTGTTAACACTTTTCTTTCTTTCATCCTTTTTTCTTTCTTTCTTTCTTTTTTCTATTTGATTATTTCCTTCTTTTGTTTATTTTTCTTCTTCCTTTATTTCTCTTCCTTTCTTTATTTTGATTTTTTAAATTATTGTTTGTTTGTTTGTCTCTTTCTTTCTTCATTCTCTCAAACAGAAAAGGCATTTAAACATTGGTAATAAGTATTTTTATTATTATCCCCCTTTGTGTAAATCTTTAACTTTCTGAAAGTATATAAACTCCCAAGAAAGTGCAACTGTATTCTAAGTAGAATAAAGCTTTGTCAAGCCGTGTGTGTTCATTTATTATTGCAACATTAAACATAAAATTCGGAGTTCTCCCTCCACATGCTGTTAAAACTCCAGATAATTTAAACGAAAATTGCTCAAGTTATTAGACTACAAAACTATATAATTTTTCTACAACCCGTATATATATATATATATATATATATATATATATATATATATATATATATATATATATATATATGAGGAAGAATGAATAGAGAAAAGAAAGTACAGAATTGATAATAAAACATAAATTTAATCAATATAACTTACACATGTGTTTCGGTCAGTTCATCTATGTGTACACGATTCAAACTATTATTATTATTAAATAAACAAATGAAATGAAATAATAATAATAGAAAATGTAAAAATATTCCGAACGCAGAGAAAATTCGACCTTCATCAGAGTGAAATTTTATTTTGAATGAAAAAATTCGTTGGAGAAGAACGGAGAATTTTTTTTAAATATTCGAAGAGAATATATATATTATATATATATATATATATATATATATATATATATATATATAGGGGAGTAAACCCCCGAAAACAAATCAGAAGCCGGAGTCCTTTAGGTGGAGTGATGCTGAAAACCAGTGCTACCTTACCTTTCCTTTGGATCATAGCGACAGTGTGTAGAGGAGGGATTTGCTGCATGGGCAACAGCTCAGCCTCCATATCAACCCGTCCAGGCTTCCTTATTGCATATCCTAAGTGCTCTAAGAAAGAAACCTATTATGGCACCGCCCTTTATCCTATTGTTATGGTGGGGAATTCTTAGAATCCGGTCCCTTTAAAAATATTCTACCTAATAACTCTAATTTTTCCCGTAACATCGATGACACGTTATTCATTTACCAAAAAAACTGTAATTTAACTGATATCATTGACAAACTAAATGATGTGGAACCCTCGATTAAATTTACTCATGAACTTGAACAAAACCACACCCTACCATTTTAGACACACTTATTATAAACAATAACAGCATTTTAGAATTTAATGTTTATCATAAAAATACCAACAAAAATGACTACATCCATTTTTATTCTCACCATAACAATAAGATAAAAAGTGGTACCATAATAGGCTTCTTTCTTAGAGCACTTAGGATATGCAATAAGAAATATTTAGAAGAGGAATTTGATATTATTTAAAAGTCTTTTCTTAAATTACAATAACTTTAAACTTCATATACCGTGCTAAAAAAGGGGATTGAAAATACACAATAGAAAAAATAACACTACATCTCCTAATAACACAAAACATAACAACATATATATATATATATATATATATATATATATATATATATATATATATTAGTTAATGTGTGTGTTTGCAGATATGTGTGTGTGTTTGCGAGTGTGTTTTTAATGTACAGTTTTTCTTTAAATTGAAATAGATCCCTAAGTAGGCCCAAGTAGTGACCAGGTTTGAATTCAGAGTTTTTCTTCTCCTAGACCGGTTGTCTAACCAAGGTTAAAGATCCCAGTCTGTCCTACTATTTCGTTAGATTCATACATTTCCGAAGGGTATTAGCGCAAAGCGAAC
>CM042152.1:6604044-6626544 GCA_023376005.1 Doryteuthis pealeii
ATCAACATCAGTGGGTCATTTAATACCGACAAAGTTTTGAAATAAATTCATTCTTAAAAAAGAAAAGAAAAAAAAGAAAAAAAATTGCTAAAAAAATGATAATAAAAAAAAGAAAGAAAGACAGAGAAAAGTGCTAAAAAGTAAGACTGATTTGTTTTCTTGTTCGCTTTGTTTTACGGCATATCAACCTCAGTGGGTCATTCAATGCTGGCAAAGTTTTGAAAGGAATTCATTCTTAATGGATACTCAGTTTTTTCACAAACACATCTTTCTATTTAACCCAAAGATAGGACCTTAACAGGTACTACCACTCCGGGTGAGAGTGGAACTGGAAGCAATAGTGATGATGGGGTGCTCCACATTCCCCAGACTTCCAGAACAGGAACCTCACCATCAGAGTTTAATGTCATATCCAGGACGTGTTAAAAAGAAAGAAAGAAAGAAAGAAAGAAAGGGATCCTTGAAAAGAAAATATAAATACACAATGCAGAGTTGTCATTACACATGCAGGTCAATTTATGAGCGTAAGCTGAAAATTGCTCAACCTAAAAATTTTGTTTTCTGTTGTTGTTGAAAGAAAGACAGAAAGAAAGAAACAATGAAAGAGAGAAATAAATAAACAAAATAAATACAAAAGAAAGAAAAAATATATTGAAAAAAAAAGAATGAAAGACAGCGAGAACAAACAAAATAAATTCAAATGAAAGAAAGAAAGACAGAAAGTAAGAAAGGAAGTTCGAAAGAAAAAAAAGAAAGAATGAAAGAGAAAAACAAACAAAATACAAAAGAAAGAAAGAAAGAAAGAAAGAAAGAAAGAAAAAAGAAATATCGACAGGAAAAAAAAGTATGAAAGGAAGAGAGAAACAGACAAACAATAAAAACGATTATGAATTCTCAAAGTAGGAAAAAGTCATCTTAGCGTGGGAATAAATTTAAATTGAATTTTTAAAAATGGTCACATAATTTCTGGGGAAAGCGAAAGAAAAAAGTGAAAGAAAACAATCTTTTTAGGAGACAGAGAATCTGTGATGACCATTTGAAAATTGATCCCTGAGTGAGTCAGGTGAGAGGTCACTAGGTCAAGTGAGAGGTCACTAGGTCAGGGGAATGACTACTAGTCATTAAGCCAAACAAATAGATAATACTGGAAGCTTAGAAATTTTGGTGTTGTATACTCTCTTTCCTTACTTTCTTACTTCTATTCTTCTTCTTCCAGCGTCTCTTCTAGCGTCTCTTCTAGCTTCTGGACTTCGTCTTGGGGACTTCATGTCTGGTCTTCCATTGGGGATTTCTCTTTATCAGAAGCCCTGTGTCATTGGTAGTTTTTAGATAATAACACAAGACTTCGATTTAACTTAGATCATATTTTATTCTGAAATCCCCACCAGACTATCTGCGCAGATTGAGTCGGCACCGTGCATAACACGCCTTACCACTGTCGTGGTCTTTGGCCGATCTGACTAAAAACACTTTCTAATCTAAACCGGAAGAGGGTCTTCTCCACCTATTCTCACGATTATAACAACCATTTTGGTTTCTACACTACTGTACATAAATATTAGAAATCTAATAATTATGTAACATTGGCGAAAATGTAGAGAATTCGAAAAACATTAGAACCAGAAACGGATGTTCCTACTCCTGAAACCGGAAGTGGAAGTAAAGGAATGACTCGGGGTTTGAAGTATTCAGAACAGGGAAGACCCACGAGCAGACGGGTGTGTGCCTGTTACACAATTGTATGGTGGTGTAGGGCTTTTGACAAGCCCTGTAGCGAGAGCTCTGAGGGAATAGAAATATGCCAGTGACGGTTACTGGCCCCAATTGACCCCAGGGGTGAGAATGTCGCAAGTCAAGTGAGATTTAGTTAGTCAGTTCCCGCTAGAATTTGACGTAGGACAGATGTGTCTTACTTCGCATGGGCTCCCTTCGCGCGATGAGTTAGAATGGGCAAATAAAAATTTGATAAAAGCAATGTCTTATTAATTAGTATGTTGTATAGCGGCTTCAAATTCATGCTGCTAAATCGTGTACGTTAGTAGTCGGGTATATATGGTCACGTAGCGAAGTATGTAGTAGTCGGCTACTACCGACTACTGGACTTCAATAAACAACAGATACGTATGTACAAAAATAGGACCCTTCTTTATTTCTCTTTGGTGTGTAGATAGTTGAGGGGTGTAGAGTTTCACAATGAAAATGCCGGTAGCTGGCGAAGACGGCGACGAGTCTTTACAGTGGAAAATGCCCGAGGGTTGACAATGACTACTACTACTGCTGCGATGACTGGTGATGGTGAGGTGGAAGGGGTGGATGAACCTCACTGTCCGTTGGTAGGGATGGACCGTGGCGACGGTCGCTCACTTGGGCTCTGTTCTGGGACTTCTGTCTGACTGACCTCGGCTCGAACCCTCAGGCCTTTATATTCATATATACTCCTACGCATCTTTATCTTTTGATCTGATAACGGACATTTGTCATATATTTCTTTATCTTCTCCCTGCTTCTTTGACCGGAAAGCCTCGCTTCCGTTTTCCCCCTTTTTTTGAATATATATTCTTATATTTCTCTTTGTCTTTTTGCCGGAAGCTTCGTTTTCCGACCGAGGACAATACAACAAATTAGGCCTGCCCTTAGTTAGCAAATTAGGAACCAACAAGTAGAAGACCAGACAACGAAGATACAACAAGAGAAGACTAGACAAAGTAGAATGCAACATGGCGACTCGGGGAAGTAGAAAGAGAGGTAACAACACAGTAAGTCTATATCTTTCTGATGTCTCTATGCTGATAATGTCTCTCTATCATAAAAAAACTATTGTGTATATATCCATCGAGACTATATATATATATATATATATATATATATATATATATATATACCAACGCTTCCGCACGAGCTGGATGGTTCTCAAGGTCAATTTCTTAAGTGGGGTTCAATAGGTTTGAATTCAGAGTTTTCCTTCACCTAGACCGGTTGCCTAACCAAGATTAAAGAGCCCAGTAACCTCTACTATTTATCCATAGCTCAAAAGACAGAATGATTCATACCTTTCCCAAGGGTATTAGCGCTAATGGGAAAATAAATAAATACTTTATTAATCAAGAGTTGTTCCCCTTTGTTTATTTTGGACTTATAGGAAATAACCGATTGTTTTCATTCCTTTAAACACGACCAGGTACAAGTGTTTAGTTATGTTAAGTATTCTAGGTTATTATTATTATTATTATTATTATTATTATTATTATTATTATTATTTGCTCCTTTTGAGTTTTCACATCAGTATTAGCTGATGGTCTTTCACTGGTGTCTGAGTGACAGCAAATCTCCTCAGGTCTCCAGGACTCTTCTGAATATTCTGGCAGATTGCAGCAGTGCAGTGTTCTGAATGGTTTCAATTCTTCCTCTGATTTCCAAACATTCCAGACCCTTTTCCAATCATGTTGGGACTGTTCCAAGTGCACCAACTACAATTGGTATCACCTTCACTTTCATATTCCATAACTTTTTTAGTTCTCTGGCAATGTCCAGATATTTGTCCATTTTTTAATTTTCCTTTAGCTTCACCCTGTGATCTGCTGGCACTGCAAAATCCACCAGTTGACAAGTTCTTTCTTTTTTGTCTATCAACACTAGCTCTGGTCTTCTTGCTGGGATAAGGTGATCCGTTTTTATTTCAAAGTCCCAGAGAATTTTATGCGTTTCGTTCTCAAGAACAAATTCTGGTTTATGCATATACCATTTTTTTGCATGATCAAAATTTAATTTTTTGCATAATTCCCAGTGGATCACCTTCCCAACCCAGTCGTGTCTAGATTTGTATTCTCGTTGTGCTAGTTTGCTACATTCGTAGAGTATATGGTTTACAGTCTCATCTCTATTCCCACAAAGTCTACATTTACTATTTTGTTGGGTCCTATCGATTTTAGATTTGATGTAGTTTGTCGCTTTGATGTAGTTTTGATTTTCGCTTTGATGTAGTTTGATGTAGTTTATTATTATTATTATTATTATTATTATTATTATTATTATTTTCGCCTATAGTCAGGATTGAAACTGCAACCTCCAGATGATTGTCACTTAGAATTAGTAATAATTGTTATCTACGGCTGTGATGATGATTTTTAGAGAATTTATTTTTAAGATGAGTTAGGTTGTTCATAGTTTGCACAATTCTTTATCTATATATTTTTTAGCAACGTTTTTTTTTTTAAATTTCAAATTACGTTTTATGTGTCTAGGATTCTGACATTGAATATTTTATATTGTTCATTTTAATTGATCTGGTGGGGGTTATAATTTCTTAAGTTTTAAAGCTAATTTTCTTTATTGATCTATTTTTGCTCATAAAATGTTATTATTTATTTTACTTTTTCACTCTCTTCTGTTCTAAACTTTAAAAAATAGTTTTAGTTTGAGTTTTGGGATTAAAAGAGTAGTCATTAGAGACTCCGAACTTTTTTGTAATTCTTTAACTGGTGCTGGTGAGGTGGAAGGGGTGGACGAACCTCACTGTCTGTTGGTAGGATGGTCCGTGGCGACGGTCGCTCACTTGTGCTCTGATCCGGTACTTCTGTTTGACTGACCTCGGCTCGAACCTTCAGGCCTTTATATTCATAGATACTCCTACGTATCTTTATATTTTGATCTGATAACGAACATTTGTTATATATTTCTTTATCTTCTCCCTGATTCTAGAAGACTGTTCTACTCGCTTCCTTTTCTTTCATGGCTGCATTTTGAAGTAGGTTCTGATCTTTGCGTAATATATTCTGTGGTTGACTGGCTATTTTCTTGTGTTTTTTTATAAGGATTTCTTGCATATTATCACCACAGCTATAGATTACTTTTGCAGACTTTATGCTCAATATTTTGAGCAATTTAAAGGTAAGTAATTTTTGTTAATAAGTTTAATTAATTATTCCGCCTGTTTATAACACCTGTTTAAGACCTGTTTATAACACCTAATCTGAATACTGACTGGCTCCTACATTAGCTAACCAGGTGTTCAGAAGACGAGCTCTACGTTGGCAGAATTATATTTAAAGCCAATATATCTGCTAGCGTAGAACAAGATGGGTGACGCACTAGGACTTGATAGTCGCTAGTGGGGTCTAACTGGTGATGGAGGTATTATGTTGAAAGACCCGAACGCCCCTCAATGAACCAGTAATAACATAACTGACGACGCCACCCAACGCTGTTTAATATTACAGACGTATCTCAAAAAAACACTGGAGCTCGTCTTTATATCTTTGTTGTTCAGACGATTTAACCAAATAATTACAGTGCTGGATATTCATTTTTGTTAAGATTCCGATTCAGATTTTTGCGAGACAGATTTTTGCAAGTTCACTTCACCTTGTAGCAGAATCAATTGATGAAGGAAAACGAAAATTAAATACTGTCTTTTTTTTTTTTTTGATTATTGGAAGTTAAATAACAATGTTATTACACTTACTTAAGATAAATGGTAAATTCTTCCAATTCTTATGGTGGAGGGGCAGAGTAAATACAAACTATTATAGAAATGGTACAATGGAAAAAAAGACGTCTTTTGGTAGAGTGTTTGCCTGGGAACCACAAGGTTCTGGTTTCAATATCGGCCTTCGCCAACTCTGTGTATGAGTAGCACAGGGATATGTGCGGTAAAGTGAAGAGCTGATGGTAGGTGTGGCGCTCCACCTCAAACACATAAACAATCTCCTTGGTCTAGCATTAGTAAAAAGGCGATAGACTCCCTCACTGTCTGGCTGATACCGAGTTTAGGCCACCTCAATAACTTTACTTTATTAAACAGGCTTACTTCTAATTTTTCTCTTAATTTCAAGTTTTTATTTTTTATTTATTCATTTATTTATTTTATTTATATTGGAAAAAAATACAAACCCAGATCCGAAATTTATTCTGGGTTTGGAATCCCTGCCTGAAAACCAAAAACTTCTCCAATAGTTGTAGTATATAATAACAACTCGAGCAAACTATACCAATAAGTGGTGCTCCTCAGTCTTGCAGATCCTTCGTCAATGATTGCAAATGGACGGCTCTCAGTATCAGAGATTAAGTAGTTAACCAGCCACGTATTTGAGCTGTTGACTGGCTGAGGTTTAAACCACGTGACCTCGCTTAGTCTATAAATCAATGTGGTGTATTGTAGCACACCTTATATATCAAAATATTCCAATAGATGCTGCACAAGGCCAGAAGTATGTAGCACCCAGTGAGAATCAAACTCACTAAAAAGATCTGCTAATCTCGCTTGCAAACCACTACATGAGGTATCAGAAAAATGATAGTGAAATTATGTCCCCCTGTCGCCAGAGGGCGAAACGCCAATATACGATATTGGCGCCAAATCTAAAAAAGGCTTTAACCAGGAGTCACTTTAACAAGCGCTCCCTACACCTTGCCCTCATCGAGGGTTCATTCACCAAGCGAGTCGCTCATTCAAGCGCTCCCTTTACCTTTTACTTATCCTATGAGATTCAACCAGTAGAGACGCGAAATTCAAGCGCTCTCTATCAGGAAGCGAGTAGAACAGTCTTCTAGCGCATCTTCACCAGCAAACAGCGAGAGGTTCACTCAACGCAACCCTTAACTTCACCATAACTCAGCAAGATAAGTCTAGTCACAAATGCCACAAATTTGCAGCAATCTTCTTTTTTTTTTCATTAGATGTGGTTTAATTTCCAAACTGTGTTTTGTCTTCTTTCATCCGAAATCATTTGCCTGCCACCGGGAGATTCAAGAGCTCTTTATTACCCCGTAATCTCTCTTAGAAGTACCTTATATATATATATATATATATATATATATATATATATATATCAACTCCTCCGCACGAGCAGGGTACGACACAAGGTCAATTTCTTAATCGGAGTTTAACAGGTTTGAATTCAGAGTTTTCTTTCTCCTAGACTGGTTACCTAGACATGGTTAAAGAACCCAGTCTTCCCTGCTATTTACCCATAGCTAGAGGGAGAGTAGGATTCATACCTTTCCCCAGAGTATTAGCGCTAAGTGATATGCAATTACCACGTCCAGGATTTGAACTCGGGGCGAGGAGTCCATTTCCCATGACTTTAACCATTACACCACGCGTTTCAGTACCCTGTATATAAGTAATTATATAATTAAAATCATTACTTTTTAATCTAAAAAGTAAAGTTTCCAGAGCACTGGGCACGGATGGAAACTGTTTTTGTGGCTATTTAGAGCACCGTTGTGCTTGCTGTACATGCCCATCCTTCCGACGCTCAGTCTTGGCTTGGCAGTCGTTTCTTATGGAGCTCCGGTTGACGCTTACACTAAGTGTGAAGTTCACACATTTATTTGTAACTATTGCAATTCATTGCCAGTTAACAGAAGTGTACAATTAGTTGTGTCTGGATATCAAAACGTCCGCAAAGTGATTGTGCCTTGGCGATGGTTCAACTCTTCTACAACGATTGGTTTGGTTGGTTTGTTTTGTTTTACGACAGATCAACCTCAGTGGGTCATTTAATGCCGGAAACATTTTGAAAATTTATTCTTAATGGATACTCAATTTTTATAAACTCATGTTTTTTATATAACCCATAGATGGGATCCTAACAGGTACTACCACTCCGGGTCAGAGAGGGCCAGGGAGTAATGATGATGAAAGGGTGCTCCACATTTCCCAAACCTAAAGAAGTGGGACCTCACCATCAGATAGAGTTTAACGTCATTCCCAGGACATGAAGGCCCTCAGTCACCCGCCATCTAGCACCCAATCAAAGCATTGGGGCAATAGGGTTGGGACAATTATATAGGTGCTAGGGCTTGACGTGACCAGCCCATTGGTCGGAGGGGGCCTCTCCAACCACCCGTCTAGCCCAGGTAGGGGCCAAGGTGGAGTATTGCATGTCATGAACTGCTCAGTTATCTGGGTTCCATCCTTAAGCATCACTGAGGTGCAGTCGGTGTATTATAATGCCTCAGCCGACAGGGCGGTTCTACAACGATGTGGCGGTGAGATGAGATGGCATGTGCATACCGAAATTGCAACCGCGCTTACAAAAATGCATTGACCGCAATAAAGATTATGTAGAAAAATAGATACATGTTTAAACTTTAAAATGATGTAAAAATCATTGACAAAAAAGCAATAAAAATTTCTGTGATTTCTAAATATTTTAGAGACACTATATTTGTGAATAACCTCGTATATACATATGGCTGGAGGTGCGTGGTGTAATCGTTAGAGTTGTAGGAAATTGATTCGTCAACGTGAGTTCAATTCCTGTACGAAGTTGTTTGCCTTTCACATAGCGCTAATACCCTTGGTAAAGGTATGAATCCAATTTTTCTACCTGCAGATATGGGCAAATAGTAGAGCAAATTCGGCTCCTTGGCCATGGCTAGGTAAGCAGTCTAGGAGAAGGAAAACTCTGAATTCAACGCTATCAAACTCCGTTTAAAAATTGACCTTGTGTTACATCCTGCTCGTGCAGAGGGGTTAGTATATATATATATATATATATATATATATATATATATATATATATATATATATATGTGCGTGTTGTGTGTGTGTGTGTGTGTGTGTGTGTGTGTGTGTGTGTGTGTGTGTGTTTATTTGATATGATTTTTAACTCTTCATATTCACAACATCTAAAATTACATGCATGCCCACAATCTAATAACCGAAATATCCTAACGGAAAATACCCACAAAATTTTACACAAAGAAAAAACAAACAAAAACTCCAAATACTAGAAGCTTTATACATAAAACAATACAAACCATCCTTATATAAGAGTAATTTATAAAGCAGTAAACAGAGACGTGCATTTTGTGTAATCATATATATATATATTATATATATATATATATATATATATATTATATATATTAATCAATTGTATTATTATGGATTTGGACTCATAACTTAAAGTTTCATGGTTATGCAATCATCAGATGAGTCAAATGGTTGAGATTTAAAAAAATTTTTTTTTTTCAATCTCAATCATTTGACTTCTGGTTTTTAAGATCTCAACCATTTGACTCATCTGATGATTGCATAACCATGAAACTTTAAGTTATGAGTCCAAATCCATAATATTACAATTGATTATAAATCTGCTCTGCTATATTAGCATTGAGTACCTTTTCATGCTAATACTTTTCTCATTTTCTCATTCATTCTCTATTCATTATATATATATATATATATATATATATATATATATATATATATATATATATATATACAACTGGCTTCACAGAGCAATCGACTATGCATTTATCCTTGACCCCTCCTCCCCACGGATCGGAACGCTATTCTAATAAGAATTCTCTGGCCACCACGCTGCCAAATACATTTCTGGAAAAATTACTTGGCGTTTGTGACGTCAAAGCGGTCAGTTCTTCGCCGTGTACAAAGTTTTGTTGGTCAAGTATGCATCTCCATTAATATGTAGAAGGGTTTATGGCATTTTTATGCGGGTCTCTTTTTGCCGAACAACTCAGTCCTGACATGTACACTTCTCTGGCATTCATGTTCGTCTTTCTTCTATTAGGAGATCGCCAATCTTAACGTCGCCAAGAATACTCCAGGGAGGCACGGAAAAAGAGATTCCTCGCGGCAAAACGGCACGGTTTAAAATGTCCTGGCAAGGATTTTTAACCCTTTATGCGAAGGTCCGTTCTGCATATGTATTTGATGACGGTGGTGGTTTGGAGGCGAGGGTGAAGGACTCTGTTCGGAAAAATATATAAACATCAATAAAAGAAGAAATACAATTTGGCTGGATATCGGAACGATGCAAGGATCTTGTTATTTCTGGAATTGTGACTGGCAATTTTAATAAAATCGACATAATTTGGTGGACGCTATTTTCGACAGGATACGCAGCCGAGACTTTCTCGATAAGAAAACGCAGCACTTGAGTCAGCAAAAGATACATGTATATTTATATAAGTATGCCGGTTTAGCGCAGTCGGTCGTATTCGGTTGGGAACGTCACGGTTCCTGGTTCGATAACGGTCCTCGCTAACTCAACGTATGAATAGCATAGGGATCTGAGTGGTAAAGTGAGGAGCTGATGGTAGGTGTGGCGCTTCGTCTCGCATGCTAAAACGATCTCCTTGGTTTAGCCCTAGTGCAAAGGGGGATAGACCCCCTCGTTGTCTGGCTGATGCCGGCTTTATGGACACCCCGACTATATATATATATATATATTATATATATATATATATATCTTATTATAATGGAGATTGTGTGTTTTTCTGTCTGTAACCAAAACTATTCTCTTAGTTATTTACATCACATTCTCCATGGTTTTATTTTTATCTAAACCTCAATTATTACTAAAATTGTTTTACATTATTAATACTGTTAACTATGTCTACATACTGACAACATGCAATTATATTTATATATACAACAAAATAGCGGTTTACAGTGTGAACGGGAAGGCTAATTTGCATATTGATATTAAAAAATCGCATTTAATAAATATGTGCTTAGTATTATTGATTTCTAACTGTTTGGTTTTATTTTAATGAATATAAGCAAAAATCTCTTCAATGAATCTTAAATGAAATCCATTAACAAGAAAAAATAAGTATCATTTTATTCTTTACTTCCTCTTAAAACTAAATACTTAAATTAGAAAAAACAGCAATGAAAGACGAGAGTGATGGAAGAGTAAGTTTCAGTTGTTCCATTTTTTATTATACTCCCTCTGTTTCAAATCTTTTATTATACTCCCTCTGTTTCAAATCTTTTATTATACTCTCTCTGTTTCAAATCTTTTTATCTGTATTCTTATTTAGTTCCGTTAGCCTTTCTAATTTAATATAATATTTTATTACATTAAAACTAAAATACTTGCACCCGGAGGGTGCATATATTTGCTAGTATATATAATAGAGAATGAATGTGAAAAGTATTAACAGCTGAAGGTGTTTAATGCTAAAATAGCAGAGAAGTTTTAAAGTCCGGGATTAAGTATTATGGTGTTAATATTACGTAACTGCAGTTTCATGCCTATTATATATATATATATATATATATATATATATATATATATATATATGTATATATATATATATATATATATATATATATATTGTGACCAAAAAAAAAGTGGAGTTCAACTGGTTTGAATGCAGAGTTTTTCATTCTTCCTCCAATTTATCTTTAATTTCTTCTTCTTCTTCTTCTTCTTCTTCTTCTTCTTCTTCTTCTTCTTCTTCTTCTTCTTCTTCTTCCAATTAATCTTAAATTTCTTCTTCTTCTTCCGCCATATATAAATCGACGGGGTGGCCTATTGTTGGTATCACAGCTAGGAGTATATCCCCTTTTCACTAGCACTAAACTAAAGATATTGTTTTTCCTTCTGAGTTAGAGCGCTATACCTACCATAAGCTCCTCCCTTTACCTTATATTATTAATATACATTAATATTATTAATACAGCGTATTATAAGTTGCACAAACCCTTTATTTCACTATGCCCGAGCGAGGCTAAATTTATAGTAAAAATTAAAAGAATTTCGAACAATCACCACGAGCGCAGGAGCAGCCTAACCGATTTAACATCACGGAAATAGCCGATTTAACATCACGGAAGTAACCGAAAAAAAAAAAATTCAAATATACGGCGTTCCTCAATTTCTTAAACAACAGATGATTACAATATCGCCGTGGGATAAGTACTATAAAAAACACCTAGTACTTAGCTCTGATGATGGAATTTTATTTTCCGAAAATATTTAGAATTAAAAAAAAAGAAAAGTTAAATAAATATAATTTTCAACACATATTGCATTGTAAATTGCCTTCAAAAATCTTAATATTATATATATATATATATATATATATATATATATATATATATATATATATATGTGTGTGTGTGTGAAGAGAGGAAGTAAATCCGACGGTATGTAATATATCAATCCTCTCTTAATATAAAACACGAAAATTTATTTTCATGACATCTCCCCTTTACCTCTTACCAAATATACACACACACCTCTCCCTACCTCTTACCAATACACACACACACACACACACATACACACACACACACACACACACACAACCTTGAGTTTTCACATCCGCTGTCGTTATCACTACAGAAAAAAAATTTATACACAACACATACACTACCTCTTACCTAAAAAATGCACAATGTTTCCTTCAATACACACACTAACAGCGCTACATACTCACACCTTAAAATAGAATATTTGATGTCATATTTCAAAACCGTCTCCTTTTTTCAAACTTCAGAAAAATTTTTTAAACAGACTGAATAAGAAGGATTACCACTCACTTTTTCTCATCATTCTGTGATATATAATTTCTTATCTTATGCCCTGAAGATGATCTATTTAATAGATCGAAAACACTGCAGCCGTCGGCCAATAAACTCACCACTTAACCCATTTAAACCTGTGTTTTTTCATTTTTTCTTGATATATTACATATATATAATATATAATATATATATATATATATATAATGAATAAAGAAAAGAAAGTACAGAATGGATAATAAAAGATGAATTTAATCAATATCACTTACACATGTGTTTCGGTCAGTTTATCTAAGTGTACACGATTCAAACTATTATTATTATTATTAAATAAACAAATGAAATGATATAATAATAATAGAAAAATGTAAAAATATTCCGTACACAGAAAAAAATTCGACCTTTCTGTGTACGGAATATTTTTACATTGTTCTATTATTATTATTTCATTTCATTTGTTTATTTAATAATGATAATAATAGTTTTGTTAAATTTAAAGAATCACCGAGAATTTGTATATTACAATGTTTGTTTTTTTAGGAAATGCTTTTTTGTTTACATTTAAAATATTTTTTTAATGTAATCCCAAACTTTTTAAAAACATAACCTTATTTGAGAGACGATAATAGGAGAGAGAGAGAGAGACAGAGACAGACAGACAAGTTAAAGTAAAATGTATTAGTCTAATTCGTTTCCTTTTTGACCCAATTTTCCCTTACTTAATTTTTCCTTACTGTGAAGAGTTCTAGAAATTAGTGGATTTATGTTTAATTATTAAATTATATCACTTAATTAGTAAAAAACAAAAGCTAAATTTCTGTGTTTCTTACTTAGAAACACATTAATATGTCTGCGAGATATCAAATCAGAATGACATCTCTTTTCGGAGTTATAAGTCGACACGTACATACCAGAAGTAATATTTTATATATATATACTAGCAGCGGCTACCCGGCGAAGCCCGGGTAGAGGAGATAACAACATGGTTTAATAATCGTTTGCAGATCTATTACTACTGAACAGCGAGTTCGGTCCTCGGAGGATGACCCATAAAAATCACCACGTAAAAAAGATCTTAATTTAATCCAGCCTGGTGGGAGGTCAGGGAATTTTCTTTTCGTCAGATTTGAGGGATGACATCACATCGCTAAACTTGCAAATCGGTCGGAAAACTAAAATGATTACAGGGTGACCCAGAAAAAACAGAACCCAAATTATTTATTTTCCCATTAAACTAACCCTAAACCCCAACCCTAACCCTAAACCTAAACCCTAACCCTAACCGATGCTGGTATACGGACAGTACGCAAATTTGGTGATTTTGGCCCAAATACTTAATTGTATCCCTTAATTGGTAAAAATCAATAACCGAATTTGGCGTGTTTCTTAGTTAGAAGGTTATTAATCTATATGCAAGATTTCAAATCTGAGTGACTCTTCTTTTCTGAGTTATTGATCGACACGTACATACCAAAATCTTTCTTTTATATATATATATATATATATATATAATATATATATATATATATATATAATATATATGTGTGTGTGTGTGTGTGTGTGTGTGTGTATGTGTGTGGGGGTTGTGGGGTGTGTGATTTGCTAAACTAATTGACATTGACTTTTCCCTTCGAATTATTGTATTCACCAGTCCAGAAATCGTAGCTCTCGTAAACTGTGTTCCTGTGTTCTGCTCGATTTCTGTTCTCCACAGGATTTACTATGGTAGACACGAACTTTGACCTATCACGCCTACGAAATTGTTTGATATTTTCATCATCTAGAGCACCGAGAGTATTGGGAATCATTACGTCGTACAAAGCTCGGAACTGAAGTCAGAGACCAAGTGCCAGAGCCTCGTGACCAGAGATTATGGTCACCAGCTTCGTCAGTGTTACGATTTTTTGTGGCCACTCTTTAGCTTCAACAAGAGCACTCTCCGGCGGAGATCCCTTGTCTTAGTAAAGCCAACACACGGTCATGCTAATGGGGACCGCCCACCAAGGACCTACATTGACCAACTATGCGAAGAGGTTGGATGCTGCATTTTGGGGAGCATTTTTTCTTTTAAACATGTTTCGAACCTACTACCTCCCACTACCAATTATTACTACCTCCCACTACCAATTCCTACGTTACTGTTCGTTGTTTTTAAAAACGAGACACCTGAAACATCCCAGATGGACCTGCCGAAAGCGCTCGTAATGAAACCTTTGATGGATTGCTACACCAGTTCCACCCTGACATTAAAAAGATGGCCAGAAAATTAGAAAGGATCGAATAAAACTCGTCCGACACGAATCGTCAGTACAATTTAACGAAACATATATATATATATATATATATATATATATATATATAAAACCAATCAGCACTAGCAGGATGTGAAACAAGATCAAACAAATATGGTTGCTCCTCGATGTCCCTCAGTGTTGGGTATGATCCTTTGGTTGTTCCTTGGTGTCTTTTAGTGTTGGGTATGATCATTTGGTTGTAGGCCTGTTCGTCAAATGTCGAATAACGTGCAAATGAAAGGCTGTCAATATCAGCGATTAAATAGTTAACTAACCACGTATTCGGGCTGTTGATTGGCTGGAGTTTAAACCACGTGACCTCGCCAAGTCTATAAGTTTAAGTGGTGGATTACAGCACGCCTTCATCATCATCCTCATCATGTCGCGCCGGTAGCACGGATATCCATGACAATCTCTCGCCAACCTTCCCTATCATTCATTGCTCCTGGGAGGTCCTCTGCACGGCATACACTATCCGCGCAAAGCTGGTCAATATATGTATTTGCCGGTCGGCTCACGCTGGCGTGCCAATGTGATAGCTTCCACAGAAGAACGTCACTTATGAGTTCGTCCTTGCTTCTCCAGCAGTGTCCGGCGTGTCTCGTTCCAACAGTCGGCTCCTTTTGTTGCGCCTTCTGGTTCAGAGGTGGACCCTGATTTGTTTCACAGTATATTCTGAAGTAGTGCATAGTTGAGAGGAGGCCCTTGAATTTCAGCCAGATAATTATCGTATTTGACGGCATATAAGACGCACGGGCATATAAGACGCACCCCCATTTCAGCAGGTCAGATTCAGGATAAAGACTTTTTAGTGTATTTAAGCATATATTGTTGAAAACAGCCAAGCCTACGTTCCTGTTAACCTTGATTATAACAATACCAGCAATAAAATAAGGATGCATGGAGTTTAGGGTATGTAAAAGTACTGAGTGTAAGCTGGGTTAGTGAGCATCGTAGATTAGTCTAGGCCTACGGAAGATCTCAAACTTCATCTACGATGTATAAGACGCTGTAAGGTTCAAAGGTTATGACAAAGTCATAACTCGTTGGAACGCAAACAAAACTCCGACACAGGTTGAGGGACAAAACATTTTATATAACAGCACAAGAATAAACAGGGTACATAATACATACATACATAAGTAATATAAAGTTACATGTAAAAGGGATAAACATAAAAGCACAGACATGAGACTAAGAATAGTCCATGCTGGGAAATCACTTACAGTAATGGAAGGGGGGGGCAAAGCCCCAACAAGAAAGGGGTAGTCATAAGACTACCTCATTGTGTCTCGTAGGTCCAGCAGCAGGCAAAGAGAGAGAGAAGTTCAAATCAGCCGCTTAAATACACGAGGCCCTAGCGGGAACCAGCGACACTAAACGGGCAGACAACTCCCCAAGCAAATACGAAAATAACTCCTACAGAGCCAACATTTTGGAAAAAAGTGCGTCCTATATGCCGTAAGATACGGTAGCTACATTTTATATACTAGCAAATATATGCACCCTCCGGGTGCAAGTATTTAAGTTTGAATGTAATAAGATATTATATAAAATTTGAAAGGCTAATGAAACTAAATAAGAATGCAGATCAAAAGATTTGAAACATAGGACAACTGAAACTTACTCTTCCATCACTCTCGTCTTTCATTGCTATTTTTTCTAATGTAAGTATTTAGTTAAAATAGGAAGTAAGAATAAACTTAGTTATTTTTTCTTATTAATGGATTTCATTTAAGATTTATTGAAGAGATTTTTGTTTATATTCATTAAAATAAAACCAAACAGTTAGAAATCAATAACACTGAGCACATATTTATTAAATTAGATTTTTTAATATTAATATGCAAATTAGCCTTCGCGTTCACACTGTAAACCGCTATTTTGTTGTATATATAAATATAATTGCATGTTATTCGTATGTAGATATGGTTAACAGTATTAATAATGTAAAACAATTTTATTAATTATTAAAAAGGTTAAAATAAAATCATGGAGAATGTGATGTCAATAACTAAGGGAATTGTGACTTGAGTAGTAATATAGTTTCGGTTACAGAAAGAAAAACACACAATCTCCATTATAATAAGATACTTCTCTGTTTTGGAATTGTTTTATTACCCTTTCTCTGTCTTTTAATTAGTTTGTATGTATAAAATTAATGATAATAAGACTCAAACTTCACGTACGATGTATAAGATGCAGGGCAATTTTTTGGCCAAACTTTTGGGGAAAAAAGTGCCTCCTATATGCCGTCAAATAAGGTAATCTTTGGATTTTGTCGATTTCGTTCTCCTATAAAACCTTGACAATTTACAATTAATATCAAGAGTCGTAACGAATCTTCATCAAGTTCAGCGACCGGGGAACATAAAACAGAACATTGCCACTAGAATATCGAACTGGTCTTTGGGGGTCAAAAGAATCAGTGAATGATAAAAAATAAAAAAAGAAGATTACCGAGTCTGCAGAATAAATAAAAAATGCAATTCCAAAAACTAGCTACATCCGTATCGATAGAGGCTGATCGAAGATCAAGAAAAAGTCGGGAATCAATTACGTCCATTTTATTTCTGGAGTAAAGTTCTTGGTTCTGGTCACATTTATTTTTGTTCAATACCGCCCTCCCCCCCCGCCTAATACCGCCTCCAATATTACCCTCCTTCATCTTTCGTGGTTTTTCTGTCTGTATATTCCAAAACTCTATGTCTACTTCCCTCTAATTTTTGTGTATATTTTCTTTGCATTTTTCTCCTATTTTATTAATGGAATTTTCTGTTTCATTGTATTATATATATATATATGTGTGTGTGTGTGTGTTGTGTGTGTGTATGTGTGTGTGCATTATATATATATACATATAAATATACATATATATATATATATATATATATACATATATATACATATATATGTATTATATACATATAAATGAAAAATGAATATAATGAAGAATGGAATATATATATATATATATATATATATATATATATATATATATATATATATATGCACCAGAGATTACTATTCAAAAATTGGTTTGTTCAGCCACTCGCGCAGTTGCAGATAAAAAATGGACACCACGCCATCGTCTTTAGTAGACGGAAGGATACCAATGACTGATATATATATATATATATATATATATATATATATATATATATATATATATATATGCATATGTATACATACATATATATATATATATGCATATATATGTATTATATATATATATATATATATATATATATATATATATATATATATATATATATATATATATATATATAGAGAGAGAGAGAGAGAGAGAGTGAGAGATACACACATATAAATAGTTAAATATATATGTATTATATATCTACATATATATTATTTTTGGTTTCAGAGAGAGAGAGAGACAGACAGACAGACAGACAGACAGACAGACAGACAGAGAGAGAGAGAGGAAATCGACACAGAGGAAGCGAAACACAAGGCAAGAATTAATTTCTGACTTAAAGACACCGTAAAAACACGCAAACCACGCTCCGTGCGTACCTAGATACAACATGAAGGGCAACGAAGGCAGAATGACCGTATAAGAGTGGATTAGACCGTCTGACTTACAACAAACATTGTTCGCTTCTTTATATTTCAGTACAATGAATGAATGACTGACTGAATGAATGGATGAATCTCAGACGATGATTGGAGCAAATAAAAAGAAATGGAGACGGGATAAAATGTTACATCAGAAGAAACGGAGGCTAAAAATACATTAGTCTTTGTAGAAGTGATGTCTACAGTGGAAACTCTGATCAGCGAACTGGATAAAGTTGAATATGGGTCTGGCTTCTTATCCTATCAAACCGACAAAATCTATTTATCAAGCCACGTAGTACAAACCTATATTTCTAATTCTGTCAGTATCTAATTATTAGCCAAGGGCCGTAAACCATTATACCTATAAGTAAAAAAAAAGTCGACGGGGCGGCCTAATGTCGGTATCAGCCAAACAGCGAGGGAGTCTATCCCCTTTCACTAGCGCTATACCAAGGTGATTATTTTAGTGTCTGAGATCCCTGTGCTACTCATATGCTGAGTTGGAGAGCACCGGTATCTAACCAGGAACCTTGGGATTCCTAGCCGAACGGTGTACCGACTGAGCTAAACCGGTCCATATATATATATAATATATATATATATATATATATATAGGAACCTTGGGATTCCTAGCCGAACGGTCAACCGACTACCGATATATATATATATATATATATATATATATATATATATATATATTCTTCGATCATTTTGCACAATCCTAATAAGTGCTCCATATATGCGATCTTGTACCACACTTAAATGACTACACAATGGATTGTGTAAAAGAAAATGAATAAATATGCCCATCTACAGAATATTTCCTCTTTCCTTGGCTGAAGTTCCGGATATAAATCTCGAATTGCGCAGAATCTTTTCAACTTCCTGGCATTGAATTATGCGTCTAGAAACTGATCCTGATGTCGTCAAGTGATTTTCTCCGAATAGTCAGAAAAGTCATCACATTGAAATGGGGATAGACTCCCTCGCTGTCTTGCTGATAACGACATTAGGCAGCCCCGCTTACTTGTTTTTTTTATATATATTTATATTTTTTTATATTGATGATATGGGTGCTATATTATAAATTAAATAGTGCTCAATATTGTGTATAGAGATCTAAGTTAAGTGGAGTGGACATGGGTTCAACGGCGCTTGATTACTCTCGGTTTATCGCCTATGCGATTGTTCAAACCTAGTTTGAAAATCACATAGGAGAAACTGCCAGTAACCAAGCACTGTTGACTCCATGTCCACATTACCATGTCCAAGCCAATTCAAATTCAGAATTTATTAATAAGTTGTAGGTGCCGGGTTAGCTCAGTCGGTAGAGCATTCGGTTAGAAACCACAAGGTTCCTAGTTCGATACCGGCCCTCGCCAACTCTGAGTAGCACAGAAATCTGTGCGGTAAAGTAAGGGGCTGATGGTAGGTGTTGCGCTCCACCTCAGACGCAAAAAACAATCTCTTTGGTCTACCGCTAGTGAAAAGAGGGATAGAGCCCCTTGCTGATTGGCTGATACCGACTTTAGGCCATCCCGACGACTTTACTTATTTAGGTAGGCATATTTACTTCCTTTTCAGATTTTTTTTTTAAATTTTGAGATATGTTGGCGTGTTCTAAATAACTCCATTCATGAAGAATTAATGTTAGAATAGGTATTAATATCCTGCATTACTAGACTAGAAAAGTTAGGAAACTGAATCAAAAGATGTTTTTAAAAAATCTATTAATAATGGAGATTCGCTTCCGGTTTTTGTCTGTAACGAAAACTACGTCAAACTACTTAAAATCGTCATAACATAGAATAAATACACTCAAAATTTGAGCATGCAATGTTAGACAGTCCTCATAGGTTTTTAAAACAAGTTTTAATAAATACATACCTGGTATTATCGATCTATATATAGTTTGTTTTATTTTAATATATATTTAAAAATTATCAGAACTAAGTTTCCATTTCAATTTTTTTAATTTTTTACTCCTTTAATAAATTTATTTTATTTTTTACTCCTTTAATAAATTTTATGATTTTACTTTACTTATGATACAAACACTCTGATATTACATTTTCAACTCTCATCAACTCAGGCAATAATTGATAAATTTAATTAAATTTAATCAAATTCAGGTAATATTGGGCTTGGAGAACTTAAATTTTGTTATCAGAATGCATTAGTTAAATTTGGGAACTTATTCAACTAGTATCATAGGTTACCCTACTTAAATGTACTCAAAGAGACCCCACTCTTTATAAGGAAAAACAGAAGAGTCCACTTAATAAGTAACATGAGAAGAGAAATAAATAAAAGAAGAAATTTTAACTGAAAATGTCCAGTCTGAAAAAATCCCAGGTCCACAGGATAATGGAATGCTTCAAGCTCGCAGATAAACAGTTTCCACCAGGTCAGAAAGCCACCCCCTAAAAGGTTAAGATGAATTGAAACCCGATACTATCAGAGGGATCAAGTGAAAATGTATAAAAGCAATGCTGAATTTATCTGTATACCTTTTTCAATAAAGAATGCGGTCCTACGAAGCTAATGGGTATATTCAGATACCTATGGGTGGAAATGGTACTCTAACCGCATAATACCCTATTTTTAAGCTTTTGTCTTTACTAATTATATTGCTCTGTTTATTAAAATTAAACATTGAGCTCTCAAATCAAACCTTAACTTTGTAACATGTTACCGTTGGAAGAAAGACCAGCTTAGAATCATCCAATACTAAATTACCTGGTATCCCACGTATATATATATATACATATATATATATATATATATATATATGTGTGTGTGTTTGTGTGTGTGTGTGTGTGTGTGTGTGTGTGTGTATTATATCGAGGTTTTATATCGAAATATTAAGAATAAATTAAAGGTTAACAAACAACACCATAGATATGTTTCTTTACGCTTGTATTGTGATAGCCTTCAAACCAGCACCAAACCAGTATAAACACAATGCTTCAAGCAAATATAAAATATATATATATATATATATAATATATATATATATATATATATATATATATATATATATATATATACCTCATTTTAGGGATGTAAGTGGCAGTACAAAGTCGCACTGGCTAATTCCATTTGACTGATATTCAATTAGAATCTGTAGAGAAAAATACTATCTACAATGATTTCTTTGTTCAAGACAAATAATATTATTCAGGGTTATAAATTGGAAGGGTACTACCTTTTATATATTTTTGCAATTAAGAAAGTGGGCAGATTATGGACGCTTTTATTTTGATTCCCTGTTCTGACTTTTATAGTTGCCTTGACAACATTTATAAATCCAGTTATTTTTTATCTTGTACATTCTTATTGCTGTCTGTCTGTCAGTCTTCATAGCTACTTCTGTGATGTTAATCTAATTTGTAATTCTAACTATTTTTCATTACCCGACCTTCTACCTACTTAGGCGCGTGGTGTAATGCTAGAGTCGCACAAAATCCTGGACGAGGCTGTCTATATTTCCCATAGCGCTAATACCCTTAGGAAATGTATGCATTCATCTGTTTTCTCTCCAGTTTTGGGTAAATAGTAGGACAGACTAGGCTCTTTAACCTTTGTTAGGCAATCAGTCTAAGAGAATTACAACTCTGAATTCAAACCTGTTAGATGCCTAAAAAATTGACTTTGTGTCACATCCTGCTCTTGCGGGTGGCGTTGCTAAATATGTACCCTACCTCTTTTTATTCTCTTTATTTCTCTGTCCATAACCATGTTTGTATTAATTTTTTATCTGTCACCTAATCCTATATTTTTAGGTAAATAATTATTTTTAATGGTGGTCGGTGCTTTTAGTTTGGATAGGATAGACACAGAGTCAACGGTCTTTGGTGACAGTTTTTCCCGCCTATACGATCTACGATTTAAAGATGTCTGCAGGAGAGTTATGAGGATCTGCCATATTGACACAAACACGTGGTAGTTAGATGCAAAAAATAGAGCGGCCTGGCGCCTCAACGTTAAGCAAGGCACGGAGGGGGTGAGGCAGAAAAGAGAGTAGCCTCGACAGAAAAGAGAACCAGAAAGAGAGAGAAAAGCCAGCAACCCAGAAAGCATCACAGTTTATATGCATTCAGTGCACCAAAGACTGTCACTCAAGAATTGGCCTGCAGAGTCACTTGCGCAGATGCAGATAAAAAAGAAAAAATTTAATTTTTTTTTAATTTAATTTTTTAACTTTCTTATTATTTATTTATTTATTTATTCATTTTGGACACTACGCCATCATCCTTAGTGGACGGAAAGGATCCAATAAATACGATCATCAGACCAAACACTCACTCTGATAAGTCTTGAAACAGATCTATT
>CM042152.1:6631544-6651544 GCA_023376005.1 Doryteuthis pealeii
GATTCTAGTGGTCCTAATTCTCTACCAGTAGTTTGTTGTAGAGTTCAGGTTCCGTATGAGAGCTCAATGTTTAATTAATGTAAACAGAGCAAAGTTATTTGGGAATAAAAGGCCGTTTAATAACATGGGTATCGTGGTTATGGACCCATTTCCACTCGCGAGTATGCTCACGAGCTTCTTCAGATTATATATATATATATATATGCATATATACATACATACATACATTCATATACCTCACACACACATATATATATGTGTGTCTGTGTAATTGTGTATTATTATATATATATATATATATATATATATATATATATATATTAAATTGTGTAAAGTGTAATCCCGGCAAAGGATCGCTCGGTGTGTAGAATGTCGTACAGACTGTTTCGACTTTATTAAGTCTCATCAGCGACATATACTAACGATTTCCCTCCGACAGAAATTGAAACCGGGACCTCAGCGAGCATAGTGAACCACTATATCGCCTCGTCCACAGTACACAGCTAACAATCCTTAGCGAAATTAAGCTTGTCAAATGATACTACACGCCTCTACCATAATAGGTAAGGGGGGGCGGTTTTATATATATATATATATATATATATATATATATATATATATATATATATATATATTATATATATAATATATATATTCTATTCTTTTGCTGAAAAGAACATTCGAAGGAAAGTCTTACATAACTGTCTTAAAGCGACTCGGGAATAAGCAAGATTGTACCTGCACAAGAATGCTGCGAGTAATCCTGGACAAGTCATGGAAGCAGCACCCCACAAAGAAGCAACAATATGGTCACCTGCCCCCCATCTCACAAACCATCAGAGTGAGACGGAATAGGCATGCAGGACACTGCTGGAGAAGCGGGGATGGGCTCATAAGCGACGTTCTCCTGTGGAAGCCAACACATGGACATGCTAATGTAGGATGCCCGCTAAGGACCAATTAAGCGAGGACTCGGGATGCTCCACAGAAGACCTTCCAGGGACCATGAGTAATAAGAAAGGTTGGTGAAAGATTGTCATGGATATCCGTGCTGTGCGCGCGACATGATGATGATGTATATATATAAAAATATATATATATATATATATATATATATTATAATATATATATTTATATATAGAGAGAGAGAGAGAGAGAGAGAGAGAGAGAGATTTCGGAAGATACTCAATATGAAAAGGCATAATAACCTTGCTTTCTCTCTCTCTCTCTCTCTCTCTCTCTCTCTATCTATCTATCTATCTATATATCTCTATCTCTCTGTCTCTCTCTATAATCTATCTCCTGTCTCTCCCACTCTCTCTTCTCTCTCTCTCTCTCTCTCTCTATATATATATATATATATATATATAATATATATATATATCACTTTTCCTTGTTTTCATCTTCGCATTGGTTAATATGTAAAAAGCATAATCTTGCTTTAACCTCTCTCTCTCTCTCTCCTCTCTCTCTCTCCCTCTTCTCTCTCTCTTCTCTCTCTATATATATATATATATATATATATTTATATATATATATATATATCACTTTCCTTGTTTCATCTTTCTTGTTCTCTCTCTCTCTCTTTCTTTTCTCTTTCTATCTCTCCCTCTCTCCCTCTCTCTCTCCTCTCTTTCCTTCCTCTCTCTCTCTCTTCTCTCTCTTCTATTTAAAGACGATCTTTCGTGTCTCGCCTTACCCTCCTTCTCTAACTTTCTTCTCTCTCTCTCTCTCTCTCTTTTCTATATTTCTTACCTCACATTCAAAGCGGAATAGTCCACTGATTCATCTGGATGTAAGGAGAGAGCCGTAACATTCAACCACCAGGCATTCAGATCTTAGTTCTGTTTCCTTTACATGCATAGTCCCTTCAAAAGAATAGCTTATCTCCCTCTTTTTNTTTTCATGTCAATACTTTCCCTTCAAAAAGACGATAGCGTTATTCTGTTCTCTTTTTCCCTCGTTTTTTTTCTTCCCTTACTTTATCTCCATGAAAACGGAAGGGTCCATTATTTTTCTGAGCTGACAACGGAGGTCCCAATGTATTAATAAATCATTACCCAACTGTTTTCACAGGAATCCAAGGTCCCATTTTACCAGTTTAGGGCCCGGGTTAGCTCAGTCGCAGAGTGTTCGGATATTAACCTTAAGGTTCCTAGTGTTCGATACCGGCCCTCGCCAACTAGCGTATGAGTAGCACAGGGATCTGTGCGGTAAAGTAAGGAGCTGATGGTAGGTGTGGCGCACCACCTCAGACGCAAAAACTATCTCCTTGGTCTAGCGTTAGTGAAAAGAGGATAGACTCCCTCGCTGTCTGGCTTTAGGCCACCCCGACGACAAAAAAAATTACATCAGTCTCCACTTGAAAAAAAAAATAGAAATAAGATTTCACTAAACACCGACAGACCTTGAAGTTGGCCTTTAATCTACGCTGACATCACAAAGGCATGAAACCGATTGACCCTGATATGCACGATGCAGTGCCAACTATACCGACTTTAGGCCACCCCGACGCAAAAAAAAATGTTCAGTCAGTCTCCACTTGAAAAAAATAGAAATAAAATTTCACTAATTTATCGACAGACTTGAAGCATGAATGACCCTTTAATCTACGCTGACATCACAAAGGCATGAAACCGATTGACCCTGATATACACGATTGAAGTGCAACTATACCGACTTTAGGCCACCCCGACGCCGAAAAAAAATGTTCAATCAGTCTCCACTTGAAAAAAAAAATAGAAATAAAATTTCACTAAATCTACCGACAGACCTTGAAGTCTGGCCCTTTAATCTACGCTGACATCACAAAGGCATGAAACCGATTGACCCTGATATGCACGATTGCAGTGCCAACTATTGCGAATTATTTCTCTGATTTCCTAGTAACGCCGAAACAGATATCCATTCGAGGAATTCGCAAATATCTCTTTAAGAAATCAGAGTTTTATATATTATCATTTTGTGTCGGTTTTTTCTTTTTCCGATTTTTCTTGTTTTTTTTTTCTTTCTTTCTTTTTCATTGAAGCCAAACAATTCCGGAGAGAGATCCGACGATCTTTCGTGCCTCGGCCCTTAACTCCTTCTCTAACTTTCTTCTCTCTCTTCTCTCTCTCTTTTCTATATTTCTTACCTCACATTCAAAGCGGAATAGTCCACTATTTATCTGAGGTGAAGAGAGAGCGTAACATTCGAATACAGGCATTCAGATCTTAGATTCTTTTTCTTTCATGTCATTACTTTCCCTTCAAAAAGACAGCGTTATTCTGTTTCTCTTTTCCCTCTCTTTTTTTCTTCCCTTACTTTTATCTCCATGAAAACGGAATGGTCCATTATTTTTCTGAGCTGACAACGGAGGTCCCAATGTATTAATAAATCAATTACCCTAACTGTTTTCACAGGAATCCAAGGTCCCATTTTACCAGTTTAGGGCCCGGGTTAGCTCAGGTCGGCAGAGTGTTCGGATATTAACCTTAAGGTTCCTAGTGTTCGATACCGGCCCTCGCCAACTCAGCGTATGAGTAGCACAGGGATCTGTGCGGTAAAGTAAGGAGCTGATGGTAGGTGGGCGCACCACTCAGACGCAAAAACTATCTCCTTGGTCTAGCGTTAGTGAAAAGAGGATAGACTCCCTCGCTGTCTGGCTTTAGGCCACCCCGACGACAAAAAAATTACAATCAGTCTCCACTTGAAAAAAAAATAGAAATAAGATTTCACTAAACTACCGACAGACCTTGAAGTTTGGCCCTTTAATCTACGCTGACATCACAAAGGCATGAAACCGATTGACCCTGATATGCACGATTGCAGTGCCAACTATACCGACTTTAGGCCACCCCGACGCAAAAAAAAATGTTCAGTCAGTCTCCACTTGAAAAAAATAGAAATAAAATTTCACTAATTTATCGACAGACCTTGAAGCATGAATGACCCTTTAATCTACGCTGACATCACAAAGGCATGAAACCGATTGACCCTGATATACACGATTGAAGTGCCAACTATACCGACTTTAGGCCACCCCGACGCCGAAAAAAAATGTTCAATCAGTCTCCACTTAAAAAAAAAATAGAAATAAAATTTCACTAATCTACCGACAGACCTTGAAGTCTGGCCCTTTAATCTACGCTGACATCACAAAGGCATGAAACCGATTGACCCTGATATGCACGATTGCAGTGCCAACTATTGCGAATGTATTTCTCTGATTTCCTAGTAACGCCGAAACAGATATCCATTCGAGGAATTCGCAAATATCTCTTTAAGAAATCAGAGTTTTATATATTATCATTTTGTGTCGGTTTTTCTTTTTCCGATTTTTCTTGTTTTTTTTTTTTTCTTTCTTTTTCATGAAGCCAACATGGATGCAGTTAGTACTCCATGCGTAACTAATCAAAATCTATTCAGAGAGAAGAGTCATCGGCGAACCCAGCCTGACTGACTTCCGCCTCCCGTCGTTGCTATGCGTCAGTCATTATTCTCATTCCCTATGTTAGCAAGGCAGGCAACTATTGTGACGTTCGATGAGGACACGCAACATTAATCGATCAATGACTTTGATACATTTTTTTTCTTTCCTTGAAGATAACAGGATTCTCTTTCCTTCCTCTTCTTACTCTTTTCTTATCTTTTCCTGTTTTAATTGTTCTTTCTTTCTTTCTTTCTTTCTACCTCTTTTTTCTTTTTCTTTTTCTGTTTCGTTTCTTTCATTCTTTCTTCTTTCTTTCTATATTTCTTTCGTATTTCATTTAATCTAGATAATTACCTTCGTAAATAATTCATTCCTTCCTTTTCTTTCTCTTTTCTTATCTTTTCCTGTTTTATTGTCTTTCTTTTTTCTTTCTCTTTTTTCTTTTTCTTTTTCTTTTTCGTTTCTTTCTTTCTTTCTTCTTTCTTTCTTTCTATCTTTCTTTCTTATTTCATTTAATTTAGATAATTACCTTCGTAGATAATTTATTTCTTCCTCTTTTTTCTCTTTTCTTATCATTTTCTGTTTTATTTTTCTTTCTTTCTTTCTTTCTTTCATTTTTTCTTCTTTCTTTCTTTCTTTCTTTCTTTCTATCTTTCTTTCTTATTTCATTTAATTTAGATAATTACCTTCGTAGATAATTCATTTCTTCCTCGTCTTTCTCTTTTCTTATCATTTTCTGTTTTATTGTCTTTCTTTCACTTTTTTCTTTTTCGTTTCTCTCTTTCTTTCTTTCTTTCTTATTTCATTTAATTTAGTAAATAATTCATTTCATAAATAATTCATTTCTTCCTCTTTTTTCTCTTTTCTTATCATTTTCTGTTCTATTGTATTCCTTTCTTTCTCTTTTTCTTTTTTCTCTTTCTTTCCTTCTTTCTTTTCTTTTCTATCTTTCTTTCCTACGCATTTCATTCTTTCTTCTTTCTTCTTTCTTCTTTTCTTACCATTTTCTGTTTTATTGTCTTTCTTTCTCTTTTTCTTTTTATCTCTCTTTCTTTCTTTCATTCTTCTTTCTTTCTTTCATTCTTTCTTCTTTCTTTCTTTCTTTCGTTCTTTCTTTCTTTCGTATTTCATTTAATTTAGATAAATACTCTCGTAAATAATTCATTTCTATTCTCTTCTTTCTCGTTTCTTATAATTCCCAACCTTATTGTATTTCTTTCTTTCTCTCTTTCTTTCTTTCTTTCTCTATTTCTTTCTTTCGTATTTCATTTCATCAAATTTAATTTCTTATCCTTTCTAAATTATTTTGATTTTCTTTTTCTTTCTTTTCTTTTCTTTTCTTTTCTTTTTTTCTTTTCTTTCTTTTCTTCTTTCTTTTTTTTTTTTTTCTTTCTTTTCTTTTTTCTTTCATTTGATTCTATCAGATTTATTTTAACCCTCTCTAAATGATTTTGATTTTTTTCTTTCTTTTCTTTTTTTTTTTTTTTCCACTCTTTTCACTCTTTCTTATTTTCATTTATCAGATTTAATGTCTTAGCCTCTCCAAATCATATTGATATTAGTTTTCTTTTCTCTTTTTTTCTTTCTTTCTTTTTCTTTTTCTTTTTTGTTTTCTCTCTTTCTTTGTTTTCTTTCTTTCGTATTTTTTTCATCTATATTTAGTTTCTTAGTTACACCCTAAATTATTTTGTTTTTATTTTTTTTTCTTTTCTTCCTTTTCGTTTTCTTACATTTAATTAGATTTTATTTCTTTTTGTTTCTTTCTTTCCCTCTTTATTTCTAATTTCATCTCATCTGGTTTTGTTTCTTACCCTCTCTAAATGATTTTAATATCATTTTTCTTTCTTTCTATTCTTTCTTTCTATTTTTTCCCTCTTTTCTTTCTTTTTTTCTTCTTCTTCTTTCATTTTATCAGATTTAGTTTCTTATCCTCTCTAAATGATATTGATATATCTCTTTCCTCTTTTCTTTTTTCTTTCTTTCTTTCTTTCTTTCTTTCTTTCTTTTTTCTTTCTTATATCATTTCATCTAAGTTAGATTCTTACCTTCTCCAAAATCTTTTTCCTTTTATTTTTTCTTTCTCTTTCTTCTTTATTTTTCTTCTTTTTTTTTTTTGTTTCATTCTTCTTTTTTCTTTCTTTTTTTTCTTTCTAATTTCATTTCATCTGATTTCGTTTCTTACACTCTTTAAATGATATTGATATTATTATTTTCTTTCTTTCTTTATTTATTTATTTATTTTTATTTATTTATTTTCTTTTCTTATTTCATTTCATATAATGTAGATCCCTACCTTCCCTAAATTTTGATTTTCTATTTAGTTCTGTTTTTCTTTTCTCTCTCACTCTCTTTTCCTTACTCTCTCTCTCTCACCTCTCTCTCGTCTCTCTCTCTCTCTCTCTCTCTCTCTCCTCTCTCTCTCTCTCTCTTCTCTCTTCTTTCTTTCTTTCTTATTTCATTTCATCTATCTTAGTTTCTTACCTCTCAAACGATTTTGATTTCATTTTCTCTCTCTATCTCTCTTCTCTCTCTCTCTCTCTCTCTCTCTCTCTTTCTTTCTTTCTTATTTCATTTCATCTTTAATTAGTTTCTTACAACACTCTCTCTCTCTCTCTCTCTCTCTCTCTCCTCACTCTCTCTCTCTCTCTTCCTTTCACTCTTCCTTTCTCTCTTCCTTTCTTTCTTTCTTTCTTTGCCTTGCATTGCCTTTCTTCCATGTTCAAATGCAAATTCGATTTTCTTATTCCATTGCTTTTCTTGCTGAGTTCTACGTCGTAATTCTTTTTTTCTCCCTTTGTTAAATAATTCTTAATCTTGTATAACTTTTTTTTTTTCATTTTATCTTCATTCTTTCTTTCTTTTTTTCTTTATTTATTAATAATACGAATCCTTTTATTACTCTTCCACATATGTACTCCCTTCCATCAAATGAAAAAAAGGTGTTGTCCCTTCGAAGAAAGGGGATAAAAGAGGAAATCTGAAGGGTATGTATTATCTCATAACCAACGGACACGTGAAGAAGGAAGCCATATTCACAATAAAAAAGCGAAGACAATTATATCTGTATTCCCTACACCTTTCTTTTTGGATTCCTTTAGGTTTTTCAGTCCTGACATTCAATTAATTTCAACATTATTTTCGTGTTTTTTATTCATCATTTACGGTTAGGGTTAGAGTTAGGGTTAGTATTAGTTATAAATTTAGCATTAGGATTAGCGGGAAGAAGAAAGAAGAAGAAGAAGAAGAAGAAGAAGAAGAAGAAGAAGAAGAAAGAAGAAGAAGAAGAAGAAACGAAAATATCATCGATTTTTCATGTTTTTTATTTATCATTTACGGTTAGTGAGAGGGTTAGGGTTAGTGTTAGTTTTAAATTCAGTATTAGAATTAGAATTAGAATTAGAAGAAGAAGAAGAAGAAGAAAGAAGAAGAAGAAGAAGAAGAAGAAGAAAGAGAAGAAAGAGAAGAAACGAAAATATCATCGATTTTCATTTTTTTTTCATCATTTACGGATAGGGTTAGGGTTAGTTTTAAAATTTAAGCATCAGGATTAGAAGAAGAAGAAGAAGAAGAAGAAGAAGAAGAAGAAGAAGAAGAAGAAGAAGAAGAAGAAGAAGAAGAAGAAGAAGAAGAAACGAAAATATCATCGATTTTTTTTTTTATTCATCATTATGGTTAGGGTTAGGGTTAGGTTAGAGTCAATTATTATCTCTATAAACCCGGTTCACTGTTTATGACTGTTTATTTTTGTCTTCCGTTTTTCTTTTCTTTTTTCATTAAATGCTTTTTAATCACATCCACTTCAATGATTCAGATTTAATTGAACCTAATGTTTATTTTTATATTTCGACGTCTATTTATCTTCTACTCTGTCTTGTCAACTGAGGCTGTAGAATACACCAACTGCAAATGATAAAATACCCTGATGGAGCAAAATATTGAACGTGGCTAGTGACTCGTCATGCTTGAGGACAGAATCCTGGTGAGTAGTCCATTCCGTGCAATACTCTAGTTTGGCCCTTATTCAAGCTAGACGGGCGGTCGGAGAGGCCCCCAACGATCATTCACTTAGTTACATCAAGCCCTTGCATCTATATGTTTGTCTCGACCCAATTGCTTAATTATTTAGTGATAAACTGTTACACAGTTCGTAGGTAACCTACGAATTATGCATGAAGTGTAGTTAGATTTTTTGAATTGAAGTTTGTTGAAGATTCTAAATCGTAGGGGGTTAAATGGAAAGTTACCGTTAGCCGTTATAGTTATTGACAGCAGTTAACCTTTTTACTGACCTGTACGCTGACTTCTGAATGGCTTAAGGAAAGGCGAGTGTAAAAGGAAATCAGAATTAGATAGCAGATTTCAGCAGATGTTAGGATCGTCGTTAGGGAGCAGATGTTAGGATCGTCGCTCTTAAGATGCCGAAATCTAACCACGCGGTTAGAGACCCTTTTGGATGGTGGGTTCATAATAATGAAGGAACAAAAAAGAACAAAGTATTGCTTAGTAATTACAAATAAGAAACGAGCAGATAATACCATTTATATGAAATGTTTTTTGCTGCTTAAATAGTTCTTGTCGTTTATCATGTTAAACCACTAGTGTAGTTTACAAACAACACTCGACCGCCCTGTCGCCTGGGGCGTTAGAATGCACCTACTGCACCTCTGCAGACGGGTAAGACTCCCCCAAATGAGGCCACCTGTTAGCCGTGGGTGGCGGCCCGTGATGCTTAAGGATAAAGCCCAGGTGGATGAGCAGTTCATGACATGCAATACTCCACTTTAGCCCTATCTAGACGGGCGGTCGGAGATGCCCCCTCCGATCAATCGGCTGGTCACGTCAAGCCCTAGCACCTATATGATTTTCCCAACCCTATTGCCCTCATGTCAACCCCCAACCCCTTTTTATCATATGGGTGCTAGAAGGCGGTGGCTGCGGGTCTACATGTCCTGGGAATGACGTTAAACTATCTGATGGTGAGGTTCCAGTTTTGGAGGATTGGGGAATGTGGAGCACCCCTTCATCCCCATTGCTTCCTGGTCCACTCTGACCCGGAGTGGTAGTACCTGTTAGGGTCCCATCTATGGGTTAAATAGAAAAATATATTATAAAAAAATTGTATTATCCAATAAGAATTGATTTATTTCAAAACTTTATCGGCATTAAATGACCCACTGAGGTTGATATGCCATAAAACAAAACAAACCATCAAACAACACTCGACTTAATAAATTGACCGGATTTAGGCATTGTCCGCTGCTAATTGCACGGACACTATGGAAATAGCGTCGCGATAGAAAAGATCATTTAAATTAATTGTTTTGTAGCGATTGTCTGACCCTGTTTGGTCTGGAAGGGCTATCTTCCCTTGCTCCGAAAACTTCTTAAAAACTGTTGGTTGATTGGTTGGTTTGATTTTACGGCACGTCGATCCATTGGGTCATTTCATGCCGAAGACATTTTGTTTTAATCATTCTTGATGGGTAGTCAATTTTTTAAACAAACTTTTTTGAACTCATTTTATTCTGTCTAACATACAAATGGGACAACCACTCCTGGTCATAGTAAACCTGGGACAAACGGGTATGAAAGTTTACTCCTTATTCTTCAGAGCTCCAGAATTGGAACTTCACCATCAGATAGTTTAACGTCATACTCAGGATATAAAGACCCTCTGCCACTGTCTTCTAGTATATATGTGATAAAACTGGTTGGACCTTGTTACGATTGGAATAGGGTTGGGACACTTATATAGTATGTAGGAAGTGCGTGGTGTAATGGTTAACGTCATGGGAAATGGACTCGTCGCCCCGAGTTCAAATCCTGGACGTGGTAATTGCATTTCATCTACCGCTAATATCCTTGGGAAAGGTATAAATCCTACTCTCCCTCCATGGGTAAATAGGGAAGACTGGGCTCTTTAACCTTGGTTAGGCAACCGGTCTAGAAGGAAAACTCTGAATTCAAACCTGCTGAACTCCGCTTAAGAAATTAACCTTGTGTCGCATCCTGCTCGTGCGGAGGGGTTGGTAAATATATATATATATATATAGTTGCTGGGGCTTGGCGTGACTCACACCAACAGAGGAAGGAAATGGCCACCGACGACCAAGAGAAAAAGTAAGAACCCATCTCATCCTCTCATCGCTCTACTGTCTCCCAATTATATAGCCGAGATGAACGTGTGTATAACAAAACAATATTTACATTATTTATTTGCACATTTAGATATGGAAATATTATGATGTGGTTCTGTTGTTTGTTTTACGGCATATCAACCTCGGTGGGTCATTTAATGCCGACAAAAGTTTTGAAATAAATGCATTGTTAATGGATACTCATTTTTTCATAAACACATAGATGGGACCCTAACAGGTACTAGCACCGGGGTTAAAATGGACCTGGGAGCAATGATGATGAAGGGGTACTCCACATTCCCCAGACATCCAGAACTAGAACCTCACCATCAGATAGGGTTTAACGTCTTATCCAGGGTAATAAGACTATCACTCACCGCCTTCTAGCACATATATGAAAAAGGGTTTGGGTTGCCATAAGGGCAAGGGATGGGACAATCATATAGGTGCTAGGGCTTGATGTGACCAACCGATTGATTTGGTGGTGACGCTCCGACTGACCGTCTAGCCTAAGTAAGGGTCAAAGTGAAGTGTTTCATGTCATGGACTTATCAGTCACCTTGGTTTTATCCTTAAGCATCATTGGTCACAACCTACTGCCAACAGGTAGCCCTATTGGGGAGTCTTATCATTACGCAGAGGATCAATCGGTGTATTCTAACGCCTCAGCCGACAAGGCGGCGGACATATTATGATTACGTATCGTAATATGTGATTTAGGTGTAGCTTAGTCACCGACGACGGTTATGTCACAATGGCTTATTGTCGAAAGCCGGGGGTTGTGGGGAAACACAAAAACGCAATTCGCCTCAAGTATAAGGATCTCGCTCCATTATTCTCTCCTTTCTGTCCCTGTGGTCGTGGAAACAGGAATAAATGGATAACGGACAAGACGAGCGGGTTAGTTTCTTCATTCTTCTCGTATCCTTGATTCATGTCTTGTTCTCTATTCATGCGAACGTTTGTCTCCTCGTACACCAGTCACAAAATGCGAGAGAATCAAGAAATGCGCTGTTGGAACAAATTATATATATATATATATATATATATATATATATATATATATATATATATATATACCAATCCCTCAGCACGAGCAAGATGCAGCACAAGATCAATTTGTTAAGCGGAGTTTAACAGGTTTGAATTCAAAGTTTTCCTTCTCCTAGACTGGTCACCTAGCCAAAGTTAAACAGCCCAGTCTTCTCTACTATTTACCCATAGCTGGATGGGATATAGTTGGATTCATACCTTTCCCAAGGTTATTAGCGTGATGTGAAATGCAAACAGTTTCGTCTAGGATTTGAACTCGGATCAATATATATATATATATAATATATATATATATATATATATATATATATATAATTCGTCAGTGTAGCCTAAAGTCAGTATCAACCAAACAGCAATATATATATATATATATATATATGTGTGTGTGTGTGTGTGTGTGTGTCTGTGTGTGTGTCTGTGTCTGTGTGTGTTTAGGCAGCATTTTTTCTTGTAGGCATATATAGTTAAATAATGCAGCCATTTTCTGTCTGAAAGTTTTGTCCTATGTTTTCTCGTATTGCCCGATTATTTTTGTAATATCTGGCGAATATTGGCTGATGTATTTGCCATATTCCGTAGACCAAGTACTTTCTGCCCTATCGTGGGCCATCTTCAATGTATTTTGAAACCGTACAACAATGGGCTATTCCATTTTCCATTTATATAGGTTGTGTTTATTATTGTTGTTGTTATTATTATTATTAGTGTTATTATTATTGTCATTATTATTACTACTTTTGCTATTATAATTTTATAGTAATTATAGGCATTTTAGAACGTTGGTGCTATTATCAAAGTTTATTTTGTTTAGTTTTGGATTTTTGTGTCTAATATGCAGTGCTTCTAAGATTTTTAGTCGTTGTTTACATGATTGTGTTTCTATAATGGTAGTGTTATCTTTAAGTATTTTCCGGAATTTAGTATTGGGACAAGAGTGTTTTTTTAGATGTTAGGCTATTAAGCTATTGTCTGTTAGGTGCATTGTAAGCCTTCTGGAATATATATATATATATATATATATATATATATATATATATATATATATAAGTCGGGGTGGCCTAAAGTCTGTATCAGTCAAACAGCAATATATATATATATATATATATATATATATATATATATATATATATATATATAATGTGAAAATCCGTCATTTTGGGAATGATCAGTTCTAGGCTGAAAAGCCCGTACCTGATCCACCATTTATTTTAGTTTTTCAATTATTACCATTTACCTGTATTTTACGTAAAACGCTTAAAGAAATAAAAGCATTAAAGCGTATGGATTTAAACACAAGAACCAGTTCCTCAAACGTCTAAGATTAGTAGATAGTTCATATAATTCGCTAGCATTATCTTATCTCTTACATAATGGATAGGTAGCCTATTCATTTTGTAATGAATTGTACATTTCCTCAATCCTCTGCCCATCTATGGGTTAAATAGAAAAACATGATTTGATAAACAAAATTGTATTATCCATTTTAGAATTGATTTATTTCAAAACTTTATCGGCATTAAATGACACACTGAGGTTGATATGCCGTAAAACAAAACAAACCAAACAAAAATCAATCCTCTGAAATTAGTAGACACTTCATATACTTCGCTAGAATTATCTTATCTTTTACATAATGGATAGGTAGCCTATTCATTTTGTAATGAATTGTACATTTCCTCAATCCTCTGAAATTAGTAGACACTTCATATACTTCACTAGCATTATCTTATCTGTTACATAATGGATAGGTAGCCTATTCATTTTGTAATGAATTGTACATTTCCTCAATCCTCTGAAATTAGTAGACACTTCATATACTTCGCTAGCATTATCTTATCTGTTACATAATGTATAGGTAGCCTATTCATTTTGTAATGAAGTGTATAAGTTATTAAATTTGAAAGCTAATGATAATTCATTACGCAGTTATGGAAAAAAACAGTAATTTAATTGGATGCTTTCACATTCTGGTTGACCTTTATACAGGTCAACCAGAGTTTGAAAGCAGCCAATTAAATAACTGTTTTTTTCCATAACTACGCAATAAATTCTGATTAGTAAACACATGATAGCAAAACCGGTGGGGGACAAGAGCCCCAGGATTATAACTTGGCCATCAGAAAGGATCTAACGTCATACCCATGACACTAAGAAACTCAGTCACCGCCTTCTAACACATATATGATAAAAAGAGTTGGATGTTTGCTATATATAGGGATGGGACAATCATATAGGTGCTAAGGCTTGAAGTCACCAGCCAATTGATTGGAAGGAGCCTCTCTGACCGTCCGTCTAACCTAAGTAAGGGCCAAAGTGTAGCATTGCGTGTCATAGACTGTTCAGCCACCAGGGTTCCAACCTTAAGCATCACGAGTCGCCAGTTACGATTAAGAGGTGGCCCTATGGAGAGGTGCAGTCGGCGTATTCTACAGCACCAACCAGGAGGGCAGTCTGTTTTCTATGTCTAAGCAGATGGTTATATGACTTCATTAAAACTGAAAACACAGACGCAACCATTCTTTACCGTCCAATAGGGGAGATAGGTAATTCTATAGAACAGTCAAAATTTAAAAGAAGGCGTCGATTTTGTGTCGTGAGTAAAGGCTGCCAATTACTCACACACAAAGCGAATAAAAGGCCAAGTCAAATACTTGGTAATAGTATATTTATTCGATCAGGAATTCATATACATACTAACTGCCAGTCTCGTCTGTTTGATAACTGATTTATGAGACGGACGCAACCATTATTTTACCGTCTAATAGGGGAGGTAGGTTATCTTTTACCACAGTTGAAATTTAAAATGAGTCTTTGTGTTCATAAATAAGAACTGATAAAATGGATGTGAAGATATACAATCGCAGCAAGTCCCAAGAAAATCTAAGAAGACGACGAGACTCAGCCCAGCAAGAATTCTATGAAGAATACTAAGAAAAATAAGAATATGGTTATCCAGCACATCTACTAAAATATACCATAGAATATAGACATGAAACAAATCAATGCCATACAATATAATTCCCAATAATGCTAACACATTGTTAAAACCAATTACTAAAAGTATATATATGAATACACAATATGTATAACACTCCAACCGCTAGGCATGATATAATCCAAACAAACCGTGTTTACAACTTATCATATCGTCGTGTAATAAAAGTCACTAGAGGAGGAATATTAACCTACTCTAAACAAATCGTAAAATTTAAGAAGTCCGTTTGGTGTAGGGGTTATGTTATCGGCCTGTCAGCTTGGCAGTCCGGTTTCAAATCACGCAAACACGCACAGGCGGTCTTCCGATCTATAGCTCTGCTGATGAGGCCTAATAGGCCGAAATGTACATACAGAGATTGATTTTTTCTCGATTTGTTTAGCCATACATTAAATAGGTATTCCCCGCCTAATTCATTATTAATTAATTAATTTTCAAAATTAGGGTACGACTCTAATTAATCACTTATTCTCCCAAAAATTGTCGGCAAAAAGCCATTCCAAACAAACCGTGTTTATATATATATATATATATATATATTTATATATATATATAAATGGACTCTCCCGTCGATTTTTTACGTATGAGGGTTCATACACACAATGAACTCCCACACAAGGATTTCTTTATAGTGGTAAAGGCTTGTGTTGGACCATCCACACTTTTTGGCACAGTCGATAGGAAAGAATTTGTGCATCAAGGGTAACCACAAACCCAATCAACGACTGACCTCAGCAATTTTGAGATCAGAGTTATCCCTCTCCTAGACTGGTTACCTACCCAAGGCTGAAGAGCCCAGTCTGCCCTACTATTTAACCCATAGCTGGAGGGAGAATATATGGATTCATACCTTTCCCAATATATATATATATATATATATATATATATATATATATATATATATAAACCTAAACTATATGGGACACACTGTTTCGCATTGTCCTGGCAAATAATTTGATCCTGTGTTTAATTTTTGTGACATTAACCGATCACATTATTAATAGTACAAGGATACACAGTCGAACGGAAACTCTAAAAGGCTAGCAGGAAATAAATGTTTCCCCACGTGTTCTCAACATTTATCAGCTGATTTTTAATCAGGGTTTGCCATCCTAAAACAAAACAACAAAAAAGAAGAAATAAACAAACAAACAAAAAACATTTTCATTATTTTCTTGGCCGACATCGGATCTAATTCCATCGTCAATCTATAATTATGTTGTTGCTTTCTCTGGTTAATCTAATACGACCAAAGAAAGATATGTGGAGGCTTTTAGTCAGCGCGCTCTATAATGAAGTATCTTCTCTCGTGGTCATACGATGGTCACCATCAGCACTAGCATCATCAGCAGTAGCATCATTAGGTCACGCTGACAGCACGGATCTCTACGACTCTCACTCTCTCCCTACCCTTATGTCTCTGTCTGTCTGTCTGTCTGTCTCTCTCTCTGTCTCTGTCTCTGTCTGTCTGTCTGTCTCTCTCTCTCTCTCTTCTCACATATCACAATCGGTCATCCCTAATTGCAGGTCTTCCGCATGGCATCTGGAATCCGCACAGTTGATAATGTAGTTTTTTGCTGGTCGGCATCAGCAGTAGCATCATCAAGTCACGCCGACAGCACGGATCTCCCACGACTCTCTCTCTCTCTCTCTCTCTCTCTCTCTCTCTCCCCCTACCCTTCTTTCTCTGTCTCTGTCTGTCTGTCTCTCTCTTTCTTTCCCTCACTCTTCCACATGGCATCTGGAATCCGCACAGTTGATAATGTAGTTTTTTGCTGGTCGGCTTACACTAGTGTGTCTATGTATACGAGTTCACAGGAGAACATCACAAGATTTCGTCCTGGCTTCTCCAACAGTATCCAAGGTGCCTTGTTCATCTTACTTAGCCACCCTCCGATCAATCGGCTGGTCACGTCAAGACCTAGCACCTATATGATTGTCCCAATCCTATTGCCCTTACGGCAAGCCCCAACCCTTTTTATCATATGGGTGCTAGAAGGCGGTGGTTTGTGTCATAGGTGCTGTTTCCAGGTTTTGTCCAGGACAGCATACAGCACCCTTGTGTGAATCCCATCTATCCTTTCCATTTGATTTCATTAAAGTCTACTTTGGGCCGCCATACAGTAGTAGTGGTACGGCTACACCATTATCAAGTTTATTTGATTCTTGCTATAGTCCGACCTTTATAAGATAGTATATTCCCGCTAATTTTCTTTATAAAATAATAGATAATCAATGTTCCAATTACGTTCCGTTATCATGCGAGCCATGATAATATTACTAATTGTATTTAAGAAAGGGTGAATGATTCTAGATAGCATGTCAAAATTATCTCCGCTATATCTAGATTTTAGATGATTAAAAAAGACGCTGCGTGGTCGGAGGCCTCACAAGGATTATCATCCAGTTACAAATAGGAAAAGAAATTAGTTTATTATCTCTACTAAAACAGTTTAAAATCATTTCTTTTATAAAGAAAAGCATTATATATATATTATTTATATTTTGCTTGAAGGCAATTACAATGCATGTATCGCATAAAATTCGATACTTATAACGATACTTATAAGCGATGTATAATAACGACAGAAATCGAAAACCGGGACCTCAGCAGGCATAGTCAGAGACCATATTGCCTCGGCCACGGTACACACCGAACAATCCGTCCGAAATTAACCTTGTCAACGATACTTACACGCCTCTACCATAATAGGTAAGGGGACGTTGAGTGAATAATAACAAACCAGGCCTTATGCTCTTCGGTGAAGTGAATAAAATTTTTAGATGTTTGTTTTTTTAGAAGCATTGTCTCTGACTATGCCTGCTGAGGTCCCATTTCTAAAAAGTGGGGATGTAGATGGCGCTGTGGTAAGATATCTGACTGACAGCAATTCAAACTCAGCCTGAAGCAGCCTGCGTTGGCTAGTCACACTGATGAGCCGTGAAATGGCGAAACTAGACTGTATGTGAATGACTATATATATATATATATATATATATATTATTATAATGGAGATTGTTGGTGTGTCTGTCTGTAACCGAAACTATATTACTATACAAGTCACAATTCCCTTTAGTTATTTACATCACATTCTCCATGAGTTTATTTTTTATTTAAACCTCAATTATTAGTAAAATTGTTTTACATCATTAAGACTGTTAACAATATCTACATACTAATAACATGCAATTATATTTATATATTCAACGAAATAGCGGTTTACAGTGTGGATGGGAAGGCTAATTTGCATATTGATCTTAAAAAAATTGATTTTAATAAATATATGTTTAGTATTATTGATTTCTAATTGTTTGGTTTTATCTTAATAAATATGAGCAAAAATCTCGGGGATAAATCTTAACAGAAATCTATTAACATAAAGAAATGACTGTAATTTTATTCTTTTCTTCCTATTTTAACTAAATAGTTAAATTAGGGAAATTTACCACTGAAAGACGGGAGTAAGGGAAAATGGTGGAACAGTTAGTTTCAAAGTTGTTCTATTTTCCGATTATACCCCCTCTGTTCCAAATATTTTTATCTGAATTCTTATTCAGTTTCATTAGCCTTTCTAATTTAACATGATATTTTATTATATTAAAACTTAAAAACTTGCACCCAGAGGGTGCATATATTTGCTAGTATATATTAATATATATATTATTTAATGAATAATTTCACACAACAAATATTTAATAATATACTGTCAGATAGAAAAGAATTATAATTGGTTTTATCATGTTGATTATGATTGCTTTATTTGTCGAAGATCGTGTAATTTCTCTCATAAATTAGATTTCTATTGGTGAATCAGCTAAAGAAATTTAGTTTTCTTCTGATCAAATTTCAAACCAGATAACTGATCACCGCAGCGAGCCTCAAATCTCACCTTTCACTTCACTCCAACATATAATTAGTTGTCTCTTCAAAATAAATGTTGCAATCAATGTTCATGTAGCTAGGGAATAAATCCTTATAATCTTCTGAAAGTACACCTACAATGTACATCTATAAGATTTCAATTTTTGTTATACAAACTAGCAAATATATGCACACTCCGGGTGCATAATCAATTTGGAAAACGATATCTCATAAACATTATATTTGGATGTCCTAGATCAGAGAAATTTAACGGATGCCTAAAGGGATTTCAATCCCAACCCTAAGTATAAATGAATTTCCAAAATAATAGGCTTTATTTATGTGAGGGAAGAAAAAAGACTGAAAGAAGGTGGATAAATTACATAGGGAAAAAATGAAATTAAGATGCTTAAATATGTATAGGATTAGTACTGATATCATTTAAATATTAAAAATAAGTTTACATGTAAAATGTAAACCTACTTATGTGAAATCATGTGTTATTAGAAAATATGTAATAAAAGATTAAAAACATTAATTTAACTAGCAAATATATGCACCCTCCGGGTGCAAGTATTTAACTCTTAATGTAATAAAATATTGTATTCAATTAGAAAGGCTAATGAAACTCAATAAGAATACAGATAAAAAGATTTGAAACAGAGGGAGTATAATAAAAGATTTGAAACAGAGGGGTATAATAAAAAATGGAACAACTGAAACTTACTCTTCCATCACTTTCATCTTTCATTGTTATTTTTTCTAATTTAAGTATTTATTAAAAGAGGAAGTAAATAATAAAATGACAGTTATTTTTTCTTGTTAATGGATTTCATTTAAGATTCATTGAAGAGATTTTTGCTTATATTCATTAAAATAAAACCAAACAGTTAGAAATCAATAATACTAAGCACATATTTATTAAATTCGATTTTTTAATATTAATATGCAAATTAGCCTTCCCGTTCACACTGTAAACTGCTATTTTGTTGTATATATAAATATAATTGCATGTTGTCATTATGTAGACATAGTTAACAGTATTAATAATGTAAGACAATTTTATTAATAATTGAGGTTTAGATAAAAAATCATGAAGAATGTGATGTCAATAACTAAGAGAATTGTGACTTGAGCAGGAATATAGTTTCGGTTACAGACAGAAAAACACACAATCTCCATTAATAAGAAGATATCTATCTATCTATCTATATTGTCCTGTGTGTGACGTTAAACTGCATCTATTGGTGATTTCTGAAGCTCTGGGAGAGTGTGGACTACCCATTGATAACCGTTACTCTCAGCGTATTTGTGGTATAGATTAGATGTGGCACAAGGCCTGAAGTATGGGGCGCTCAATGAAAACCGAACTCACTCAAATTGTCTGCAAATCTAGCTTGCTAAACATTACACCACGAAAACGAGTAGCTAGCTAATTAGTTTCGATCCTCGATCAACAGAGCTAAATATCGAGGATAATAGATTAAAAATAGAGTATATAGGATAAGTAAGAAATATAAAAAAAGAAAAGAAAAGAACAAT
>CM042152.1:6661544-6669044 GCA_023376005.1 Doryteuthis pealeii
AAATATATACTATACTATTTTGATACCCACTTTACATTTTTATATAAACTTTTACAACATATATATATATATATATATATATATATATATATATATACTCATCCACAGACACCATGTTTCGACGTTTCATATCTCATCAGTGGGGCTAGACACAGCTGTACCTACTCCTGACCAGGAGCGAAAACCCACTGAATTTTCATTCGTCAAGTTCTTTAACCTCTCTGCCACTGACAGCTGCCATTAAGGAGCGGTGTTTTAACTGGTAAATACATACGTTTGTGTATATATTTTACGATCACCAGAGAGATAAAATCTGTTAACAACAGACGATCATTGCTTTATTACGCTGGCGGTGAAAGTCAAAAATCACTCTTAGACAGCTCTACCGGGTTTTGGGAGCATTTAACTGACTTAGCTCTGTCGGTAGAGCGTTCGGCTAGAAACCACAAGGTTCCTAGTTCGAAACCAACCCTCGCCAACTCAGCGTATGAGTAGCACAAGGATCTGTGTGGTAAAGTTAGGAGCTGATGGTAGGTGTTGCGCTCCACCCCAGACGCCAAAAACAATCTCTTTCTACTAGCGCTAATGAAAAGGGGATAGACTCCCTCGCTGATTGGCTGATACCGACTTTAGCCCACCCCCAAGACTTTACTTTACTTATATATTATATATATATATATATATATATATATATATATAATAAGTTGTCGGGGTAGCCTAAAGTTGGTATCAGACAGCGAAGGAATATTTCCCCTTTTGAATACCGCTAGACAAAGGAGATTGTTTTGGCGTCTGAGATGGAGCGCCATCCCTAACTTCAACTCCTCACTTTACGGCACAGATGCCTGTGTTATCCATACGTTGGTGAGGGCCGGTATCGAACCTGGAAACTTGTGTTTCCTAGTCGGATGCTCTACCCAGTGAGCTAAACCGGCCCTTGGTGGTGGATGATATCAAATATTTCCATGATAGGATTCAACCATAATTGAGATCTCAAACGTACGTACAAAAAATGGCGTATATATTTTTACATATTCCGTATCCAAGATTTATGTTTTCAAATTTTTTTCCGTATTCGTTCAAAAAGACTGCTCAAGAGCACGCGCACACACAATTTAAAGAAATGTTGTACCCCACTCTTCCCAAGCTCCAAATTGGAACTTCACGATTAGATGCAGTTTACCGCCAGATTGTTTAGTTTAATGACACGAAAATTATACAAAATCATTCCTTACTTTTAGGATTGGATTATGTTTGAAAAAACATCTTTTTTAATTGGTTAGTCGTAATTTGCAATTAAGTAAAAAAACGACCAATATCTTAATTTACTCAGTGACTATCTCTTTCTTCCCTCTATGTATCTGTCGTTATATAATGTTAGTTTCTTGGGAGAGAGAGAGAGAGAGAGAGAGAGAGAGACAGGAACAGAGACAGAGACAGAGAGAGACAGAGACAGAGAGAGACAGAGAAAGACGGGAGAATTTGAAATTTATTTCCATGTTAAATTTCAGAACCAACAACCCGTAGCTTAAATGAGGTCAAACATTTATTTTCTTAGAAAGTTAACAAAATGATTTTAAGGTTTCGTCCGGCCGTTTTTTTTTAAATTTCATTCGTTTTGATAAGTCCCTTTTCCCTAATCTCAATTATCTACCCAGAGCTGAATGGATGACCCAATAGGTCACTTTTTGTCTAGTTACCTTGCCAGAGAACTGAAAAAGTTATGGAATATGAAAGTGAAAGTAATACCAATTGTAGTTGGTGCACTTGGAACGGTCCCAAAAGGATTGGAAAAAGGATGGGAAAATCTGGTAATCAGAGGAAAGATGGAGACCATCTATAATACTGCACTGCTGCAATCTGCCAGAATACTCAGAAGAGTCCTGGAGACCAGAGGAGACTTGCCGTCACTCAGACTCCAGTGAAATACCATCAGCTAACGCTGATGTGAAAACTCAAAAGGAGTGAATAATAATAATAATAATAATAATAATAATAATAATAATAATACATTTTCTCTCGCCCTCCTTCCTCATTTCTCTCTCTCCCCCCTCTCCATATATATATATATATATATATATATATATATATACTTTCATTCTTGATCAAAGTCATACCTACACCCCTCCATATAATTTCTCTATTCATTTCCACTGTATTTTAATCTCCGGAGTTGAGCCATTTCCCTATCGGTTACACTGTTTCATAATGCATAATTCCATAACGTAGACAATTTTTTTTTAGACGTACTAAAATACACAGGAAATCAAGTCTATATTTTTGAAAATTGAAAAAAAAAACCCAAACCAATCCCTGAACGAAACCAAAATAGAAATAAATAAAATACGTTTAATTTAGACATTTTCATAATGCTTCCTAAACTTAAGTGAATTTTGGGATTAAAATGTTAATGCTAAAATCATATTAATATGTTTATTCGTTCCAGATATGCATTGATTGAATTAATAAATGAAAATATTTTTTCAGCTATTAGTATATCCATCTTTATATCTGTCCGTCGGTGTGTCTGTCTCACTATATATATATATATATATATATATATATATATATATATATATATATATATATATCGATTTTCGACGCATGAGGGTTCACACACAGCGATGGGAAAGAATTGGTGCATCAAGGGTTGCCACCAACCCAATCAACGACCGACCTCAGGAATTTTGAATTCAGTTATCCCTCTCCTAGACTGGTTACCTACCCAAGATTGAAGGGCCCAGTCTGCCCTACTAATTAACCCATTGCTGGAGGGAATTTTGAATTCAGTGTTATCCCTCTCCTAGATTGGTTACCTACCAGAGGCTGAAGGGCCCAGTCTGTCCTACTATTTAACCCATAGCTGGAGGGAGAATATATTGATTCATACCTTTCCCAAGGGTATTAGCGCTATGCGAAATGCCAACAGCTTCGTCTAGGAATTGAACTCGAATCGACGAGTCCATTTCCCAACTCTAACCACTAGCCCACGCGCCTCCATATATATGAATTTTGGGATTAAAATGTTAATGCTAATATCACATTAATATTTTGATTCGTTCCAGTTATTCATTGATTGAATTAATAAACGGAATTTTTTTTTCAGATATTAGTATATCCATCTTTATATCTGTCTGTCGGTATGTCTGTCTCACTATATTTCAAACCGTCCACTTTTTTCAGCGCCCTTTCTTCAGACTTCAAATTTTGAACAGATTGATAAACAAGGACTATCACTTGCTTTTCTCGTTATTCTGTGATAAAAATGTTTTTATCACCTTCCATATGCCAACAAATGCCCTGAAGATGATCTAATTAATAGATCGAAACACTGCAGCGTCGGCCAATAAAACTTACCACTCAACTTATTTAAACCTGTGCTTTTTCAATTTTCTTATATATATATATATATATATATATATATATATATATATATATATTATATATAATGCTCCCCATCCCCTAGGGTTGAGCACTCTGGGGCGGGGTTCGCCGACGGCCGCCAACTCAAGCGTAAAGGCGACGCTCTTTATATAAGGAATGGAGCACTCTGTGACGGCCTTTACACACAAAGCGATGTGTGTATTACAAACAGTTAAAATCCCCTTCCCATTCTGTAAGTGAAGACAGCCTAATGGTTAAGGTGCCGGACTGACACCCAACCGGTCGGATTTCAATTCCGGCTGTAGGTAGCTTACAAATTGTCTAGCCACACTGAAGAGACTTGATAATTCGAAACACGTGTCTGTGGATATATATATATATATATATATATATATATATATATATATGGGAATAAAGGCCTTAAATACCATGGGTATCGTGGTTATGGACCATTTCCACTCGCGAGTATGCTCACGAGCTTCTTCAGACCACTGATATAAAATATATCCGGTAAAATGTTGCAATATGTTGCAACATTTTACCGGATATCAGCCTTGTTCTCAAAAAAATTTTAAAAAAGAAAAAGAAAGAGAGAAATAAGAAATTACAGTTATTCGCCCATTTCATTCATAAAGGAGGAGAAGAAGAAAGAGAGGAAAAAAAGGAGAGGAAAAGGAAATAAGAAGAGAATTATAACCACACAAATAAAGAAAACATAAGCACGTCATTTCTGAAAATACACTCTGATGATGAAGCTTTGCTTTGAAATCGATTAGACATATAAAACATCTTTTTGTCTTTATTTTTTACGCATTGTATTGCCTTCGAATTTTATCATTTTATATTAATACATTTAATTAACCATTGAAATATAATTTCAATTAAACTTGGTTTAAAAAAAGGATTTTTCAATATTAAATGTACTAGCAAATATATGCACCCTCCGGATGCAAGTATTTTAGTTAAATTTTATAATAAAATATGATATTAGATTAGAAAGGCTAATGAAACTGAATAAGAATGTAGATAAAAAGATATTGAACAGAAGGGGTATGATTGAAAAATAGAACAACTTTGAATCTAACTCTTCCATTATTTTCCGTTACTCCCGTCTTTCATTGGTAAATTTTCCTAATTAAACTGTTTAGTTAAAATAGGAATAATATTACAGTTATTTCTTCTTGTTAAGTGATTTCTTTTAAGATTTATTGAAGAGATTTTTGCTCATATTCAATAAGATAAAGCCAAACAATTAGAAATCAATAATACTAAGCATATATTTATTAAAATCAATTTTTTAAGATCAATATGCAAATTAGCCTTCCCATTCATACTGCAAACCTCTATTTTCTTGTATATATAAATACAATTGCATCTTATTAGTATGTAGATATGGTCAACAGTGTAAGTAATGTAAAGCAATTTTATTAATAATTGAGGTTTAAATAAAAAATAAAATCAGGGAGAATATGATGTAAATAACTAAAGGAATTGTGACTTGTATAGTAATATAGTTTCGTTTACAGACAGACAAACCACAATCTCCATTATAATAAGATAGTAATTTGGGTTTTTGTTGTTTCGTTTTTTTTTTTTTTTTTTTGTTTTTTTGTTTTTTTTAAGCAATACGTAATTAATAACAATATTAATATCTGGACTTGATACTAATCCTTTGAGATATATATATATATATATATATATATATATATATATATATATATATATATATATATATATATATATATATATATATATATATATATATATATATATATATATATATATATATATATATATATTATATATATATATATATATATATATATATATATATATATATATATATATATATATATATATTATATATATATATATATATATATATATATATATATATATATATATATATATATATATATATATATATTATATATATATATATATATATATATATATATATATATATATATTATATATATATATATATATATATATATATATATATATATATATATATATATATATATATATATATATATATATATATATATATATATATATATATATATTATATATATATATATATATATATATATTATATATATATATATATATATATATATATATATATTATATATATATATATATATATATATTATATATATATATTATATATATATATATATATATATATATATATATATATATATAATGTGTGTAAACATGTTTTGTTTGGAATGGCTTTTTGCCGATAATTTTTGGGAGAATAAGTGCTTAATTGGAGTCGTACCTAATTTTGAAAATTAATTAATTAATAATGAATTAGGCGGGAATACCTATTAAATGTATGGCTAAACAAATCGAGAAAAATCAATCTCTGTATGTACATTTCGGCCTATTAGGCCTCATCAGCAGAGCTATAGATCGGAAGACCGCCCTGTGCGTGATTTGAAACCGGACTGCCAAGCTGACAGGCCGATCCCATAACCTCTACACCAAACGGTCTTCTTAGATTTTACGATTTGTTTAGAGTAGGTTAATATTCCTCTTCTAGTGACTTTTCTCGATTTGTTTAGCCATACATTTAATAGGTATTCCCGCCTAATTCATTATTAATTAATTAATTTTCAAAATTAGGTACGACTCCAATTAAGCACTTATATATATATATGTGTGTGTGTGTGTATGTGTGTGTGTGTGTGTATTTGGGCAGCATTCTTTCATTTATACATGTAGAATTAAACAAAAGATCCATCTCCTGTTTAACAATTTTATTTTTGATCTTTTCGAGTTTTCTGGCCAACTTTTTAATATTTGGTTGGAATTCGTGGATTAGTCCACCAAAGTTCAGGTTCCGAATTCCACCCAAATATTAAAAAGTTAGCGAGAAAACTCGAAAAGATCAAAAATAAAATTGTTAAACAGGAGATGTGTCTTTTGTTTAATTCTTCATATATATATATATATATATATATCCACTCACTTACTAGTGTTCCTAATTTTTTTTTTTAGTCTGGTCATTGACCGGGCACATTTTCTAGTATATATATACTAGAAAATGTACCCGGTCCATGACCAGACTAAAAAAAAAAATTAGGAACACAAGTAAGTGAGTGGAAAATAGAATACGAAAAATTGATTAATCACATTTTTAAAATCGCCGAGAATTCATATAGTAAAATATTTTAGGGAATGTTTTGTTTTGTTTAAATTTAAAATATTATTTTAAAAAATGTATTCCTCAACTTGTGAGTGTTTTGAAACAATTTTATTTTTCTAAAAACCTTTTTGTACATATGACAAAAAATTAACTTCTTAATTGTTTTGTTTTTTTATTGCTTGGTGCGTTAAAGTGATAAAAATAAAGTTATGTTCTTTCTTACACTGGAATGAAATCCTTTTCTCAGTTTATTCTCTGTATACCATTGAATATATATATATCACATCCTCCAACAAGCAGAATGTCTCACACATTTTTCCTATATTGTAGAAATCTTGCTTGGCAATTCTTCCAGGCCGTAGTTGTATCAGTGCTACTGTACGGCTGCACCACCTGTACCCTAACAAAGCGACTGGAGTATAAAGTAGACGGTAGCTGCATTAGAATGCTGCGTGCAGTCTTAAACAAGACGTGGAAACAACAACCCACGAAAAAACAGCTATACGGTCACCTGCCCTATATCACACAAACCATCTGTGTAAGACGAACGAGATACGCTGGACACTGCTGGAGAAGCAAGGACGAACTCATAAATGATGTTCTTGTGGAAGCCATCACATGGGCACGCCAGCGTTCTTAATTGTTTTTTTTATTGCTTGGTGCGTTAAAGTGATAAAAAATAAGTTATGTTCTTTCTTACACTGGAATGAAATCCTTTTCTCAGTTTATTCTCTGTATACCATTGAATATATATATCACATCCTCCAACAAGCAGAATGTCTCACACATTTTTCCTATATTTGTAGAAATCTTGCTTAGAGAGCTGCTTTTAGCCACAGGTTGCCACCACGTGCACTCAACTTCTATTAATGTGAATTTTATATCTATAATAGTGAATAGATTTTTTTTTTTTTTTTGCAGCTGAACAAGAACTTCAACTAACACCCCAACGAGAG
>CM042152.1:6674044-6681544 GCA_023376005.1 Doryteuthis pealeii
GTTGATAATTAAATTTCAGGGAAAATCTATTCGGAAAGTCTGTATAAGTGTGTGTGTGTGTGTGAGTGGAGGGTATTTCTGTAATGTTTTTTTTTTTAGATCTGAGCAAAAAAAGTCACGGAAATTTTTTTTCGAAGAGACTGTAGACCTTTCTTAAGTGCGTTTTTATTTTTATTTTTTTATCTTTTTTTGAAATTATTTTTTTAATTTTTATTTTTTTCTTACTCTAAATATCATAATCTGACGTTATTTTCTTTTTCTCTAATGTAAACTTTCAAGACAAGAAAATTTAAAAAAATAAATAAATAAACACGTAATTCTAATGTAACCTGATTTCAGATAAGTCTACCTTGAAAATACATCAAACGTTTTTCTTTCGATATTTATATTACAATATGTTCCATCAGAAATACCCCCCCCACACACACATATATATATATATATATATATATATGTGTGTGTGTGTGTGTGGTGTGTGTGGTTGTGTGTGTCTGTGTGTATGGTATCCAAAACTGGTAGTATGCAATGATTCTACATGGGATCTTCAAAATCACACTGTATAATCATTGCATGTTTTAGTAGATGCAAATACAAGGGTTTTTATAAATTCCTAAAGAGAGCTCAATGTATAATAATTTATTTTAGATTAAATACAGAGCAATATTTATTTCATAATATATATATAATATATATATATATATATATATATTATATTATATATATATATAATATATATTATATTATTATTAATTTGAAAAACAATTACAATGCAAGTAAAAAATAAAAACAAAAAGATGTTATTTTTGTATCCTATCGATTTCAAAGTAAAAACTTTATCTTCAGAGACGATTTTCGGAAATGGACGCGTTTTTTTTGGTTTTTTTTGGGTCGTTATATATATATTTATATATATATTATATATATATATATATATATATATTATATATTTATAAATATTTATTATATGTATATATAGATTTATCAATCTATATATTATTTATTTTATTGTTTTATTTTTTGTTAGTTTTTTTACTCAAATTTATTAAAATTGATTATATTTTGAATTCCACTTAGACTAAGTCGAAGTTAATTCTACCTCCTCTTAGTCATTTTAAACTTTGTTAATATGGTCTAGACAATTTTTTCTATTTTTTTTCTATCTTAGATATTAAATCAAACATATATATTTTGAATATTTCTGGTTAAGAAAGAAAATTCAAAAGATACATAGTAACCTTATTAACTTGAATTTGTAAACTCATATTTGCTGTTTGACACATAATTGAGGTATTCTGGAAAAAATATTTTTCAGGTTTTCAATTCAATTTTTTTCTGTGTCGCCAGTCTGATGAGACTGAACATTTAAGGAGTTTTAGAAATTGATTTAAATTTCTAAAAGTCTTTTAAGTTTTGGTCGAAATAAATTTAGTACAGAATGACGGTCTATTGAGTTTTCCTTCCTTTCAAAGGTATATATATATATATATATATATATATATATATATATATAATATATACCAACAAAACAGTGGATATGTTAACAATAATAATATTTGTTTTATTTATTCTCACTGACAGGGAAATACAGTGGGATGGTTTTGGATACGCAGTTCAGCTCGATGTGTCATATGTGTGCTCACGTATCAAGGGCCGGTTCTTGTCTGCCTAACTGTCTGTATTTTGTCTCCCTCATTTATCATCTGTTATCATTGTTATCTCTGATTGCCCTATACTTCCAGCCTTGTACCATAACTAACCTACCGTTAGTATAAGATAAAGAAATGTCATCCTTGTAGATTATGAAATGTTTGTGATGATATTTAGATCATTTTAAAATTTCAACATCACAAACATTTCGCTCTTGATGAAGACCGTTTTAATAAAAGGACGAAACAGATTTCTCTCAGCGAGGTATAACATCATGTGTTTGTTTTTTCTAAAAATATTTATTTCATATATATATATATATAGCTACCATATATATATATATATATATATATATATATATATATATATATATATATATATATATATATATATATATATATATATTTAAAATAATAGCTACCATACATATATATAAAAAATAACAACTATATGTGACAAGATTAAAAAATAACTTCTCTCTCTCTCTCTCTCTCTCTCTCTCTCTCTCTCTCTCTCTCTCTCTCTCTCTCTCCCTCTCTTCCTCTCTCTTACCCCCTATCACCCCCTCCCTCTCTCTTCTCCCCCCTCTCTCTTACAGACAACAAATGTCTGGAAATAATAGGACTTATTTAATCCATGTTTTACTTTTTACTTAGTTTTTGCTTTCCTAATAACCTTGACCTTCTGTTCGATTCTCTATCCGCGGGGCCTTCACATTGGCATTTTAATTAAAGAACTGAACGAGGAAAAAAATCTAATAAAGATGGTCGCATATATGTAGACAGTAACGTTGGAAGCTTCGTATGATAAAATAAAATAATGGGTCTCTATCGAAATCAGAGACAGCAGAAAAAAAGACGTTGCCAAGAGCCACTTATCACGACAACATTTCTCAAGTAGTATCACGCATATCATTAGAATTGTTATCATTGGCAGGACAGTGATACATTATACGAGGGTTAAACCAAAGGTGACTGAGGAGCCTCATGTTGAATTGTTTTGGCATATATATATTTATCAACCCCTCCGCACGCGTAGGATGTCACACAAGGTCAATTTCTTAATTTGAGTTCAACAGGTTTGAATTCAGAGTTTTTTTTATTACTTTTTTCTTTACACCTGCATTGTGATAGCATTCTAAATCAACCTCCTAACCAATATAAATATTAGTATTAGATAGGATTAATTGAAACTTAGTCTGCGCTGAGCCAGGGTGATACTGATAATTATTAACCTTGGTAAACAATCATAGTTCCAAGTAACAATTCTTAATACAAATAATTTATAATTATGTGTATTCTTATCGAATAAATCAATTTGAACCATTGATATATATATATATATATATATATATATATATATATATACATACATACATACATATACCAACCCCTCCGCACGAGCAGGATGCGACACAATGTCAATTTCTTAAGCAGAGTTTAACGGGTTTGAATTCAGAGTTTTCCTTCTCCTAGACCGGTTGCCTAACCAAGGTGAAATAGCCCAGTCTGCACTACTATTTATCCATAGCTGGAATGGAGATTAGGATTCATACCTTTCCCAAAGGTATTAGCGCTAAGTGAAATGCAATTACCATGTCCAGGATTTGAACTCGGGGGGACGAGTCCATTTCCCATGACTTTGTTTTGGCATATAAGATGGGCTAGAATCCACCACTTAAACTTATAGACTCGGTGTTGACATGTGGATTAAACCCAGCCAATCAACAGCTCGAATAAGTGGTTGGTTAACTATTTAATCGCCGATATGGAAGGCCGTTCATTTGCACGTATTTGCACGTATGTTGCATTTGCACGTATTCACCATTGCCGAACGGACCTGCAACCAAGGACTTTGCTCAAACGAAGGATTTTACCCAACACTAATGGACACCAAGGAAGAACCAAAGGATTTTACCCATCACTAAGGGACACCAAGGAACAAGCAAAGGATTATTCCCTAAAGATCAGCCTCCGCTTAACACAAGGGATCTCTACTGTAAAATGCTCTCACTTGAAGCCTAAAAAAGACCCCAAAAATCGTAACATCCATTCCTCCTATGGAGGCATTAACGGTGTTTTTCCATGCAGATGCCGACACAAAACTCCAGCCATTACCAATTCTTTAGTATTTTAATTCTGTTTTGCTATGATCGAATGTAGGTTCCTGTACGCATGTGATATCTATATTTTTATCAGCAACAGCCGCCGTTAACTTGTGTAATCGGCTTATCGTTTTTTAGCGTTCTGACGTTAAATGTTTCTAAGAGATTGCTTCTTTTTTTTTATCTAAGTAGGTTTATTTTGTGTTTAGATTCTGTGCCTATTTTTTCAGATGATGTGGTCACAAGAATACTGGGTTCGATCCTAAACAAAGTGTGGAAACAGCACCCCACAATAAAGAAGCTGTACGGTCACTTACCCCCTATAACACAAACATCCAAGTGATATGAATAAGAGATGTTGGTCACTGCTGGAGAAGCAAGGACGAACTCATAAGCGACGTTCTCCTATGGAATCCAGCACATGGGGAAGGAAATGCGGACCGCCCTGCAAAGACCTATATTGACCAACTCTGCGGGGATACTGGATGCTGTGCAGAAGATCTGCTCGGGGCAATGAATTTATAGGGACGGTTGGCGAGAGATTGACATGTATATCCTTGCTGCTAGCACGACAAGATGATGACGATGATGAATACTAAAGGTTAAGTCTCCAAAATATGTAAAAATCACAAAAAAACTTTGACCTTTTTCAGCACGTGGTGTAATGGTTAAAGTCATGGGAAATGGACTTGTCGCCCCGAGTTCAAATCCTGGACGTGGTAATTTCATTTCACTTAGCGCTAATACCCATTGGGAAAGGTATGAATCCTACTCTCCCTCCAGCTATGGTTAAATAGTAGGGCAGACTGGACTCTTTAAAAATGGTTAGGCAACTGGTCTAGGAGAAGAAAAACTCTGAATTCAAACCTGTTGAACTCCGCTTAAGAAATTGACCTTGTGTCATATCCTACCCGTGTAGAGGAGTTGGTAAATATCTATATGACCTTTTTTGCTTTGTTGATTCATAAGTTCATTTTTTTCACTTACACCGTCAACATCCGGTTGTTTTTTTAACATCCAATTTTTGGATTTTTCAAAAAATTATAAAACTAACGTCTAACCCTAACCTCTAACCCTAACCCCTAACGAACAACCGGAGTTGATGGTGTAAATGAAAAAAATGTACTTATGAATCAGCAAAAGGGGTGCCTAAAGGTCATATGGTCCAAAACTTTTATTGTTTATGGTCAATGATATTTAGATCATTTTAAAGTTTCAACATGAATCTATTTTTGTAATTAATCGCCCCTTTGGTCGATGCATATTTCTAGGTGCTCTGACAATTTCTGTATGCCCATGTCATACAAGTTTGCCGCCATGGCGTTTAGAAAGCGTTGAACCTCATCGTTGTTGCAAACCCATTGCCTAACATACAGACGTTTGGACATCCATGCATAACTCCTTATGAATTAGGTATGAATTCAGAATTAGGTATGACTTCAATTAAGCACATATCCTCCAACAATTGTCGGCCTAAAGCCATATAAAAAATAAACACATTTGTTTGTTAACTTAACCTTATACTGTCGTATAGCTAGTCAATAAAAAGTGGAATATAAATAAGTTTCAAAACGGTTAGAGACCTCGCCTGTCAGTTTGACAGTCGAGGTTTCAAATCACACACGGAACGGACTCCCATGTCTATAACCTTGCTGATGAGACCTAATAGGTCGAAATGTACATTCAGGGATTGACATTTTCTCGATTTGTTTAGCCATACATTTGAACATATATGCCCGCCTAAATTCATTAATTATTAACTAATTAATTTTCAGAATTAGCTATGACTTCAATTAAGCACATATCCTCCAAAAATATCTCCTTATGTAAGCGGAAACGGATCGGCTGTGCCGTCCACGAGAGACCCGGATGGGACGAAACGTAATTTGCATGGAAACTGGGGGAGCCGTAATAAAAAAAAAACAATAAACAGGCGGTCGCTAAGACTGGTAGAATGAACCAAGCGAGGGACGGCGAGAGTGGTAAAATTCAGTACGAAGGACGACTACTGTGATTTTTTGCGAGAGAGAAGGACGGTCAGAGGAGAGAGATTACCTTTTTTTCAACCCCTTATACGCTTCTGTTAATTGGCGATTAATTTAAATCAGTTTGATACATTTTGAGTTCAAAAGCCGAGTAACTGCACAAACTTCATATTTGGTGGTGACGTCAAACATTGAATTGGACCAGTGTCAATATTATCACTGTTGAAATATTTGTAATATAAGGTGTCCTGTAATACACCACCTAATTTTTAGACTAGGTGAGGTCACGTGGTTTATTCCTACTCCAATCAACAGCCATAATGTTCGGCTGATTAACTACTTAAACACTGATACTTTCATAGTCCATTTGCAATCATTGACGAAGGAAGTTACAATACTAAGGATTCTTTACCAGAGGATTACAAAGGATTACAAGAGGATTACCAAGGATTTGCGTTATTCGGACTATTATCCCCATCTTCATTGTTATTTGTACAACGTTTCGGCCGATATACCCGCCAGCCTTCTTCAGGTATTTCTTGTCGGACTCGGGAACCTTCTCGGACTCGGGAACTTTCTTGTCGTAATTCACACTCAATTGTCCAATTGGACACATGGCCTAGTGGATAAGGTATTTATGTTAAGACAGTTCTAAGTGACAGTTATCTCTGGATCCCAAGTTCAATCCTGAGTAGAGGCAGTTAGAAAAATAATTAACACAACTCCTACCCCGGCTATGGTTAGCGGAATGAGAACAGGATACCCCCGTGGACTAAATAAAGGGTTAGGTTCAAAGTTCCGTAATGGCTCCCGATTACGACAAGAAAGTTCCCGAGTTCGAAAAGAAGGTTCCCGAGTCCGAGAAGGTTACCCAGTCTGAGAAGGTTAACAATAATACCTACACAGCTGTATCACTATCAACTCCAATATGCTAATATACATTCGTATATGGGGGGGCATTTTATGTAGGTCTATATGTATGCTATGAACGTTTACATGTATGTATAACACACATGTGTTTTACCTCTGTGTGTGTGGGGGGGGTTGGTGGGGGGTCCTTTAATCAAAATGTTTTCATATGTAGAAAAATATCACTTTAATAATCAAATATATGCAACTGCTATTTTCTTTACTATTTGAATAGGTTTGGTTTCTTTGTCTGGTTTACTGGTATATCAATACTCGTTGTTTATTTAATTACAAATCTTGTTTATATATATATATATATATATATATATATATATATATATATATATATATATATATATATATATATATATATATATATTAATAATTAATAATAATTAATAATTAATAATAATTAATATGGAGGCGCGTGGGTTAGAGTCGTGGAAAATGGACTCGTCGATTCGTGTTCAATTCCTAGACGAAGCTGTTAGCATTTCACATAGCGCTAATACTATAGTAGGGCAGACTGGGCCCTTCAGCCTTGGGTAGGTAACCAGTCTAGGAGAGGGATAACTCTGAATTCAAAATTCCTGAGGTCGGTTGTTGATTGGGTTTGTGGCAACCCTTGATGCACCAATTCTTTCCTATCGACTGTGCCAAAAAGTATGGATGGTCCAACACAGCCTTTACCACTATAAACAAATCACTGTGTGGGTGTTCATTGTGTGTATGAACCCTCATACGTCGATCATCGACGGGAGAGTCAATTTTATATATATATATATATATATATATATATATATATATATATATATATGTGTGTGTGTGTGTGTGTGTGGTGTGTGTGTGTGTGTG